>JARHVA010000229.1:6145000-6552500 GCA_037957365.1 Torreya grandis
TTACAAATATATTATATACGAGTACAAAATTTATCATATAGATATATTTCATATATTTATGCACCTTTATAATAAACATGCATAAATATATTGCTCACATAAAACAAATACTTTTTTTTTATACTAACAGTCATGATATATTTTATATTAAGAACTTCTTATGATTCAAATAAACCATTTAATTTTCCTATTCATAGAATAACAATCAGGATCTATCACTGGATTTAAATATTTTCCAAACCCTTGTTTCTATTCACTTATTTCCAAGTCATGATCCATTTATGGTAAAATCCAAAGTAATCTATTACCTTATTTTCCACCAATTCAAGTCTTAAACTTAAAATACTATCCTATTTTTTTTAAAACATAGCACAAAATCAATCGACCACTCAGACCTATATTCTACCCTTGTTAAAACTAAAGGTTTATACTTTTACAAGTGTCATTTAAAATCAAATCAGCATCTATGTTAGAATCTTATGATTCGTATAACAAAATTTTGCACATAATATATAAATATTAACTTACTATAATTTATGCATGGTTTATAAACACTTAACACATATATTATTTCAAGTTTGACTCTGTCAACTGTCTTTCATTTAGACAAAAACACTAAAGTAGTCCAAACTACACTACATGTTTTTATATAGCTACCAAATCAATTATAAGTAACCATTTATTTATATAGGTTAAGAATATATATGGTTATATAATCACTTCACTTATCATATAATTCTTTACCAAGAATTCAAAGTTGATATAGACCTTTACCATTCACTAATTACATTCAAGGATTGTTCTATATTTTCCTTCAACCCAAGCATTTCTATTATATATAGACTTAGCTTTCACACTATAGTTTATAAGTATATACACACAGTTCATACATATAAATTTTCACTATTTTGAATAACAAATTACACAGTTCATATATATTCTCACTGTTTGTGTGTAATAAATACATACATAGTGCATACATTTATCTTCATAGTTTTGAATAACAAATATATATTTACACAGTCTACATATTTTCATGGTTTTGATTGACAAATAACCTTAGTTCATACATATATAATTTCATGGTTTTAAATGACAAATGTACATAATCACCATATATATATGCTAATACCTAAATAAAATTCATAACCAAAAGTACAAATAATTTTTATGTCAATCCATTCAATCATAATTTGACTTAGACCTCATATTAATCAAAATATACAAAAGACATGTATATCATATAAATATGCTCAAAATTTTGACACAAATATAATTGAGTATATATATATATAATATGGTTTCCAAAACAAAACTCAGTCTTCGTATATATAAAAAACATCTGACCATGGTTTTATATTTCTTAAGATAGGGAATTTTGCCATCACAAACAAATAAATCCATTTAACCCTATTGAATTTACACATACACAAAATTTATTTTCCTTTCCCTTAAGACTTAGGAGATAGAGGTTTAGTTTTGTGGATGGCAGAGCTAAACTTGTATCATTATTAAAATGCAAAAAAATTCCAAAAACCATAGGAGATAATTTAAACACTCAAATTTTCTTGTTTCCACATAATAATAAAATAACATTATCAACCTTATAAAATCTTCCTGTTGAAACTGTATGAACCATAAAAATCCTTCACTTTTCTCTCTCTTCTCCTCTTTGTGCCATGTCACGCTCTTCTCTAACTCTCCTCTTATCATTATTTTTCCATTTATCTTTCTCATTCATGTTTGCATGTAACTATTAGCTTGAAGTTCATAATTATCCATGCATAATTCCATTATCTACCAAAAACTAAAAATAATCCTAGTTAACTCCCCATTGACTCAACCAAGAAAGCCCTAATTTCTCTTAAAATTTCCCCAAATTACTTAATCATTATTTTAGTCTCTTAAATCCTGCATGATCTATTTATGTTACATGCACATGTATCACCTTACAAAATTCCACTATTAACATTATTCCTCAATGATAATTAACACTTCAAATAATACCATGGTCTATGCATGCAAATAATGACTAGGTTTAATTCTTAGGATAGTCTTAGGATAATAATATAATTTTTTTAATAACTTGTAAAAGATATTCAGCCTCATGACTTTAAATAACAATGTTACTAATATAAATTTGATGATATTATTATGATTGTAATGGTATATCAAAAAATTACTTTACCAAACATAATGGTTATTATAAAACATAATTTTTGTTATTAATATGTTATATATACTATCCAATGTCTTTTGTTATATTTATATTTTAAGGAATTAATCCATATAATGATATTTATTGAATATCATAATGACAACCAACTAATATTCTAAAACATTAAAAAGACATTATGGTTAGTCTATAGAAAATAGTAACTAGATATTGTTCATGTAGATTTATGTTCTTGTAAAGTATTAACAATCATGAATAAAATAACATGACATAATCATACAACAAAATTATACACTTAAATCTATGTATAATATCCATAATGCAATCACACAAGATAAATTCCACATAAACATTAAACTGAACTAACACACATAATAAATTATCTAAATGTAGATAACATCAAAAACATAGTAAAACTAACAATTCAAACAATGAATATAATGTGTACTATCTAATGTGGTGTGTGGGTTCTAGTCATTCCTCTATCATCCCCCAATACCTCCATCTATGTCATCCTCTCTAATGATGCTCTCCCTCCATCATGCTCTGAGGGATGAATCTCTCCTGCATCTAACTCAAGACAAGAAGGTAGTTAACTCATAACATCATGATATATATCATAAAATAATGATGTAACAACAAATAAAAATGATCATAATATAAAATATATACAAATACAACTAACTCATATTAGTGTAATCATGTAATCTAAGTAACATACAAGTATCCCATGACAACTTATGATTTACAACTTAGTTAAAAAGTAGTTAATCAGTTTACCAACCATAATAATCTATGGATAATTAGGTAAATTAGCTTAGTGAAAAATCAAGATGTGAGATCCTTCTCCCTTAAAGTTGGTCATCATACTGATGACACTTATTCAAACACTAGTTTTGAATTAAAAATATTATTTAGCAAAAAAATAACATAATATAAAGCATCAAATCAAGCAAACAAATATGGAAATAGCCTGTAGAACTCATCATAGTCCTCCCAAGTAGCACTATCCTTAGAATATTGGTTCCAAAAGACCTTACACTGTGACACTTATCTATTATTCAAATAAAATTTACGAGTGTCAATTACTCTGATTGATTCTACCATGACCACCCCAAGATCCAAAACTTGAAAATCATTCCAATCCAAAACATGTGAAAGATCAATTATATACTTCTTAATATAAGATATGTGGAAGACATTATGTAATAGAGCTAGGTCTGGTGTTAATGGAAGCCTATACACAACAAGATTGACCACTTATAAAATCTCTAAGGTTCCCACATATATTAGTTAAAGTTTTGTTGATTTCTTGAATTTAATTGATCTCTTCTGTGGCTTAACCTGCAAGAACACTTTATCACTTACTAAAAATTGCCTAGATTTTCTCTTCAGATCAACATAATGCTTCTACCTATAATTGGTCTTGATCAATCTATCCCTGATTAATATGACTTGATCTTCCTTTTTTGAAAGCATCTCAGGGCTAAAGATTACACTATCTTCTAGCTTGTCCCAATTGATTCGTGTCCTGCACCTTATTTCATACAATGCTTCAAATGATGCCATCTTCAAATCTAATTGGTATGAGTTATTGTAATCAAAGTCAATTAATTTAAGGTATTCTTCCCACTTATATTACTGATTCATACAATACATATGAAGGAGATCCTCTAAATCTTGATTAACTAGCTTAATTTAACTATCAGTCTATGGGTGATATGCAATGCTGAAGTTTAGTTGTGTACCCAAAATTGAATTCAAAGTTAACGAAAACCTAGAGTTAACCTTATATCATGATTTGAAATGATATTTTTTGGAAATCCATACAACTGATACACTTTCTTTATGAATCTATTTTCAAGAGTAGGCACATCAACTATCAAATTGCTTGGTATAAAATGAGCTTCTTTGGTTAGTTTATCCACTACAACCAAGATTATGTCATGTCTATTCCGTGATAATGGTAAACCTTGGAAAAAATCCATAATGATCACCTACCACTTCCATTCTAGTATGTCATATGGAGATAACAATCTAGATGAATGCACATGTTTATCTTTTACCCAATGACATTCCAAATAATGTGACACAAAGTCTGTAGCATCTTTCTTGATTCCCTTATAGAAATAAAGTTGTCTAAGTTCTATCATAAGCTTGGTTACTCTTGGATGTCCTCAATATGGGGTATTATATAGTTCCTTTGTTATCATAGTACTTCTTAGATTCTCTCTATCTAGTATATATATCATTTTTTAATAATAAAAAACCATCATTATCTATCATATATCCTTTATACCTAGGATTTTGAGCATTCTTAGACAATAGTTTCTTGATCTAATCATAGAATTCATATTTTATCAAGAATTTAATAACTCAATCCCTAAAAGTACTCTTGATATTAGCCATAACTACTATGTACCTCTTATGACTTAAGGCATTAACTACTCTATTTTACTTGCCTTTGATATAATTGATATTGAAATCATAGTCAACTAAGAACTCTAACCAACATCCTTGATGAACATTCAAATTTGGTTGGGTAAAGATTTAATTTAGTCCCAAGTTATTAGTCTTGAGTTCAAGTGGTTTTCCTAAAAAAAATTCCTCCAAACTTACAAATCATGCATAATTGCCAAAAGTTATAAGTCATGAGGGGCATAGTTCACCTCATAAAGTTTTAACTTCCTTGATTCATAGGCTACCACTACACCATCCTGCATAAGGAGCCCTCCTAGTCAATCACTCGATGTATCTATGATCACTAAAAATTGACCATTGGGATTAAGAATTCTTAGCATTGGTGCTAAATTAAGTCTTATTTTTAATTCTTGAAAAGCTACTTCATACTTATCTAACTAGATAAAACTTTGATTTTTACATTGCATAGAGGTAATTTAACTATCATGGAAAAATTTAGAATGAATTTTCTATAATAGCTTGATAATCCAATGAAACTCTGTACCTTGTGGACATTCTTTGGTGCTGACCACTCCATAATGGATCTTATCTTTCCCAAATCTATTGAAATGCCATCTACATAGATAATATGTCCCAGATATTTTACTTTATTTTAGAAAAATGCACACTTAGATAAATTTCCATACAACTTGTGCTTTCGTAAATGTTTCAAAACTAGTTCTAGATGTTGAAGATTTTCTTATTCATATTTGTAATATATAGTAAAGTCATGTAAAAATACCAAAATAAAATGATCTAGATAATCTCTGAACACACTGTTCATGAGATTTATGAATGTTGCAGGAGAATTAGTCAGCCCAAATGGTAACACCATCAACTTGTAGTGTCTATATCAAGTTCTAAATTCCATTTTTATAATATTCTCATCTTTTATACTTAATTGATAATATCCTACTCTAAGATCAATTTTAGAAAAGGTTGTTGCTCCTCACATCTGATTGAAAATATTATCTATACAAGGTAGTGGATACCTATTTTTTATAGTCACTTTATTCAACATTTTATAATCAATACAAATTTGAAGAGTACCATGATTCTTCTTGACAAAGATAATTGGTGTACCCCATGGTGACACACTTGGTCTGATCAACCCTTTGGATAACAACTCTTTGAGTTGAGCCTTTAATTCAACTAATTCGATGGTTTTCATTCTATATGGTACCTTAGATTGAGATTCTGATATAGGTATGATATCTATAGAGAAATCAAACTCATGTTTAGTAGGCAATCGTAGAAATTCCTATGGAAATACATCATGAAAATTTCTCAGAAAAATATACTCTTAAATTGATGGTTCCTTAAATTCTTCTATTTCATTTATCTTAACGATAAATGTTTGGCACCCTTTTCCTTGGGCCTTCCTGAGTTGCATTGTAGAAATCTACATAAGCCTCAACTCCTTTTTCTCATCCTAAATTAGTGTCTAATTTCTAAAATCCTCTAGACACTCAACTTTCTTCAAATAGCAGTCAACCTTGGCTTTATGCTTCTCAAGCCATTTTAACCCTATGATCACATCATATGACCCTAGAGGTGCTATATAAATATCCACTACTATTATGAATTTAGACAACCTAATCTCAACTTTAACTAAACACTTATCAGCTTTAACTTTTGAATCATTCCCATATTGTACCAATAATGCATTTGCCATTACTAAAATTTTTATAGGTAGCTTATTTATAATTCTAAGAGCTATAAAAAATTCTATATCCTCTGTATCTATCAAAATGGAAATTGGATATTCAAAAAAAATATCTGATAGTTTTATGGGTGAAGCATGGAATTCAAATTATCGATTATCAACTGTCACATGAATACATTGCTAAAATATTCCTTACTGAAGAGTAAAACCTGTCTTATTTGATTTGTCTTGGGAACACTCATGTTCAAAATGGTCACCTCCATAAACGAAGCAACATTTAGGTGGTCCATTCCTGCTAGATTGTTGGTTTCCCTTGAAACTACCTTTGAAACCATTACCCAATTTCTTGTTACCTAAACTACTATTGAATTTGGTATTTTGACTCTTGAATTGAGTCTTGGAGTCTCCACTCCTCTACTTTTAATTATTCTTTTTGAAAGTTAGATTTGAACTTCTAAACTTTTTCTTAAAATTATCTCTGACCTGATCAAGAGATTTGAACTTCTATTCCTATTGACTACCTTCTCAAAGACTCAATCCATGGGATAGGGTCCATGAATGTCCACTTTTCTACCAATCTAGGGTTTTAATCCCATGATGAACTTTCTAGTCCTAAACCTCTCATCTGCCTAATATTTAGGTACATATTTTAGAATCTTGGTGAACTGTTCCTAGTACTCATTCACCAATAGGTCTCCTTGCTTTAGATTCTAAAAATCTATAAGTTTTTGGTCAAAGTATAACTATGAAAGCCAACATGATTAAAATAGTATCATAAACTACTCTCATGTAGTGGTGGTCAAGTTAAGATTCATTTATAACTTTTTGTTATCCCACCACATAGTTACTTCTCTAGCCAATTGGTAAGCTCCCCAAATTACTTTAGTGACATTTGAGTAATTTTAAATCTTGAAATACTTATCCATCTCATTCAACCATGCTTCAGTTCCATCTCCCATAATGGTTCCATCAAACTTAGGTGGATTCACTTTTTTCATATTTCTATCTAATTTTGTAACTACATGTGCTCTCACAACCTAAGGTACTTCATCATGTCTTTGATTTTGAGGGATTTCCTACTCATTAGTGTTAGGTTGTGGAGCTAAACGCTTCACTGATGCAGACATGGAGGAGGTTGTTGAGAGGTTGCTGAGTTACAGAGCAACTGATATTGGTCTGATCAGTCGATGTCGGTCATATACAATGAGAAGAGCAATCGACGTCGGTCATGGATCGGCCGACGTCGGTCACCTCCAGGCAGATAGGGACCGATGTTGGTCACCTGTGCGGTTCCAAAACTGCTAGTTGATGAACAATTAGTTAACGAATTGGTTATTTGAATATCAAAGGCCAATTTTAGACTTGAGTTGTGGATCTAATTATTGTAATTAGATGTCTAATTATTGTTTTCATGAGATCTATATAATAGACTCATGGGCTGTATGTAATTTGTGATAGAGAGTAAGAGAGCAAATATTAGCTCCTTCAGAGTGAATAGAGCAAGGTGTGTTCCTCCTAGTGCCATAGTGCCAAGTATGGGTGCTGGTTTGGAGAATCAGAAGGATTCTTCATGTATGTAGGATCTTGGTCAGCAGGTGTGCAAGGCCACGTTTAGAGATCTACATGGTAAGTAAGATCAATGATTTTTAGGTGTATGTGTGTGTGAGATCTAGGTTTGCAAGTGTGTAGAACCAAATTGATTTGTAGGTGTGCAAGATCAGGAAGGTCAGCAACACAACAAGGAGCAATATCAGGGGAGATCTACTTGGAGTACGGTGTGTACTCAGTTAGAGAGCAAAGAGGAAGGCAAGGTAGATCCTTCCAAAGTAAGATCATTTGCATTGCAGGTTGTTGCAAGTTCATGGGAGATCTAGTTGGAGTACGTTGTGTACTCGGTTTGAGTATGTGGGTATACTCGATGTACTGGTAGTATTATTACTGATTGGTTGACTGGCAGTGTTGTTACTGGCTGGTGGAGGTGAACACCAACTCTGTGTTTGAGTTGTGTGTTGGGACCGTAAGAGAGAGAGTGAGCTCTTGAAGAGATTTACTATTTATGCCCTAGAGGTGTGGGAGCCCTAGAGGTGTGTAAGGAAGAAGACTGTGGCATCTTCTTTGTTGTATTTCCTTCTGGAAGAGTATTAATATAATTGGGTATTGTCTCTTATATTTTGTGTTGTTTTTTATTCTAGTTACTTATTGCTTCTGGTTTAATTCTGCATGTTTAGTTTCTTGGTAATCGATTGTGCTTCCTAGATCCTGACAAAGTGGTATCAGAGCTAAGGTTGCAGGGAGCAGGTTTGTGTTTGGTTGCAAGTCACTCTCAGGGGTTTTTGATTGAGTGGGAGTATAGCAACAGTAGAAAAAAGTACACTAAGAATGGAGGAATTCAAAGGCATGAATGGTCAATTACGATGTTATGGAAAGAAAGAGCAGGTAAAGAAAGATTGTTGGTTGGTAGCAGATCAACATGAAGGAACTAAAGAAGTAGATGTTGCAGGTGTTGTTGCACAAGATGTTCTGGGATGTTCCTTGGATAAAGTAGAATCTTGGTTTATAGATTTTGTTGCCTCTTTCCATGCAACCCAAAATAGAGGGGTTGGTGAGCCTTGTCAAAGTATTGGCAAAGGGGAAGTGTGGCTGAAATTGCAGATGGCCAACACATGGGTGTTGAAGGAGGTCATGCAGGTCCTAGTCTTAGAGATGCAGCTAATTTATTTAAGAAAGTTGGGTGATGAGAGATGCACAGTAACTCTCATAGTGTATTCTTAGAATGTTACCAAGGATGCACTTGAATTAGCATGTGGTAAGAAAGCAGGTACTCTTTATCTACTTGCTTGTATTACTGATTCTTCTTCTGTTGCAAGGACGTAGCTTTGTAGGCTTGGTCACAAGAGCAAGAAGGAGATGCATGTTCTTAAGTGGAAGACAGATGTGTTTGACATACTTAAGAATTGGAAAGCCTTGGTGTTTATGGAGGAGATGATGGATAGAGATCAGTGGATGGGGCTGAGTAACTCTGAGCAGGGCAGTTTGTATAGGGTTTTGATCCAAAGAGAGATCACGGATAAAAAGTCATAACTCATAGGCAAACATAGGTACCAACATTGATCAGGAGGAACTGGCATTGAATAGATAGGTATTGACATTGGTCATGTGCAGTTTGGCAAAGTTAGTGGTTTCAAACAGGTGGAGACTGACGTCGGTAGGATAACCAGCATCGGTGACCTGGACAATCGCATGGAACTGATGTCGGTCAGATGCAGACTGTGTGGTGACTGAGGTCGGTCACTAGAATGGATTTTAGGCAGATAACAAGCTGTCAAGGAGTCTCAAACACCCATGTGGAGGACTAAAAGGGTAAGTAAGCCTCAAATTCATTGTTCCTCTTCTTTATACTTGTTGCTCACTACAGAGCAGGAAGGATCTAGGAAACAGTGGGAGCATGGCATGAATAGGATGCAAAACCAAACAAGAGATTTGGTAGGGTTACCAGCTGGTATGAAAAGCACTGAGAGATGAATGGATACCTTAGTTAAAGAATAGAGAGAATGGACACGTGAGATAGAAGGCCAGGTCACATGGTCTTGAGGAAGCTGTAGGACAGTGGTATAGGTTTTGACAGGTGGATGACAAAGCAGAGCTTTAGTCAAGGTCAGTGTAACCATTGTTTTTGTCTTACCAGGTGGATGATGGTCATGACATTATCTTGTTACTGTATGTGGAGGATGAGCTTGGTGTAGGTTCAGACATACATGGTTTTGCTGAGCTAAAAGTAAGGTTAGTTTAGTGGTTTTCCATGAAGGATTTAGGAGCAGTAAAATTCTTTGGCATGAGTATCCTAAAGACAGGGAGATCACAAGTTGATGTTGTCACAAGATGATTATGTGAAGGTAGTGCAGGATGTAGAATAGGGCAGCACACCTATGGATGGACAGTTCAAAGAATAGGTCCCTAATCACATGATGAGGTTGAGTACATGTCTACTCCCTGAGTTTGCCCAAGTAGTGGGTGTTGTTAGAAAGTTTGTAGTCAATCCAGGAAGGAAGCACTAGAAAGTGGTTCAGTGGGTTCTCAGGTATCTGAGAGGGACCAGCAGTAGGGATTCATGTTATGCAGGGTCAAGTACTTCAGATGTGGTAGGTTACTTGCATGACAGGTGTTGCACCATAGGATGTGTGGTGGTTGGTCTTCAAGATTGAGCTTGAAGAGGGATACAAGCCAAGAAACAAATTAGACAATGTACAGGTATAGGTACAATGTAGCTATTTATCTCCAAGTGGGAGATTGTTAGGTTGTGGAGCTAAAAGCTTCACTGATGCAGACATGGAGGAGGTTGTTGAGAGGTTGCTAAGTTGTAGAGCAACCAACATCAGTCTAATCAGTCGACATCAGTCATATACAGTGAGAAGATCAACTGACATCGGTCTTGGATTGACCGACGTCAGTCACATCCAAGTAGATAGGAACCAACATCGATCGCCTGTGCGGTTCCAGAACTGCTAGTTGAATAGTTAGTTAATGAATTGGTTGTTTGCATGTCAAAGGCCAATTTTAGACTTGATCTGTGGATCTAATTATTGTAATTAGATGTCTAATTATTGTTTACATGAGATCTATATAATAGACTCATGGGCTGTATTGTAATTTGTGCTAGAGAGTAAGAGAGAAAATATTAGCTCCTTCAGAGTGAAGAGAGAAAGGTGTGTTCCTCCTAGTGCCACAGTGCCAAGTATGGGTGCTGGTTTGGAGAATTAGAAGGATTCTTCATGTATGTAGGATCTTGGTTAGTAGGTGTGCAAGGCCACATTTGGAGATCTACATGGTAAGTAAGATCATTGATTTGCAAGTGTATGTGTGTGCGAGATCTAGGTTTGCAAGTGTGCAGAACCAGATTGATTTATAGGTGTGGAAGATTAGGGAGGTCAGCAACACAATAGGGAGCAATATCAGGGGAGATCTACTTGGAGTATGGTGTGTACTCAGTTGGAGAGCAAAGAGGAAAGCAAGGTAGATCCTTCCAAAGTAAGATCATTTGAGTTGTAGGTTGCTGCAAGTTCATGGAAGATCTACTTGGAGTACGTTGTGTACTTGGTTTGAGTATGTGGGTATACTCAGTGTACTGGCAGTATTGTTACTGACTGGTTGACTGGCAGTGTTGTTACTGGCTAGTGGAGGTGAACACCAACTCTGTGTTTGAGTTGTGTGTTGGGACCATAAGAGAGAGAGTGAGCTCTTGAAGGTATTTACCGTTTATTCCCTAGAGGTGTGGGAGCCCTAGAGGTGTGTAAGGAAGAAGATTGTGGCATCTTCTTTGTTGTATTTCCTTCTGAAAGAGTATTAATACAATTAGGTATTGTCTCTCATATTTTGTGTTGTTTTTGATTCTAGTTACTTATTGCTTCTGGTTTAATTCCACATGTTTAGTTGCTTGGTAATCAATTGTGCTTCCTAGATCCTGACAAAGTGGTATCAAAGCTAAGGTTGCAGGGAGCAGGTTTGTGTTTGGTTATAGGTCACTCTCAGGGATTTTTGATTGAGTGGGAGTATCACAATGATAAAAGAAAGTACACTAAGAATGGAGGAATTCAAAGGCACAAATGGTCAATTACGGTGTTATGGAAAGAAAGAGCAGGTAAAGAAAGATTGTTGGTTGGTAGCAGATCATCATGAAGGAACTGAAGAAGCATATGTTGCTGGTGTTGTTGCACAGGATGTTCTGGGATGTTCCTTGGATAAAGTAGAATCTTGGTTTATAGATTTTATTGCCTCTTTCCATGCAACCCAAAATAGAGGGGTTGGTGAGACTTGTTAAAGTATTGGCAAAGGAGAAGTGCAGCTAAAATTACAGACGGCAAACACATGGGTGTTGAAGGAGGTCATGTAGGTCCTAGTCTTAGAGATGCAGCTAATTTCTTTAGGAAAGTTGGGTGATGAGAGATGCACAGTAACTCTCATAACAGATTCTTGGAATGTTACCAAGGATGCACTTGAATTAGCATGTGGTAAGAAAGAAAGTACTCTTTATCTACTTGTTTGTATTACTGATTCTTCTTTTATTGTAAGGACGTGGCTTTGTAGGCTTGGTCACAAGAGCAAGAAGGAGATGCATGTTCTTAAGTGGAAGACAGATGTGTTTGATAGACTTAAGAACTGGAAAGCCTTGGTATTTATGGAGGAGATGATGGATAGAGATCAGTGGATGGGGCTAAGTAACTCTGATCAGGGCAGTTTGGACAGGGTTTTGATCCAAAGAGAGCTCGTGGGTAAAAAGTCATCACTCATAAGTGAACATAGGTACCGGCATCGGTCAAGAGGAACTGGCATCGAATAGACAGGTATCGATGTTGATCATGTGTATACAGGAAAAGTCAGTGGTGTCAGGCAGGTGGAGATCGACGTCGGTAGGATAACTGGCATTGGTGACCTGGACAATCACATGGAACCGACGTCGGTTAGATGCAGACTTTGTGGTGACCGAGGTCGGTCACTAAAATAGATTTTGGGCAGATAACAAGCTGTCAAGGAGTCTCAAACACCCATGTGGAGGATTGAAAGGGTAATTAAGCCTCAAATTCGTTGTTCCTCTTCTTTATACTTGTTGCTCACTGCAGAGTAGGAAGGATCTAGGAAATAGTGGAAGCATGGCATGAATAGGATGCAGAACCAAATGGGAGATTTGGTAGGGTTTCCAGCCGCTATGAAAAGTACTAAGAGATGAATGGATACCTTAGTTAAAGAATAGAGAGAATGGACACGTGATATGGAAGGCCAGGTCACATGGTCTTGAGGAAGCTGCAGGACAGTGGTACAGGTTTTGACAGGTGGATGGCAAAGTAGGACTTTAGTCAAGGTTAGTGTAACCA
Organism: Torreya grandis; assembly: GCA_037957365.1. Classification (NCBI taxonomy): domain Eukaryota; kingdom Viridiplantae; phylum Streptophyta; class Pinopsida; order Cupressales; family Taxaceae; genus Torreya; species Torreya grandis. Next base: position 6,158,169 of record JARHVA010000229.1, read on the forward strand.
TTATGTTTATCTTACCAGGTTTGATATAATTAATTATTTTTCCCACCCACTAAGGTGCGAATATTAAATGTTTTTCTATTTAGGTATAGTGGGACTCTATCCCTAAGTTATCTCTTAACTTGATCTTATGTCTATGATTGATCCTTCATGTCTATATATGAAAGGCACTATGATTATGTTCACATTAAGTTCTAGAGATATATTATATGATATTTCTCTTTAATCTGCATATCTATTTACAAAGTCTATGATTTTAGATTCTCTTTGTGATGTTTTGTTGTTAACACTTGATATTTTGGTGTCTTAAAATGATATTTTTTTTCATTCCTTTCAAGGTATCAAAGTATTTGATGTTACATCCATACTTCTAAAAATTTTATTCAAGGGCTTGTTATTTTTTCATATATCCAAATTTGTTTCACTATGATGATTGGGAGGAAGACATTTGTGTTATTTTTCTATTTGTTGTGAGGAAACTTTGAATTTTTTTATTGTTACACAAGGGTTTTTTTGGTGTGAAGGGAAGAGGTTATGAATGAATTCCTACATTTTTTACCTTATTGCATGGAAGGGTTTGTTTGGTGTGAGAGGAAGAGGTTTTGCATAACGTTTTTATGTGGATCATCCTTAGAATGTCTTTCTTTCCTTCAAGGTAGAATTCTATTAGAAATGGTAAAGGCATTCCAACCCAAGAATCTAAAGTGTTAGTAATAAAACATCACATAAGGAAGTTGCAGATATGATATGAAAAAACAAGGCAAATCATATATTATTCAGAATGAAGCATGATAATATAATATAAAAACTCTTGCATAAATAGGCAAGGCAAAACATAGAAATAGCCTAACTGACCAATGTGGCATAAATACTCACATAGGATAAACTCACTAAAATATGAAATAGATAGAAAATACACTATAAATGATGAGAAATCATGAAATACATACTCTAATACCCTCCCTCAAGTGAATGTAGGGACTAACAATAACCAACATAGAAATAGTGGCATATCCACAATATGAGTCCTAATAACTAGGCCTATTAAAATACTCATTTACAATATGTATCCATGAAATGAAGAAGGAATATGTACACAAAAACACCCCTCAAGGACAAATTTAGAAACCCCAAGCATGCCACACAACTCAAGTAAGTGAGGTGATGTAAAAGGCTTCATGAAGATTTTTGCAACCTATTACTGAGTCAGAATGTACTCCAAATTAAGAACACCATCCTGAATGTGTTGATGAATGAATTGGATATGTACCTCAATGCACATGGTCTGATTATTCTCAAAAAGGTTACAATATATATGAATTGTAATCTAGTTGTCACACCAAAGTATAGTGGGTTAATCTTGTGTGAAGCTAAACTCTATCAACAACTGATGAAGCCAAAGAATCTGTTGACTTATTGTAACTATTACCTTATACTCAATCTCTATATATGAAAGTGAAATAACCTACTACTTCTTTGAAAACTAATTAATAGGTCAAGAACCAAGATAAAATACATATCCAAAAGTGGAATTCCTATCATCAAGAGATCCTACCCAATATGAATCATTGTATCTAATCAACTGAGTAGAACCCATAGTGTAGTGTAATCCAAAATGAGTAGTACCTCATAGATATCATATAATCCTCTTGATATCCTACCAATGACTATCATGAGGGTCATTTCCAAACCTAAATACAATCCCAAATATAAATTAAATGTCAGGGTGAGTATAAGTCAAATACATAAGACTCCCAACCATTTGCCTATATAATGTAGGATCACAAAGTGGAGTAGTACAAGAGCTAGTGAGAGTCACTCTAGATTAAAAAGGATAAGGACTTGGATTGCCATCAACCATTACAAAACACTGAAATAGATTGAGTGTGTACTTATGTTAACTAAAATAAATCCCTAAATCTAACTATGAAATTTATAAACCAAGGAAGAAATGTAGAAGGCCAAGATATGCCATGTTGAACTATGATGAAAGTTCCTATTTAATAGTTTGAATATGAGATGAGGAACTATCTGTGAGAATTATATCATCAACATACAAGACCATAATAATAATTTCCTACCTAATATATTGAATATACACTATGGGATGGGAGTGGTAGTGAACAAAGACAGTGAAGAGAAGAAATGAATACATCTTCTCATACCAAGATTGAAGGGTTTATTTGAGATCATAAAGAGACCTCCTAAGTCAAAAAACAAGATAATAATCATGAAAAAATCCATCAACCTAAAACATATAGATTTCTTCATGTAATTATCCATGCAAGAAATTACTCTTAAGATCCATTTGATATAGTGGACAACCCTGTGATGTAACAAGATAAAGTACAAGGTGAAGAGAATCCATCTTGGAAATGAGTATAAAAGTCCCATATTAGTCAATACTTTCAACCTAAAATAACCCATTTACAACAAAACATGCCTTATGATTATCAATAGACCCATCAAGTTCATACTTGGTGTGGTAAATCCACTTGCACCTAACCAACATTCTTACCTTAGGAAGAGTGACCATATTCCATGTGTGATTCTTCATCAATGAAGACTAATCATCTATCATCGTATCATCCCAATATTGTATCCCATGACCCTATAAAAAATATTGTGGATCCCTAGAGATTGACTGACATAAAATTACAATACCCATAAAATGTGCATGATGATGTTATGTAGGTGAAAGATCCTGTATGAAAGGTGATACCTTTGAAACTATAATATGATCTCATCTAGGCATAGTGGTAACATCAGCGTGAAAAATATCCTCATCCTCTATAATCTCCTCAAGAATCTCCCAAACTAGCTCCTCAAAGAATGAATCCTTGAGAGGAGGCTAATCATTAAAAGAAGAATAATTTGACATAGAATAATATGAAGAGTCATGAGATGTGAAGTGCTCATCAAACTATACATGTGTTCAAAAATGAACATCATGAGTATCAGGATCTAAAAGATGGTAAGCTCTCATGTCTTCACAATACCCTAAAAAAATAAAAGGTTTGATCTTATTATCTAATGCTTTCATTTTCTTATTTGGTAAAAACACCCAAGCAAAAATCCCTAAGACTCATAAAAATGAGACATTAGGCTTGGTTTCAGATCAAGCCTCCTTTGGAGTCATATTCCCAATTGCTTGATGTGATGTGCAGTTCTAAATGTAGTTTGCATAATTAACTATTTCTACCCAATATATAGGAGGTACATCCTATGAATGCATCATGTAGTTAGCCATCTCCATCAAATTTCAATTCTTTCTTTCTACGAAGCCATTCTACTAAAGAGTATTTACAACAAAATGTTGGTGAATAATACCATGGGCTACTAAAAAATCAGAGAACTCTTGACTGAAGTACTCCCCCCATGATCTTTAAGAAGCTTCTTGATGCAAATCGATGACTATTTATTGACCAAAACCTTAAAGACTTTGAAGTGAGCATAAACATCACTCTTGTACTTGAGGAAATAAACCCAAGTACACCTCGAGAAATTATCAATGAAGGTAAGAGCATACTTAGCACCATTGAAATAAGGAGTAGGAAATACCATCAAATCACTATGCACAAGCTCAAGTGGTGAATAAGCTCTCATAGACATCCCCTTAAGAAATGGATCCTGGTGTTATTTTCCTAATGCACAACCTTGGAAAACTCCATCAAGACATGAAACTTTATAAAGATCCTCTAATATAATATAAGTGCTCAACTCCTTAAAATATTTGTAGTTTAGGTGTCTAAATCTCTCATGCCAAAGTTGACTCTCAAAATATGCATGAGAAACTAAACATGTCCCTAAATGAGGAGTATCATCAAAACCCTCAAAATAGTAAAGTTGATAACTGTGATCAACAATACCCTATGCAATAAGTGTATGTGGCTCTAATAAAGCTTGAAATTTATCACCCTACAATGTGAAAGTTACTATCTTACTCTGACTAGAATGGTAAATCTAATAAACTAAAAGTAGATTAGTGGTGATGTTTGGAACATATAATGCATCATTGATGCAACCACCATCTAGTTCTATGTCACCTTTCCACTTAAAAAATGAGGGAATAATCTCCAAACTCAATGTTGGATGTAGAGCTCATACCAAGAGATACAAAGGACTCCTTGGTAGAAGTCATATGGTATGAAGCACCAAAATCTAGAACCCAACTATCTGAAATAGGTAACTATGATCTCCTAAAAACATTAAGTGCTTTCTCATTCTCATGAGATGGTAGAGTAGAGATATAAATCTTGTCTTTTTTAATGACATCCTTTAGGTTTTACATTCTTTTGAAACACCTAGACTCTGCATGACTAGTCGCCCCATAATAGGAGTAAGATAGGTTAGACTTATTCTTAGATTTGGAAGATGGTTTGGGTTTAGATGTATTAGTATTGGGCTTGGGTGAATTTTGAGGTGGAAGAGGAGTGTTATTCTTATTACTCTTAGTTTTTCCCTTGTTCTTAGGATGTGAAGCCACTAATGCTTTTTAAGAGGTAGAAAACTCAAGGTGAGATAATTTGGATTCATCCCTAGTAAGTATCTCACAAAAAAATTCTAGATCTAGAATTTTGAATGTGTTACCTAAGGCATCCATACTAGAGAAAAATGTAGATCAAGTATACACACTCTTCATCCTTTTTATCTCGACCACTCCCCTTCAACTATGTCAACAAATGCTTAAAATTAGTGAGTTAGTCTATAATAGAGGCAAAGTCATCTAGATTTAGTGAAGTAAGATCCACTTCAAGCTGCATAGCTCACAAGTGATCTACTTTCCTAAACAAACCCTTTAACTTAGTCCACATTTTGAATGGAGAATCACACCCATCAAAATGAAATAAAATAATGTCACTCACATGTCCTCCAATCAAGCCCATACACTCTTCAAATTTACATTGGTGCTAAATATTTTTAAATTCACGTGTAAAATGTGGTTGTGTTTCATTCATTAGGGACCATAATCCTTTGCAATTTATTATTGTTTCTATTTGAGGTATCCATGTGTGGTAATTATGTGTAGTGGCTCATAATGGTTAACATCATAAGTATAATCCATGCTAACAATCACCAAAGAGAATAAAGAATGCAAAAAGGGTGCACAAAATCAACACCAAGACAATCCCCCAAAAGATTATATTATAGGACGCCCACCCACCCACCCCCCCAATTTAGCACTTTATAAAAATAGTTCATTTTTAAAAATTAATGACACCAATGGATAGATAATAAAAAACCATGAACTTTTAAAAAAATAGAACTTAAATCTGAGTTATGGTTCAAAAGTTATTAGTGTTACAATTTCCTACAAAATGGGTCAAACCATTAAAATAAACACTCAAAATAGATTTTTGTGACCAAATCAAAAAAGAACATAGTCATCCAATCACTCATTGGAACTAAAAGTATTGAAAAAGGGCACCAAGTTCTCCTTGCATGCCTCTATTCTATGCTTTCTCTCCACCTTCCCTAGAAGAATAAAAACCGCACACTTTCTTCAAAATTTTAATGAAAGTGTCAGATCTATAAAAGGGGAAAAAATGCTGAGGATTTTCAACAAGGGAAGAAGTAGTGGCAAGAGAAATGAAAATAAAATTATCTAAAATTTTTAACCTAATAGATGGTTTTAATTTATTTAAAGCTTTGGTACCATGTTAGGAGTGGTAAAGACATTCCAACCTAAGAATCTAAAGTGTTATCAATAAAACATCACACAAGGAAATTGTAGATATGATATGCAAAAACAAGGCAAATCAAATTTTATTCAAAATGAAGCATACTAGTATAATAGGAAAGTTCTTGCATAAATAAGCAAGGAAAAATATAGAAATAGTCTAACTAACCAATGTTGGATAAATCCTCACATAGGATAAACTCACTAAAAGAAAAAATAACTAGCTAATACACTAGAAAATGTGAAAAATGCATGAAAGACATACTCTAACATATTGATTTACAAAGTTTATGATCTCATATTCTTTTTATGATGTTTTGTTGTTAACACTTGATATTTTTTTGGCTTCAGAATGGTTTATTTTTCATTCCTTTCATGGTACAGAGTAGTTGGTGTTGCATCCATACATCTACAAATTTTCTACAAGGACTTTTATTTTCATACATCCAAATTTATTTTATTGCAACGATTAGGAAGAAGATATTTGCACTTCTTTTCTCTTTGCTATGAGGAACCTTTGATTTTTTTTTATTTTTTTTTTGCATGGAAGGGTTTCTTTGGTGTGAGAGGAAGAGGAGGTTAATATTGACCTTATACATTTGTTTTCCTTGCTACGTGGATCATCCTCACCCATAGCCCTTAGTCACATGGAAATTAATCCCTTGGTCACAACCAACCCAAGGGGGCTTAACTTTTCCATAAAAAATTGAGTCAAATACTTTGAAATATTATTTAAAAAAAACTCTCTAATAATTTAATTTTTTTCAAGCATTTAAATTTTTTGCATTTTGTATTTGACCCATTTATGATGGGGAATTTATAGTAACTATAACTTTTGATTTGAAATTCAAAATCAAGTGCCATTTTTTCAAAATTGTATATTTTTTTATGCCCTATGTATTTGTGTCATTTATGTTGTAAAATACACTCAATTATAAAGTGCCAAATTTGGAAGAGCCTAATAAAATAGTCATTTAGGGGGGGTTATCTCAGTGTTAATTTGAGCACCCTTTTTTGCATTCTCTTGATCTTTGGTATTTTTTAGAATGGCTTCTTCTTCTACATTAGATCAGTGTGAGGTATTAACAACACATAATTACCACACATGGAGACCAAGAATGTAAAAAATCATTAAATTCAAATGATTATCGGCCTTAATGGTTAAAGTACAACCAATGTTCATTAGAGAATATGAGAAATTTCAACACTAATACAAATTTTATGAGTGTATGGGTTTGATATGAACTTATTTAAGTGATAGTTTTTAATTTAATTTTGAAGGATGTGACTCTCTTTTCAAAATATGGACAAAATTGAAGGGTTTATTTGGTAAGGTGGATTACATGAGAGCCATGGAGCTTGAAGTAGAGATCACTTTTCTTAATCTTGAATATTTTCCATCTATTAATGACTATCTTACTTAGTTCAATCACTTCTTGACATAGTTAAAGGGAAGCAGAAGAGATAAGAAATATGAAGGTATTTACCTAATTTTGTTCAAGTTGAAAGGTCTATTTCGAATCTTTGCTTCTACCTTTTTCTCTAGCATGGATGCCTTGGGTTTCATATTCAAAATGCCTGATTTATATTTTTTTAATGAAAGACTTACTAGGGAAGAATACAAATTATCTAACCTTTAGTCTTCCACCTATCAAAAGACATTAGTAGCATTTAATCCTAAGGGCAAGGAAAAATTAAATTTTAAACCTAAAACCACTCATGTTCCATCTCAAAGTGCCACTAAACCCAAAAACAATGACTCAAAACCCAAGGATCTTATAAATCAAATAATAATTGGCGTACCACTAAATTAATCTAATGACACCAACAACACACTCAAGCAATCTTAAGAACTCCTTCAAGGCATTCAGGTTCATGACAAGATGTTGTCTTGACAATACATAAACATTGACACTTGGATCACAACATAAAACAATATGGAAAGATTTATATAAAAACAAACACCATATAAGATATACTAGACACACCCTACCTAACCTATTTACACCTAACTTAAGACCTTTGAATGATTAGAAAAGATGTACTGGGTCACTAGACCAAACTGTGCTCTTTAGCAAGGCTAGGGGCTTATAGCCCTATTGACCCTATATTTTCCTCATAAATTACTTAAAACCCTAGATAACACAAAAATAAAACATTTTCCTAAAACCCATTAAGCTAATACACAACATACCTAAGTTTTACCTATGATTATTTTGTACAGAGTGGTACTAACAGTAACTATGATAGACCTAATTAGGCCTCTAAAACACCCTATTCTGAAGGTATATACAGTATAAAGATGATTTAAAGCCTAAAAATCACATTATAATTGTAAAATTACATTTTAATACCATAAAAATCAAAATATACTCAGTGGTTAACCCTAATTCACCATTGAACCACTTTGTCTTAGTCTCTCTGTGCATACAAGGCCTAAAAACAAGTTTAAATTAAAAAGTATACTTAATAATTGAGTTAGAATTTTAAAATTTGGGAAATTGGTATAGATTATTATACCATAAAAATTTCAAATATTTAGAATTTTTTACCTTATCATTTCTTAGATCCACTAAACCCTAATTAGGGCCTAGTCTACACAAAATTGGAGCTAAAACATTCATCCTAGGGTTTCAAGAGCTCAAATATTTTTTTTTGAGCTTGTATTGACCTCCTATAGGGTATTTAGGAGTTAAAAAGAATAAAAAACTCATAGATATATTGTCTGTCAACTTCTCCTTCATTGCCCTGTCTGGTTCAATCACACCGTGATAAGGAATGTATATACTAAAACCTATAATTTATCTTCAAATTTTTTTATCACATTATCTCCTATTCAATAGATGATAATACATATGTTTTAGTCAAAATATTCATCCAAAAATTATGTAAAGCAAACTGAGACTCGTAATACCTATTCCTAGCCTCACACAACCAACTCCCAATAATGGAGTTGACATCTTACAAAACAAAATAAGATACTAACCACTCCATATCTTGTCTAAAAGACTTGGAATCACCTATAATAATGTCTTCAAATACATTTTAGTTGAAAATATACAAAATATTGGCCTTTAGACTCATTTAGGCCTTATTACATGCTTAGGAAATACATTTTCAAATTTGAAAATTGAACAACATAGTTTTGGAAGGAAAGCTACTTAACACACCTAGACAACCTAGGACTCAACCAATAACATGAAAAACACATTGATAACATGAGGATGTTCCTACATCATTCTTCCAAGGAGCAAAAAGAAGCATTCTTCACTTGTTGTTTTCCATAAGCTCTTTCATGTTTGTGCACAGCTTGAGGATGTCATTTGCAGTCAACCATGTTGCATCTTTAGCTAGTAGGTTCTTCTACTTGATCAGATACTAAAATTATTCCTTATCTCTTTTTTTCTTGACCACTTTCTTGCCTAGGATGGTCTCAATATCCTTTGGTACTTCCTTTGGTAGCTATTGTTCCCATTGAATATCCTCATCAACCCATGTTTCAGATCCTTCAGCTATTTGTTTTTCACCTTTATAGGGATATAAGTCTACAACATTGAAGATTAGAGAGATTTCAATCCCTTTAGGTTATTCTATTTCATATGCATTATTTGAAAACTTTCTTACTACCTTGCATGGACCAATTTTCTTCACTTTTAGCTTGTTGTATTCTCTTTTAGGAAATATTTATTTCCTAAGGTGGGAAAGAATAAGGTATCCAAAAATAAAATTTACCTCTCTCCTCTTTTTATTTTCAATTTCTTGTATTTGATGTTATTTTCTTCAAGTTTCCTCTTTACTTGTTCATGCAAGTTTTGCATGACATTGGCAAAATCCTCTGCATCAACGCTTCTTGCTTCTATCTTTCCTAGATCTCTGAACTCATATACACCCCTAGGATGTATTACATAAAATATTTGGAATGGAATCATTCTTATAATCCTATTAGGAGAATCATTATAGGAAAATTCAGCTTGTGCAGGTACAAGATCCCACTAATTTGGGTGCATGCTAACCAAACTTTTCAAGATATTGCCAAGGATCCTATTAACAAATTCAATCTAACCATTATTTTTTGGATGGTAGGTTGAGTTTAAGCTTAAATGTGTGCCTAAATTATTCCATAAGGTCCTCCAAAAGTTCCCAACAAACTTTGTATCCCTGTTTGAAACAATGCTCCTAGGGAGCCCATGCAATCTAACAATCTATTGGAAGAATATATTAACTATGTAGTAGTATCACTTATTTTTTAACATGGAATGAAGTTAGCCATTTTAAAAAATCTATCAACCACTACAAATATATAATCATGAACTTTTTGATTTCTTGGAAAACCAAGTACAAAATCCATACTTACTGAATACCAAGGCCTATTGAGAATGGGTAGTGGCTGGTACAAACTTGTGTTTTGATTGCTTCCCTTGACATGTTGACATAATTTACATCATTAAAAAAAATTATTGACATCATCACCCATACCTAACTAATAATAATGATCACTTCATTGTGCTAGTGTCTTATTTTGCCCAAAATGTCTTTATAAGCTACCATTATGCTTCTCCTTCAATAGGTTCTCTCTCATGGAACCTTTAGGAATGCAAAGCTGACTACCCATAAATAGTAGACCCTCTTGGATCATGAAATCCATCCAAGTACTACTATCATCCCCTACTAGATTCATGAAAACTTCATATGTTTCCTTGAAGTTTGAATCTTCCTTATACATCTCTTTCAAATCTTCAAATCCCAAGATGTAGTCTTGAGATTCCTCCATGATTAAGCTCTTCCTGCTTAGAGCATCTGCAACCTTGTTATATTATCCTTTCTTATGTGTAATAGTGAATGTGAAACTTTTTAAAAAATAATCCATTTAATATGCTTTTGACTCAACTTGTTATGATTGCTAATGAACTGCAAAAATTTCACTAAAATTCCTTATGAATTTCCTATAGAAACTAGCCAAACCGTGAAAGATTCTTACCTCAAATGTGCTCCTAGGTGTAGGTCATTCAAGTATGGATTTTATCTTCTCCTTAACCATCTTTAATCCTTATTTTGAAGTCACAAATCCCAAGTAGATCAATTTCGTCCTCAAGAAACTACACTTTTTCACATTGATTAGTGATTTTTATTCATGTAGCTTATCTAATACCATTATCAAATGCTTCAAATGGTCTTACTTAGTTTGAATAAACACCAAATATCATCCAAATACACTATCACAAACTTACCAGTGAACTCCTTAAGTACTTTATTCATTAACCTCATGAAGGTGCTTGGTGCATTGATTAGCCCAAATAACATGACTAACCACTTATAGAGCCCATCGTTGGTCTTGAAGGCTATTTTAAATTCATCCCCTTCTCTTATTATAATATTATGGTATCTAATTTTCAAGCCTATCTTGGGAAAATATACAGCTCCACTCAAAAAATCAAGTAAATCATCAATTCTAGGCAATGGGAATCTATACCTGATAGTGAATTTGTTGATTAATCTAGAGTCTATACACATTCTCCAACTTCTATCCTTCTTAGGAATTAACACTATGGTAACAACACAAGGACTTATACTCTCTCTTACTGATCCTTTTTTCAATAATTCTTGGACTTGGTGGTTGATTTCTTCATTTTCTCTTGGGGTCATCCTATAGGTAGCCTTGTTTGGAAGATTTACTCCTGGAATCAAGTCTATGTGACAGATGATGCTTCTCAATGGTGGTAACTCATTAGGAAAATCATCTACCACAATATAAATGTACTCATTCAACATATCTTGGATCTCTAGAGGTAATCAATTAAATTAGTGCTAGTGACTACACTTCTTAGCTTACCAATCACAATAAAGTTTACCTCTTTCTTCTTAATTTGATGTAGGAATTATTTTTCAATCATTAGCAGTACCTTATAATTCTATCCTAAAATATTAGTATACTCCTCCTTCAAAGGTGTAAGTGTGTGCTTGATCCCATCCTTATCAAATGTGTATATGTTCTACCGTCCATCATGCATGGCCTTCCTATCAAATTACCAAGGCCTTCCAAGAAAGATATGACACACATACATAGGCATAACATCACATACAATCTAATATTTATATGTTCCTATCTAAAAATCCACTTTCCATTGTTATATTACCAAAAGTTTATGTCCTTTTTGCAGCCAAGAGACTTGATAAGGTGTAGGATGTACCTCCTTCTTCAAGCCTAATTTCTCCACCATCTCAATTAAAATAAGATTGTCTGTACTCCCACTATCTATGATGACCTTGTAGCATTTTATTTGGATCTTACATGTAGTCCTAAACAAAGTTTTTCTTTGTGTTGTTCCAAAACTTCCTTGTTAGGCTTTAACAAAATTATTTTCATTAAAAGAGACTCACCTTATTCTAGAACATCTTCATGAATTACTACTGGTCCTTCAACTTCTTCCTCACCTTGGGCCACATGCACACCTATTTCATGACTAGTAGAAGTGTTCTCTACATACTCATATGATCTATGGCCTACATAGTTGTTGCACTTGAAGCATTTGCCCATGAATCTTCCTCTTCCCCTTTGGTATCCTTGGTATGTCCTTCTTCCTCTTGGTTTATAGCTTCCTCTTGAGCTTTATGAGATACTGGCCTCTTCTTTGGATGTTTGCAGTTGTCCTCCTTGTGATCCTATAACTTTGATGGATCTGCCTCGTCTTCTTGAAAAGGAAGTTTGTTTCCTTGAAATCTTCTCCTCTTCTTTCAAGGAAAATTCATAGGCTTCTTCAATTATCCTGGGTATGAGAAGGCTAATCTCATCTTGGATGGAAAACTTCAAACCATTAGTGTACCTTGCCACCTTCTCCATATCATCCTCAATATGTCCTAATATTATGGTTAGCCTAAATAACTTTGTAGTGTATTCCTTTATAGACATGTCCTTTTGTTTCAAATTTCATAATTGCTTGAAAATATCAGCTTGGTAATCTAAGGGCATGAATTTACCTTTCATTTTTTTTACCAATCTATCCTAGCTCCTAATCTTTGGCTTCCCTTTCCTCCTTTCCTCTTGCACTCATCCCACCACAGGGATGTATGGCATACTTGATTTTCTTATCACCTTCTTTTATTCCTTCATATTCAAAGTACTTGTCTAATGCACTGATCCAATAACTAAATTCTTTTACATTCAAGTCTCATTCATACATTGGAACCTCCATATTTGGCTTTTCATTCACCTTCATAATGGTTCTAATCAGCCTTTCTTTAATTGTATCATCTTCTACCACCAATTATTCTTCTGGTGGCTCTTCTTCTCTATCACTGACTTCACCCATGTCAGCACCTCTCCTTTGAGCCATCTATAGGTATTGAAACCTATCTTGTAGGTTCCTAAATTATTCTATTGTTACCATCTATCTTGTTAGTCTCCTTCCTCTAACTCTACCTTTGTTCCTAACTCTCATGGCCATCTTCAAGATCTTCTCTCTTTCTCACAAATAATGTTCTCCTTCCTTTTGCTTAGACCTTGGATTTTGTACAATCCTTTAGCTCTGATACCAATAATGGTGTGCCACTCAATTCATCTAATGACACCAACTGTAGACACCAATATTGTGTCGACTCCCCTTGGTCCCTTACACACTTTATTAATTTAAAATAAACTACTTATTTTAAATTAATGACATCACCTAGACACCTCACCTTGGACACCTCACCTTAGACACCTCACCCTAAGACCATTTCCTACCCTATGAGTCACCCTAAGACTAAGTCATCCAAATCCTAACTACCCATGACTTATTTTCACTCCCTATTAACCTCCTAACTAACTCTCATGCCTAATAAACCCATCTTTTGACCGTTCTCCAATGGAAAATGCACTTGGCATATGGAGGAATGGGAAAAGGGCTAAAAATAGCCCTTTTACCCATTCTCTAGCCACTGACGTCGGTCAACTGTCAGTCGACGCCAGTGGTATCACTGACGTCGATTACATAAACTGAGTTCTAACATTGAGTTAGCCCTCTAACCCCAGACTCTTGGGCATTGACACGCACACTCTGAGACCAATCATCAGAATTTGACTAATGCTCCCCTGGCTATAGAAACTCTACGCAAGTCACTCTAGATTAGACTGGAACATTGTACGAGGACCTTGACATCAGCCACAATAGGAATAAGCATTCTCACACCTCTGGTTCTTCACCAAGCAGAGCTAAGTATTCTTTTGTCTCACTTCAATAATTTAGAATACATTAGTAATTAGTTTCTATTTACTATTTCTAAATACTATCAACCAGACCTGATTTCTTTCGTGGAGAGGCTGAAAAGCCTTCCTCTTATTCTTATCCTCTTCTCATACCTATCCCCGACCTTTGCCCCTTCTCAGACCCTATTCACTGTCTTAAAACCCTGCATAAACCTTTAAGCTTCCAGACTCTTCTGTCAACCATAGACATATCTTTGAAACCCGTCCAAGGCCCATTGCCCCTATCGACATCGACAGCATAACCGACATCGGCATCATTGACCAACTGACCTCAACAGGACTATCGACATCAGCGACTGTGATAGACTGATTACAGATAATAATTATGAGTTATCTTTATTTCTCTTTCTTAGTCTTTCACCATCTCTTTTTATACAACACTCTTTTTCATAAATAGTGAACTGTCATCCCTTACAGAGCTTTATGCTTCCAGGACTGAGCGTGTAGCTTGGCAGTCCACCATATCCTCCTCTAACATTTTCTATGTTTGAGTCTCTTTCTTATCTACAGGTGTTTCCTCCACAGCCAAAGAGGAGCTCCTACAATGCTTGGATACAATGCGCAACTTAATCCAGGTAACATACAAACCCCTAACTCTTAACCTTTAGTTTCTTCTTTCTTCTAAATGTAATTAGCAAAAACATAGAGAAACATTTTGGCACGCCCAGTGGGACCCTGGAGTTTTCCTTGGGTTCATTTTTTCTAAAAGCAAACTTTCATATAGATGCATTAGGAAAAAATTCTCTTCTTGCATCTTTTTCTTCTATCTCTTTATTTCGAAAAGAAACCATTAGCACAAGTTAAAAAGAACATCTTTCGTTTTCTTCTTGTCACTTCTTTCCTACATCTTAGAGTAGTGAAAATTCATACTCTTAACCTCTTCTCAATTGTTTGCATTTGAACAAAATATTTCAATTTGGGTTAAAAAAAAACTATTACATTTCATGCTTGCTTGAATGCATACTTAGCCTACTCACTTAGTAATTAAAAATGCATTATGAATAAATCGTAGTGCACAAATGTTACACAACCAGACCACAATCACATTAAATCAAACATATAACATACTTGAGACAAGGCCCATCTAGGATTTCATCACCTAGTGGATACCTTACCCTTCCTAGCATTCCTACTTGGACTTCACTACCAAGGGGAGGACCCACTCTGTTCTCTGGCAGAGTATAAACTCTAGGCAAAGTATATATTGGCTAAGCGGCCTAGCTCAGCTCTGGGTTCGTGAAGTGAAGGGAGTAAGCCCCAGCACCAGGCCACGTACTGAACCTAACACAAATTTTTTAGCACCAAAACATAACCCGAAACCAACCATAGACTTCCTCTTTAGGACCCATTCTAAAAGCCCAATTCCCAAACATATTCTTCTAAGGCATAAGCCACCACGACTCTAATATTTATTCTTAGGAATTTAACATTTTAGAGGTTGCTTTCCATCATCTATTTTGCTATTTTTATCTCATTTTTTGAGCTGGTAAGGTTGCATCATTCTGAGGTCTAAAACAACTTAGAATTTCTTTCTTTCAAAAAAAATATCAGTTTTCAGTGTTTTTGGAATTACACAAAAATTGACATCAATTTTTCCACCGGCATTGGTGACCCAGCTTCACCGACATCGGTTATTCCACTGACCTTGAAAACATTTCATAACCAACATCGATTAGTAAACCGACGTCGGTCACTGTCAACAAATTTTGTTATCAAACAACAAGCTTAAAACCTAACTTTTTTGTTGTTAAACACAAACTCTAATTTTTTGAAATTGAAACACATAGTTATTTGGAACCTAAAACCCTTTTTCTTTGGATGGTTTTGACACGCAGTCAAGCCAAATCTCTTGTTGACCACGCAAGACAACATCCACTTCCACCTTCGCCTTTCATATCAAGTCACCAAATGGAGTATACTTCAGACACTAAGCGTAATCCTATCTAACCAACTCCAAATCAACCTCCTATTATTCCCAAAGGGGATCAAAAATTTGAGAGATTCCTTGACCTCAACATTAAGGCTCTCCAACATTATCTCGCTAGAAGCCAAACGCGAGATCCTTCAGGTAATCCTTTTTATGGGATGCCAACTTCTCTTGCTAAAGCAACAATGATATCAACAGCCTCTGTTACCCAACCTATGGTCACTCAGGCCATTACCTCAACCAGTAACCCAACAATGGCCAATGTTCAAGATTCAGCCTCCCCTTTTATTGCTGGCCCTACCTCCATTGGGGTTTCCGTACCCCCTCAACCACAAACAATTCAACCAAGTTCGACACTTTTTCAGAACTTAATTGTCTCTATCCCACCCACTCTTGCACCTATAAATACAAGAGTGACCACCTACCCTTTAACTAATTTTGCCACTATTCAACCACCCTTGGTAGCATCTAGTCAATTTGTGCCCCCCAATTTCACGGCACAAGCCCCTTTGGCCTCAACATTGGCCCCTATGACGAACTACCAATATGTTTCACCGACACAAATGCAACCAAGTACATCATACGCCCCTCCCAATGCCTTCTAGGTACCCTATAACTTAGGGGGTGCCCCTCATGCCAATCCATCTGCCGATCTAATAAAGATGTTAATCGATAAGATGTCCAACCTTGAGACATCTATTTCAAGTTCAAAGAATGTTCTGTCATACGAACAAATCTATAATGAACCTATTCACCCTTCAGTGCCTATTAGACCATACCCTAGCTAGTGGGAACTCCTAAAATTTACTCGCTTTCAGAGTAAAGAGGACCCAATACAACATTTATGAGCGTTTAGACACGCTTTCTACCTCATAGCGCATGATGATGCATTATTACTTCGCATATTTCCCATGTCACTTTTTGGCGCCATCCTTGATTGGTATAACTCCATTACCAATCAGTCTCTCTTTACCTTCACTCAACTAGCTCAACTATTCCTCGACCACTTCTCAATCAACATCACCAAGAAGGTCTCCATCACAGACCTTTATTCTATTAAAAAATTCGATGATGAATCAATAGCTGACTTTGTTGCCCATTGGAGAGATTTAATCAACCAACTCTCCTTTTCATTACTTCAACCTGAGCTCATCAACCTCTTTTCAAGAACATGTGCCAAGCACATCTCATCCACTTTTTGGGTTCAAACTTTCCACACATTTGACGAAGCTTTTACCATGGCCTAAAAGCTTGAACTCCGCACAGTCAAAGAGGATAAGGTCAAATTGCATAGTAAAAATACCAACGCAAATCCAATGACCCTTCATCTTCCAAATCTTCTTCTTCCCATTCCAAGTCCAAGGGATCAACGAACACTATGGTCCTTAGGTCATCATCTTCTTCCACAACCAACCAATCTGAACCTTCCATGTCACAAAACATCACAAAACAATTCCAACAATGGTATATACAACGTCAATACACTCTAATAGGAGAATCATACGCTTCCGTATTGGATAAACTAGAAAAGTAGGGGGTCCTCAATCTCCCTCGAATATGACTAGTCCAATTTAACCCCTCACAAGCCATCCTTGCATGGTATAGGGAAAATGACTTTTGTAACTATCACCGCGTCAAAGGTCATGACACAGACAAATGCAAAATCCTCAAAAACATTATTCAAGACATGTTGGACAAGGGGGACCTTGTTTTGGATAACCCTAGTGTGTTGGCTAACCAAAACATAGACGTCTTTAGACAATCATATCCTAACCATCCCCCAAGTCAAAACAATGTTCAGACCATGTCTGATGACCCTCAAGAGTGCAACATACACACGATCGACATGGTTTCTCCTTTTATTCCTAACCAACCTCTCTCACAGTCTGAAGAGGTTAGTCAACATATTTCTCCTCCATGGGTAGAAGAGCCTATTCTACCCATATCACCCCCATGACATCAAACTCCTCCTCCACACATACTTGTACCTCATGAGGAACCCATATTACCTGTTCCTCTTGCCCCGACCTTCCCTCTTCTTCTACCATTGGAAGAAGTTACCATTCATACCCCATGCCCTCATGTAGAAGGGGCCATCATCCCTCTACTTCACCCTTTAGAGGACTCTTCCTCTCTTATTTTTCCTCCACTGATGGAGGATAGTCCTCCATCAACCCCCCTTTCACATGTAGGAGAGTCTACCTTGACCTCTCCCATATTGGAGGATGTTTTGATGGAACCAACGCTAGTGGCTCTGCCCTCATCCTTCTTATTACCAATGGAGGATCATACTTTCCATGCTCCTAGACTACATGTGGAAGGCATGATCATCCCTATGCTCTATCCTCTCGAAGAGCCACATTCTCCAATCCCTTCTCCATCAAGAGAAGAACTTGTCACTTCAGCCACTTTGGCTGAGGAAGATTCGGTGATGGTTCTCTCTCGCCTTTGGCCCGTGATTGCCGCATCCAACACATTTCCCCTCTCACAATCTAAGAACTTAGGATTTCTCCATTCTAAGAACTTAAAACATGAGGCGCTATGGGAGCGACTTAAGGCTCCTTATCTTACATATCCTACTTCACCTTATATTGTCAATCCTTCTGCGATAATTCACCCCAAAGTCTCTGATTAGGATCAGCATTCCACCTCTAAATCATCAAAAGCTCAGTGTTCCATGTCAAAACCCAAACCCTTGCAGGTGTCTACCATGCTGAAACAAATTAAATCTCTCAGTATTTGCCCTGTATTAAACCTCACTCACCCACAAGTGAAAGTAGATTTGAACCTCGCCCTGCACAATAGTGGTCTTCGCACCAAACTAAAGAAGGCTACTAAACCATGTCAGTCTATTCCTCCCCCACCTTCACCATTTCCCTCTATCTTGGGTCCACATCCATCTACCTTAATAGGAGTGCTCCCTACTCCAACACCTTACAAAAACAAATTGCCTCCATTAGTCCCCCTACCCATCAAACATATACTTCCTCCTAAAAATTCAACACTTCTCACCAAGAAAGTGCCATCTACATGTGTGGCCACACCACCAACCAAAAATGTGTTATAAAAAACTCCTACAACTCCTAAATAGAAGTTGTCAACCCCTACTGCAATAATGAGCACATACCCATTAGTGGGGTCATATGCTTCACTGTTGCACTGATTGTTGTAGTCTTCTAGCATCCTTCTCCCACCCATTAAGCCATACCAACCTCTCAGATCAAAACCATCTTGGTTTGATGACACTAAAATCTGTGCGTATCATCGCACACCTAGACATGATACTGAGCGTTGTTGTGATCTTAAAGTTGTCATCCACCAACACCTGAAAAAAGGCACCCTTCTCATTAATGACCCCTTTGACAAACTACTAACACCATCCCATGCCTCCCAAACCTCCTCACCTTCATCAGGATCCCATCATCAAACTATGGTCCCTTTACCACCTTCTCCCCATTTATTCAAAATCCACACTATAAATATGGCCACCAGGTCCCAAACTCTAAAGGATAAAGGAAAAGAGCAAGTTTCTATTCCTTGGACATATCCATTCGCTAAGCCTTCTCAACCACCAAAACCCAAGATTCCTATCTTGGGCACATCTCAACCAACATCTTCTGGGGCAATTCGTGACTCCATGGTGAAACAACCTCACCAAACCCTTGTGAAGATGTCTTTGTATGACCAAATTCAAAGCTCTCCACAACATCTCCAAGCCTTAATCAAAGCTTTACAGGAAGTGGAGGTCCAACCTGAAGACCCCTGACCACTGGCTGCTTTAGTCAAATCATTACCTACCATTGCCTCCATCACCTTTAGTGATTCTGATATTTCAGACTACAACCTAGAAGATCAGGATCCCACCCTCTCAAACTAAGCCTGTCACGAATGCTTCGCAGGATGCATCCTTGCATCGCACTCCTTGTCAAAGAGGAGCTTCAACATCTTCTCTCCGTCTCATTTATCCAACTCGTTGATTATCCGTAATGGGTGTCAAACATTATCCCTGTCACAAAAGCAACTGGGGGAATTCAAATTTGTACTGACTATTGCGACCTCAACCCAGCTGGCCCAAAGGATGACTTTCCTTTGCCAAGCATCGACCAAATCATGCCTACAACAAAAATTTGAAAGAATGAGATTTCAAAATTAGAGATCTCATCCTTAAAGAAAACCATCACGTGACCAATATGGAAAGAAGTAAATGAGGCAAGTTTGCTCCTAATTGGCTCAGACCTTATATCATAACACACAAGTATGGATTAGGCACTTATCGTCTGTCTTCTCTTGAAGGCCGACCAGAACCTGAGCCCCTTAATGCCTTACATCTGTGACCATTCTACTGTTAATCAAATAATCATTCACTTGATGTTTAATTTGAGCTCATCCCTTGAGAAATCTTTCGTCATCCTCATTCCTATTCCTTTCAACCCTTTTTCCCTAGAAACATTAGTTAACCCTTTTTTAAGCATTAATGCTTTGTCCTAATAAAAGGGAAATCCCTAAACTTCTATAGTCTAGTCCATGACTACAAGTTCAGTCAACAAAACAAAAATATAAAACTTGGATGCCTAATAAAATATTAAAAGTTCATAAACTATCAATGTAGACTGCTCTCTTAAAGTACAACTACATAATTGCCGTAATTAGTAGACTACTCCCTTGAAGGATAGCTATTCAATAAACTCAAAACATACAAAGCAAAATATAGAGCACTCCCTCAAAGGATGGCTATTGCAAAATTTTGCTACCATAATAGCACCCTTTCAGAAGCTTCCCGCACCGATCAGCTTCACATGACCACAAAACAAGAAAACATCCCCAAGTAGACTTCCCGCATTGATCAATCTACCAAAAAAAAAATGACTAACAAACTATTAAGTCACGGACTTGCCTATAGTCATTCTCAGGGTCACCTATAAAAGGGGCAAAGTTATCCCTGCTAAAATGGGTTACGCTATCCTCACATATCACATAATCACACCTATTACCCAAAAATACTCAAGGGATTTTGATCTCACTTAATGTCAAGTGATTAGGGTAATTGTTTAACACAAACCAATGGTCAATGATGTAATGCATGAACGGGGCTTTTTGTTTACAAAAAACCTATCTATGATATCATAATGGTCCTTGTCAATGAAAGAGAAAAATGCCTTTCACTTCTTATACACCTTCGTCACATACAACCAAGCCAAACCAAAACATGTTCTAACCATTAACATAACATCATGATTTATTTAATGCAAATACCAATTTGTGCTATATAAATTATCACAGCCCATTCACATTAGTTTCTATGGAAAACAATACACATGGGAACTATCAACCAAACACAATTTATGTCAAGCATATACCATCACCAATATGGAAACTTGCTGAAACATAAATAAACTCATTTCATTCTTAGCATACACCATCATGAATATGGAAAATTGCTAAGGATGAAAAACCACATAACCTATGTTACAGCATACACCATCACACAATATGGAAAAGGCTGTAACATCATCATACACTCATCATTTCAAACATAACAAACCAACCAACAACCTCTTAGCCTCTGTTTTCCCTTTTTGTGGAGAAATACATTGGCCTAAGGCCCTCGCATGGGCTATTTAGGCAGCACTTAGTTGACATGGGGTCTTCTGAGGTTAGCTCGGCCATTTGTTCATTCGTCTACCTGATGGACCAACCATATAACCTTTAACCATGACCTAACCTAGTCAAACCCAATCCGTAACCTACTCTCTTCTTCCCTTTTTGTGGAGAACTACATTGGCCTGAGGCCCTCACATGGGCTATGTAGGCAGCACTCAGTTGACATGGGGTCTTCTGAGGTTAGCTCAGCCATTCGTTCATTCATCTACCTGATGGACCAACCATATAACCTTCACCCATGACCTAACCTAATCAAACCCAATCCATAACCTACCCTCTTCTTCCCTTTTGGGGATAACTACATTGTCTTGAGGCCCTTAAAGTAGGGGCTATGTAGGTAGCACTCAGTTGACATGGGGTCTTCTGAGGTAGCTCGACCATTCACTCATTCGTCTACCTGATGGACTAACCATATAACCTTTAACCATGACCTAACCTAGTCAAACCCAATCCATAACCTACTCTCTTCTTCCCTTTTGGGAAGAACTACATTGGCCTGAGGCCCTTGAAATAGGGGCTATGTAGGCAGCACTCAGTTGACATGGGGTCTTCTGAGGTTAGCTCGGCCATTCATTTGTCTATCTACCTATGGACCAACTATCTAAACCACCCCAAAATTATGACCAAACAACTAGCCCTGACACTGTAGAAGCCACCTTAGACTTCTCATGGGGCACATTGGAGATCACATACATCTCCCTAACCACAACAAACAACACTTGAGATCACTTATATCTAAGACCGACTCGACCAATGACCTTGGAGGTCGTGACTATCTCCTCAGACCACGACCACTTTCAAGATAACTTTGCCTTGGTTGTTTTGATTGCATATATGCTACCTCACGAATAGTTAGCAAATTGTCCATGACCCTCACACGTATTTTCAGATTGCGACCAAGTTGATCCCCAATATTTGTGACATTTTCATGTTTCCTAGGAGCACTTCCTAGCCTAGATACTTGGAACATGATGACCATTGGAGCTACAGCTTTGATCGATCTAACCCAATCAGCTACGACCAAAAAGCTGGGGACCGGTTACTTTGATTTTAGTACTCCTCGACCATTAGAGCTACAACTTTGATCGTTTAACCCAATCAGCTACCACTAATAAGCTAGGGACTGGTTATTTCAATTTTAGTGCTCCTTGACCTTGCCTGTGACAATTTGACCTGCCTATCACGTGAAGTGGCATACGTGCAATCTTAACTATTGCAGCATTCACATTCCAACTTCACCATACCCATCCACTACCTATCAAATCAGCAACCAATTTTAGATTGCCCTCTCTCGATTCCCGCTTTGAGGGGGAATACCTTATCCCATACCTGGGGCAACCTACACCTTATCCCATACCTCAGGTAACCTACACTTATTTTTGTCTTGTAATTTGTTAGAACAACCAACAAGACAAAAAGGGGCAAATGTAGACACCAATATTGTGTCAACTCCCCTTGGTCCCTTACACACTTTATTATTTAAAATAAACTACTTATTTTAAATTAATGACATCACCTAGACACCTCACCTTGGACACCTCACCTTGGACACCTCACCCTAAGACCATTTCCTACCCTATGAGTCACCCTAAGACTAAGTCATCCAAATCCTAACTACCCATGACTTATTCTCACTCCCTATTAACCTCCTAACTAACTCTCATGCCTAATAAACCCATATTTTGACCATTCTCCAACGGCAAATGCACTTGGTGGATGGAGGAATGGGCAAAGGGATAAAAATAGCCCTTTTACCCATTCTCTAGCTACCGACGTTAGTCAACTGTCAGTTGACACCGATGGTATCACCGACATCGATTACATAAACTGAGTTCTAACATTGAGTTAGCCCTCTAGCCTTAGACTCTTGGACATCAACGTGCACACTCTGAGACTAATCAAAAAAAATTGATTAACGCTCCCCTAGCTATAGAAACTCTACACAAGTCACTCCATATTGGATTGGAACATTGTACGAGGACCTCGACATCAGCCACAACAGGAATAAGCATTCTCACATCTATGGTTCTTCACCAAGCAAAGCTAAGTATTCTTCTGTCTCACTTCAGAAATTTAGAATACATTAGTAATTAGTTTCTATTTACTATTTCTAAATACTATCAACCATACCTGATTTCTTCTGTGGAGAGGCTGAAAAGCCTTCCTCTTATTCTTATCCTCTTCTCATACCTATCCCCAACCTTTGCCCCTTCTCAGACCCTATTCACTATCCTACAACCCTGCACAAACCTTTAAGCTTCCAGACTCTTTTGTCGACCATAGACATAACTCTGAAACCCATCCAAGGCCCATTACCCCTACCGACATTGGCAGCATAACTGATGTCAGCATCATTGACCAATCGACCTCAACAAGACTACCGACGTCAGTGACTGTGATAGATTGATTGCAGACAACATGTATGAGTTATCTTTATTTCTCTTTCTTAGTCTTTCACCATCTCTTTTTATACAACACTCTTTTTCATAAATAGTGGAATGTCATCCCTTATAGATATTTACGCTTCTAGGACTGAGCGTGTATCTTGGCAGTCCACCATATCCTCCTCTAACATTTTTTTGTGTTTGAGTCTCTTTCTTATCTACAGGTGTTTCCTCCACAGCCAAAGAGGAGCTCCTACAACACTTGGATACGGTGCGCAACCTAATTTGGGTAACATACAAACCCCTGACTCTTAACCTTTATTTTCTTCTTTCTTCTAAATTTAATTAGCAAAAATGTAGAGAAACACCAACAAAACTCTCAAACAATATTAATAACTCTTTCAAGGCATTCAAGTTCATGACAAGATGTTGTATTGACAATACATAAACATTGACACTTGGATCTCAACATGGAACCATATGGAAATATTTATATACAAAAAAAAACCATCTAAGATATACTAGACACACCCTACTCAACATATTTACACCTAACTTAAGACATTTGAATGATTAGAAAAGATGTACTAGGTCACTAGACCAAATCGTGCTCTTTAGCAAGGTTAAGGGCTTGTAGCCCTGTTGACCCTATCTTTTCCTCATAACTTCCTTCAAACCCTAGATAACACAAAAATCAAACATGTTCCTGACACCCATTAAGGGATTACACAACATATCTAAGTTTCACCTATGATTGTTTTGTACAAAATGGTACTAACAATAACTATGATAGACTTAATTAGGCCTCTAAAAAACCTATTCTAAAGGTAAAACAAGTACATAGATGATTTAAATACCAAAAATCACATGATAATTGTAAAATGACATTTTCATACCATCCAAATCAAAATATAGTCAGTGGTTAACCCTAATTCACCATTAAACCACTCTGTCTTAATCTCTCTATGCATACAAGGCCTAAAAACAAGTTTGAATTAGAAAGTACACTTACCAACTAAGTTAGACCTTGAAACTTTGGGAAGTTAGTATAGATGTTTATACCATAAAAATTTCAAATATTTATAATTTTTCAATATACCATTTCTCAAATCCACCAAACCCTAGTTAGGGCCCATTCTACATAAAATTAGAGCCAAAACACTCATCTTGGGGTTCAAGAGCTCAAATATTTTTTTTTGAGATTATCTGGACCTCCTCCAAGGGCCTAAATAGTTACAGAGAAGAAAACACTCATGAATATATTGATTTTCAACTTCTCCCTCACTACCCTATTTGGTTCAGTCACACAATCATGAGGAAAGTACATACTAAAAGCTATAAATTGTCTTCAAAACCTTTTATCACATTGTATCATATCAAATAGATGATAATACATGTGTTTTATTCAAAATTTTCATTTATCATGTGTGTAAACCAAACTTAGAATCTTAATACCTATTCCTAGCCTCACACAACCAACTCCCAAAAATGGAGTTAACAGCTTAATAAACAAAATAAGATACTAACCACTCCATATCTTATATAAATGAATTAGAATCACCTAGAATAAGGTCTCCAAATCCATTTTAGTTGAGAATCTACACAATCTTTGCCTTTAGACACATTTAGGCCTTATTACATGCTTAAGAGATACATTTTCAAATTTGAATAACATAGTTTTGGAGGGAAAACTACTTAACACACCTAGAAAACCTAGGACTCAACCAAGAACATGAAAAACACATTGATAACATGAGGATGCTTCTGTATCAATAAGTCTAGCCTTTCATGTTTTTATGGGGGAACTGGTCATGTAGAAACTAGGTGTTGAAAGAGAATGCAAGCCTTAGAGGGTACAATTAGAAAATAAAAGATCTCTATCTCCACTCTACCTCGTTCCATTGAGCATTTAAAACCACTTAATATTGTTGGGAGATCTTAGTCACTTGTTATAGGTAGTTGAGTTATATATTATGGTGTTTCTCACCACATAAATTCTTCTAAGGAGTCTTTTGTATCTCTTAATTTGATTTTTACTTCTAAAATTGAGGTTGGATATTATTCCTTTATTTATATTAAGGGAAAAGGTGACATACAAATTGTTGGTCTCCAATCAATGATGCACTATATGTTCCTGACATCACTACAAATTTGATTTTTGTTTATCAAATTTTCCATTCTGGTTAAGGTAAGATAGTGGCTTTCAAACCAAAAGGGGCTAAAATTTGAACCTTGTTGGAGCCTCATTCACTTGTTTCATAAGGTTTTTTTATCATAATTCTTGACTATATCACTTTGAGGGTTTTGATGACACTTAATATATGAGAACATGCTTGGTTTCTCATGTCAATTTTGAAAGTAAGCTTTAGCATGAGAAATTTGGAGATATTAATTATAGATATTTGAAGGAGTTGAACACTCATGGTATGGTTGATGGTCTTAGTAGATTTTATTGCCTTGATGGAGTTTACCTTGTCTATGCATTAGGGAAAAAACACTAAGATCCATTTCCTAAGGGTATGTCCAAGAGATATTATTCACCATTTGAGCTTGTGCACAGTGACTTAAACGTTTTTCCTACTTCATTGAATGTAGCTAATTATGCACTTACATTTATTAATAATTTATCTAGGCACACTTGGATTTATTTTATCAATTACAAGAGTGAAGTTTTTTCCTATTTAAAAGTATTAAATGCTTTGGTTGAGAATCAATCTTCTAGTTGCGTAAAACAGATTCACATTGATAATGGGGGGAGGAGTACTTCAGTAAAGAGTTTTTTAATTTTTTGGTAGATCATGGTATTGTTCATCAACATTCTATTCCTTATAATACACAAACAAATGGCCTAGTAGAAAGGAATAATTGAACATTAAAGGAGATGGCTAATTACATTATGCATTCTTGGGATTAACGTCTTGTATACTAGGTAGAAGCAGTTAATTGTGCAAATTATATTCAGAATTGCACACCATGTAAAACACTTGAGAATTTGACTCCAGAGGAGGCTTGGTCTGGAACTAAGCCTGATGTCTCATTTTTTGGAGTTTTTAGGAGCCATGATTAGGCCTTTGTACCAAAAAATAAAAGGAAAATCATGGATAAGATGAGAAAACACTTGATCTTTGTAGGGTATTATGAGTACATTGATGACTTTTAGACCCTGATACTTATGATGTTAATTTTTGAATACATGTTCAGTTTGATGAGCACTTCTCTTTTCATGATTATTCATCTTATTTCATGTCTTCTTCTTCTTTACTCCCTTCCATTTATGATTCTTCACTTCAACTTGAGGATCCCTTATTTGAGGAGCCAATTTAGGAGGTAATAGAAGAGGTTATGGATGTAGACTTTAAGGATCATATTCCCACTATGCCTAAGTGGAATCATACTATAATTTATGAAGAAAAACCTTTCATACAATATCTTCCACCCATTAGACATCATCATCCACATTCTACAGTGTTTAAAATTTTGTGTCAAGAATTTTGTAGGGATCCACAATCTTTTTCACAAGATCATGGGATATAAGATTGGGATGATGAAATGACATATGAGTATTCTTATTTAATGAATAATCATACTTGGGATCTCATATCTATTCCTAAAAGAATAAATTTGTTTATATGCATGTGGATATATCAAACCAAATATGCAGCTAATAGGTCCATTGATAAGTATAAGGCTTGTCTTGTTGTAAAGGGTGTGCCATAAATCAAATTTATTGATTATTTTGAGAATTTTACCTCCATTACCAAGATATATTTTTTGTTCTTTGACCTTTATCTTACTGCATCATAGGGTTGGTGCTAGTGTACCAGATGGATGTAAAGAGTGACTTATTACATGGAAATTTATAGGAGGAAATCTACATGGAGAAACTTGTTGGGTTTGTTCATGATTCTTCTCTTGTTTATAGAATCTGAAGGTCTCTCTACGGTCTCAAATAGGGCCCATAGACTTGGTATGAGAAGATGGATTCTTTTATTCTATCTACTGGCTTTATTCACTACAACTCATTACCTATAGTATATGTAGAACATGTTAGAAAGGATATTGTTATACATGTCTTGTATGTTGACAATCTACTTCTTATTAAGAGTTCTTCCCATATTCAAACTATTCAAGAGGTTATTTATAAATAATTTGATATGACATATCTCAGTATTTTGTACTCTTTCCTTGGTTTTTAGATTCTTTAGTCAGATTTAGGGATTATTTGAGTCAGAAAAGTACCCATGATATTCTTCAACATTTTTGTATGGTTGATTACAAGCCAAGTCCCTTTCCTTTCTATTCTAAAGTCACTCTTACTTCAACCTACTTCATTCTTCTTTGTGATCCTACATTGTATAAATAGTTGGTTGGAAGTCTCATATACGTAACCCATACTCACCCTGATATTTCCTTTGTAGTTGGGCTTGTATTTTAGTTTGTACATACTCCTCATCATAGTCAATGTCATGTTGTTAAAATCATTTTGTGATATCTAGATGGCACTTTTCACTTTAGATTACACTACAATGGAGGTTCTACTTGGTTGGTTATACTGATTCATATTAGGTAGGTTTGATTGATGTTAGGCATTCCACTTCAAGGTACCTTTTTGTTATCTTGGTTCTTATCTAGTTACTTGGCCATGTAATAATCATTAGGCTATTGCACTTTCATCTATAGAGGTAGAGTACAAGGTAGTAATCACAATGATTTGGTAGGTTATTTGGCTCCAATAGTTATTGATAGAGTTTGGATTCACATGTAATTTACCTACTGTACTTTGGTATGACAACCAAAGTGCAATTCATATTTATCTCAACCTTGTTGAGTACCAATGGACCAAGCATATTGAGAATCACATGCACTTCATTTTTCATTACATTCAAAGTGGATTTATTTACTTAGACTACAAACTGACTGAGCATCACGTTGATGACATCTTTATGAAGCCTTTTTCATCACATCATTACTTTTAGTTATGTTGCATGATTTGGGTTATAAAAGTTATCTTTGAGGAGTGTTCATGAGTAAATATTCATTATTCATTTCTTCATGGGTATATTGTATATAAGTACCTAATTAGGCCTTGTTTCTAAGACTCTTACTATAGATATGCCACTCTATTTTTGTCCCCTAGCTTTAATTGAGTGTGTGTGTGTTATAATAGGTTATTTACCTTTTCTCATGTTCCCTAGGTGCTTTAATTTGTAAAACATTATTTATTTTTTCCCACCCACTTAGGTGTTGATATTAAATATTTTTCTATTTAGATATATTAGGTTTCTATACCTAGGTTATCTCTTAGCTTGATCTTATGGATATGATTGATCTTCCTTTCCTATATATGCAAGGTACTTTCATTGTACTTACATGAAGTTTTAGAGATATGTTATATGATATTTCTCTTTGTTCAACATATTGATTTGAAAAGTCTATCCTTTAAAATTTTCCTTGTGATGTTTTGTTGTTAGCATATAATATATTTGTGGCTTGGAACACTTTGTTTTTCATTCCTTGCAGGGTTATCAACCATCAATTGACTCTTTGTCAATTTTGGATTTGTGGAGGCTTATTTTTGGCATGTGGAAGGAGGTTTGAGCAATGGATTAGGTGGGAGATATTAATTATTCAAATAGAAAATCCTTGGTGTTCTTTGGATAAATAATTAGTCTTGGAGGCTCTGAGTAGTTAGTGGGTTCTAAAAATTCTAGAATGTTTTTCAATTCTCCCCTACCAGATTCTCACTTCTACCACTGATCTAGATCCCATGAATTGGATTTTGAAGAGCAGGGTGAGGGATAGGATATATGTTGGATTTTATCCAAATATTTTAGGGGAGTAGGGACATAAAGTAAATTAAGAAACAAGGGTATTATGGGTATGAGAGTAATTTGACTAACTTGTATAGGATATTTTTTAGTCAACACAACAAGGTCATAGGCCCTAAGGTGGAGTCTTTCCACCTGAGGACTAAATCATGAGGGTAATATTAGTATTAAAAGTTTTTAAATAATATAGGAATATGATAGTTTGTAGAGGTCTAATTTTTCAGGTATCCATTCCCATGTCTTTGAAAATATGAGACTTAAATATAATATGACCTCCATGGATACTCTTTTGACTATTGTGAGATGATCCATCAAAGATAAAATGTCTACATTTTCCTTGAACTGATTATGAATTCCTTTTTTGAATTGATACCAAATTGAAATTGATTGTGTAATTAATGATCAAAACCATTATTGTGTTTTTCCTTTACAATAGGATGCAAGTTTTATGGCTCAATCAGGCTCGATGAGATGATGGAATATACATAGATTTTACACATATCTAATATATTTTATAAGGCTAATAGAGACACTCTTGTGAATTTATAATCACACTAAGATCTTGTTTCAGAATGCCATTCCATTACTATAGGTTTTGTTGAATATTAAAATTCTAAGAGACAAATAGTAAAACTCTTCAATTGGACATAAGGATGATTACATTACAACATTTAAAAAATAGTTTAGGAATGGCCATTATCTACTTATACATAGATTTTAAGTTTCTTTAGCTAGTGTAAGCTCCAGGTGATTGGAGATGCTTCAAAAAAGTTAAAATTACCAATATTCTCACCAAAACCTTAACGAACAAAATTTCAACTAAAAATACTTGAACAATATTTTCAAATTGAAATAAAATCCTTGTCCCACTAGGCATGCCAAAAATTGTTAATGTATTGAAAATTTTGCTTGGTTTCACACACATTTAAAACACAACAATGGGAACTCTACTCATTGTGAGACTGCTCCTTGTAAATAACTTTCAGAGTTAACTGGTTATATTTCATAAACTAGTATTAATATGCATAAAATGAAGTGCAAAAAAGAAAATTTAGGGGAGGAAAGGGTTAGAAGAATACATAAAATAAAATTGGTGATACACTATAATATAAAGTGGGGTGATTTTCTATTTAAATTAACGTGATGCCATTAGTATGAAATAATGGAAATGAACATCATTTGAAAGAAAATGAATGCAAGAAAAAGATGCAACACCAAGTTTTAGTAAAAATATCGGAGATAGGGGAAGACAAACAAAAGCCACAAAAACTTTCAATCTTGTAAAAATTACACACACATAACACTTTAATAAGAGGAATCAATATTTTCTTACATAGTATAATAATAAGGCTCATATATAAAACTTGAGAATTGAGTAGATTTAGAATGTAAAAAAATTAACATTTTGATTAAATGAAAAAATATATTATATGGAATAATGAAAAAGGAAAATAAGAAAAAAAACCATAAACATTCATTTTCCTAGTATTAAAGTAGAGGAGATTGCTACCCAACTTTGTCCATTTTAATGGGTGAACAAATATCCCTATTTTGTCCATACTTCCCCATATTTTCTTATATACTTTGATTGAGCTTTTCTTTCAACTTTAACTACTTTATAAAAATATATATATATATAAATATTTAAATAAAAAAAATTATAAATATTTAAATAAAGTTTTGGTTGACCTTTTATTAGTAACTTTTTTTTAAAAAAATTAACTTCTCTTTTTGAATATATAAGATCTTTATTTAAATATTAGGGTGAGCTCACTATTGATAAATGCATTCTAGTATTATAATTTATCAATAATATCTAAATATCTAATAACTATTTGATGATTTACATGAATATTTTAAGTATGATAAAGCTTGCATTATTTGTCATATAGATAATATAAAAAATATGAGATCAACATTGTATTTTTTTAAATAATTGATTTTTTTATAGAACATGAAATATCATATGTAATTTTTTTTATAATGATGAAGCCTTAACCAAATTTATGAGAACTAATACAAAATAAAATGTATGATATAATAAATTTTATTTTTCTTTAAATGAATCTATTATCTTGAGAAATAAAGAACCTTTGCATAACCTTAATGAGGGCATACATATTTATTGTTTAAATGATATGTGTCGTATAGTTCATATAGAGGATATATCTACTTGATTATATAAAGTTGTGTTACCCTTTAAAATCTTAAGAGAGTTTAATGTTTTGATAAATGTTGAAAAAAAAAAATCAAGGATTTGTTAAAGAAATATAATTTTTTTTTCAAATTTATTTCAAATAATTGAGTTTTAATATCCTATAATTTTATTTCAAATTTATGTCATTTATAAGACCCTCTTATCATATTTGTAAGAAAATAAATCCAAGACTTAAATAGTCAGAGTTCATCTCATATAGTTTCAATGACATATTATTATCTATACACAACCACATAGAGCTATACAACTTATCCCTTGTATATTTATTTTTTGACTTCATAGCTTGAATTATTTTTTGGAAGCATTCATAGATTTTAAAACTCAACACATTAGAATTGCGATTTAACTAGGTGAACTTCTAGATCATGAGAAGAGTTTTTCAAAATTATGGTTCACTATCGGAACATACCCATAAAAGATTTACACTTTTTATGTTAGCTCACACAATTTAATATTTTACTTGATTGGCACACCTCGAGGTAGTGTATGATCACAAGGACATGTACAAGTTTATCGACACACCACCACATACATCATTATTGAAAAATATCCTTATACATTGCTTAGTTTGATATGCTTAGCCAAAGCTAGCACAAATCACTATATAAAAATTGTGTGCATGCATGATATTACACAACATTTGCAACTTCTGTAATCTTGTGCAATTATACAATGCAATGCTTGTAGCTTCTGTAACCTCGTGCCAACTTAATGCATAGCTTTTGTAGCTTATGTATAAGATAACATGAAGATATTAATGGATGGTCAAGGAAAGTAAGTATTTAATATGTTTTATTTCAATATTTTTACTTTTTCATTTATAGTAATTGATTAAAGTATGATATATTTAACACTAAATATTTTTGGGTTTTAGCTATTTCAAGAAAAGAATAGTTGACTGAGCCTAAAAATCATTTTATTCATATTTTCATCTAGAGTGGTATAAAATACCAGTTCATATAAGCATAAAATTGGTTGTTATAATTCAAGAAGAGTTTGGGAGTTCCCATTATAAGAATAGTTTGATTGAATAATATACATCATACAGATTTTGGAGACTAAAGATGCATATGAGGGTAATTATGTTATGTATTACAATATTTTTTTTTATAGTTATTAGTTTTTTAATATTTTATTAGATATATACACTAGTTCAATGCTATGAAAATACTAATAAAGAGAGGATAACTCTTCAACCTCCTAGAATAGATAAAGATATTTGAAATGGTTTATGCAATAAATGACTAGTAGAAGATAATGACAACATTGTGGGTTAGTTAACCAAATGAATGAGATGTAAAAAAATATTTATTTATTTTATTAATCAAATATTTTACAAATAATGTAATTAATGCATTGAAAAAAAAGTAACCAACTAAGGGTTATGGGATGAGAGTGTAAAAAAGGTTGTAGGTGTTTCATTGCATGGGATGAAGAAACATAAATGAGCTTACTAAAAAAATTGTAAGTTCTCTATAAGTTATCATACATTTTTTTGGTTTATATAAGTTCCTTATATAAATTATTAATACACCTAAGGTCTACATAGAATTATTTTTGCAAGAAGTGTGCTATGACCAGTGCACAAAAAAAAGAAAGTGCAAGGAACATTAAAAATCATGGAATGGGACACATATGCCTTCAAAATGTGGGCCATGATAATCACTTTGTACTTATAAGACATGTATTGCTTAATTAATTATAAAATATGTAAATTATAAATTAAAATATTTATATAATTTTATCTTTATGTATTTGTAGGTCAAAAGATCATTTGTCATATTTGATGGTATTGATATTGGAGAGAAGGATGAGGAGGACCGGGATCCTAATTATGATAATGAGTACACATTTTATGAGGAGATAAAGGATAAAGAGGACAAGGCCAACGAGTAAAACATTTATGATATAGCTCTATGTTTATTTATTTTGTAATTTCGATTTAAATTATTTTCGCATCATCTTTACATCATTTATGGGTGGCACAAATACCACGTGAAAATGGCATTAATGTTATATAAAGGTGCTCCCAAAAGCACATAACTATAAATATTTAGTTACTTTTTTGTGACACTTTTACACTAACAAAAATGATGCAAGTTCTTCTAAATTTTATTGCCACAATAACTTATTTATAATGTAAATTTGACCATCATAATAGCACAAATTACACTTCATATATTAATAAATATATATATAAATATTTATAAACACATCACTAAAAAACTATTCAAATAATTACAATATAATAAAATATCAAATTTTTAATAAAATATATTATTCAAAAAAATATATATAAATAATGAATATAGACCAGAAACAAATTTTAGCATGGGATCTCTAGTGAATAGATATTCATAATTGGAAAAAAGGGTAGAAATAGTGAATATTGGCAAGAAACAAGTTTTTAGCATGGATTGGTAGTCAATACATATTCATAATTGGCGTCCACAACAAAGAATTATTAGCCCATCTTAGAGAGATTGAACCCAAAATAAAACATTAAAAAATGAACTAATGCAGTCTACGCATAAATGAGTCAACATGAATATATTTTTGTAACTAAAAAACAAAACATTAGGTAGTCCACCAACCAAATAGATTGGTCGGCACCATAGTCACATGTAATCAACGTCGAATTGATTGAAATATATAAAATCATTACCTATACATAAATTTAATGCATATGGATTTAGATTCTTATATTTGTAAATATACGAATAATATGAGGACATTTAAATGGTATTTATGTGTCAAGTTTATAAGTTAAAAGAGTAGAATTTGATTTTATTTGTAAGGAATTTGGTATAGATATATTGGTATATTTATGATTTATTCGATGTATGTAATGAGTAATTATTGGGAAGATTTTGATTGAATTTAATTTTATACAGAGTTAATTTGCTCTTGATTTGATAAACAAACTCTTGAATGCGTAGATAAAAAGATTATTTGTGTTTTATTAAAATTTTCAAGAAAATTTGATTATGAGTTTTTTCTGTGTAGAAATCTATGAATTCTAAGAAAATTTAGTTGGTTTTTATAACATTTTAAATTTAATTTATGTATTGAGTAATTATAGCAAAGATTTATCAAAACTATTCAAGAGATGAAAGTCATGGAGCAAGGTCATTACTCAATAAAAATTTCTCAAAACATTTCATTGTTATAATTCAAAAATTTGTGAAACAATTCAAGGGATGGAAGTCATGGAATAGTACCAATACTCGTTTAAAATTTTTATTGTTGCAAAGAAATACAAGATAGTAAAAAAATAAAATCATGCTTGAATAAAATATAAAATCTATAATCACATAAGTTTTGTAAAATAATCAAGGTCTCTCATTTTGTAGAATCATCCCTAGTTAGTTAGTTGTAATAGTAAATTTATAATATATACCAAATAAAACCTTGAAAAATATTTTTTTAAATGTAATAATTATCACTTAAGCTCAATGAGGTATTTAAATTATTGTACTTTGGTACAATAAAATCCATAAAATGAATCACATTAATATAAGCATTCAAGTTACATGTGAGATTAGTGAACCACACTTTTGAGTTGGTTTGATTGCATAGATTAAATTCTATCTCCCTAAACTATTCAATAAAGAGACAACACAATTTGGGACTTCATAATTATGAGAATGTAACATACTATCATCCTTCAAACCTAGAGCATAAAATAAAATCTCTAAATTATCAAGCATTATTTAGTCATTGCGTTGTTTTTAATGTTGTTTGAATATCAATCCAAGCCCTTATATAAGTATAAGATAAATTTTGTAAGAAACTATTATGCTGTAGGTGCTTATTTGTTTAGCAAGACTGATAATGATAGGCAATTCTATATTATAAAATTTGCATTAAAATCCAACAATATCAATTGGTAAATTACTCAGAAAAACCAAACAAGAACATGAACAATACCATGTGATGGATGATATGTTGTTTATAGTGATAAATAAGAGAAAATCTAATGAAGAATGTATGACTTACCAATGTCGTTGACTAAGGGATCTCACAGATAATAGAACCAAAGTTAAATCCTAAGAAACATCCATAGGTTGAAACATGCAAAGTGTTACACTTACAACAACATTAGGAATATAAATTCTTGAAAAGGACTAAAAAAGAAATGACATATAATTGTTTTTATAAGTAGTGTGTTATGACCACTGCACCAAAAAAGAAGTGCAAGCGATAGTAAAAACCATAGAATGGGACATACATGCTTCAACAACTGGGCCATGATAATCACTTTGTGCTTTTAAAACGTGTATTATTTAATTATTATGAAATATGTAAATTATAAATTAAAAGATTTATATTATTTATTTGTAGAAAAAAGGTCATTTGTCATCTTTGATGGTTTCGATATTGGGGAGGAAGATGAGGATGATCTACATCCTAATTATATGATGAGTACTCTTGTTATCTGAGGAGATAGAGGATGAGGATAATGAGTAGAATATTTAGGATGTAAATTTATATTTATTTGTTTTATAATTTGGAAGGGGTTTTTTATTACTCCCTCAGAATTGTAGCATTATATATTTTTGTGTTAATTTTTATAAAGTCTAAATCTTGTTTTCTTTGATTATTTAATTATAAAATTTGGATATTTTGAATTTCTTAATTTATATATTTTTTTATTGTTATTTGCTTTTGACTGGAGCTACAAACTAGTTTGGAGGATAATTAGGGGCTTAAATCTCCAAGTGATCATCTACCATATGTATCGGATATACCAACAACAACTATAATTAATTCGAGAATACTAACGAACGACCATAATCAGCGTGAGAATGCCAACTAACGGCGACAACCAGTCCAAGAATAGCAACAAACAACCACATCTGGGCTCCAAATACCAATGATGGCCACATCCAATCCCATAATACCAATGTCAACCACATCCAACCTTAAATACCTTAGTAAAATTTGAACATGGGTAGAACTTGAAACAACCAAACCACTTTACCAAATCACCCACATCTCATTAATGATTTATCACTTCATATTAATGTTATAAATTTGTATATATTTAAAATCTAAATATTTAAGAATTAGTAGCTTATCTATTTTAGATAGATTGAACCCAAAAGAAAATATTAAAAAATAAACTATTGCAATGTTGGTAGTCTACGCATAAATGAGTCAACATGAATATATCCCCACGACTTTTTCTTATATTTTTTAAGTAAACAACAAAAGATTAGGTAGGCCACCAACTGAATAGATTGGTTGGTCACCCACGTACCATAGTCACATGTAATCAACGTCTAAGAGATTGAAATATATAAAATCATTACCTATGCATAAATTTAATGCATATGGATTTATATTTCCAAATATATGGTTAATATGAGGACATTTAAACAATAGGGACACAATGCGTCAAGTTATGTGGGAGTTGAGAGTATAATTTGATTTTATTTCTGAGAAATTTGGTAGGGATATGTGAGTAATTTTATAATTTATAAGGATATTTAGTTAATTTTTTTAGTTTAACATATGTAATGAGTAATTATTGAGAAAATTTTAGTTGAATTTAATTCCATGCATAATGGATTTGATAAATAAGCTTTTGAATATGTAAATGAAAGGATTATTTATGTTTTATTTAAATTTTCAGAGAATTTTGATTAGTGAGTTTTTTGGTGCAGAAATCCATGGATTTTAGAGAGATTTAGTTGGGTTATATATTTTTTGTGATATTTTAAATTTAATTTGTGTTGAGTAATTGTAGCAAAGATTTGTCAAACTGTTTAAGAGATGAAAGTCATGGAGCATGACCATTATTCAATAAAAAATTCCCAAAACATTCCATTGTTACAAAGACCATTATTTGAACTCAAAATTTTGTCAATTGGTTTAGGTGATGAAAGGTCATGGCACAATGTCAATACTCACTTAAAATTTCTATTGTTACAAAAACATACAAGAGAGTAAAAGTAAAAAATAATGCTTGAATAAATCATAAAATCTATAATCACATAAGTTAAATTATAAAATAATGTCTCCCTTGTCTTGTAGAATCATCCTTGGCTAATTAGTTGTGATAGTAAATTTATATTATGCCAGAAAAAACCTTGAAAAATAATTTTCAAAATGAAATCATTATGACTTAAGCTCAACAAGTTATTTAAATTATTGTAATTGGCTCAAAAAAATCTATAAAAGAAATCACACTAGTAGTATTATAAGCAATCAAATTATAGGTAAGAATAGTGAACCACATTTTCAAGTTGGTTTGTTTCCATAGATTAAATTCTATCTCTTTAAACTATTCAATAAAAAGATAACACAATTTCAAACTACATAATTCTCTGAACACAACACACTATCATCCTTTAAACTTGAAACATAAAAGAAAATCTATACAATCTAAAAATGTAAGTATTTATTTATAGTAAATCCAACTAAATTATCTAACATTATTTAGGCATTGCCTTATTTTTAATGTTGTTTGAATACCAATCCAAACCCTTATACTTGGGTACAAGACAAGTTTTGTGAGAAACAATTACACTCTAAGTGCTTATTTGTTTAACAAGACTGATAATGGTAGGCAATTCTATACTACAAACTTCACATCGAAATCTAAAAATATCAACTAGTTAACTATCCATAAAAAGAGAACAAGAGCATGAATAATACCATGTTATGGATGATATTTTGTTGATAGTGATAGACAAGAGAAAATTAAAAGAAGAATGTAGGGCTTACCAGTGTCATTGCCTAAGGGATCTTACATATACTAGAACCAAAGCTAAATACTAGGAAACATCCATAGGTTAAAATGTACCCAAAGTGCTACAATTGAAATAACAATAGGAATATAAATTCTTGAAAAGGACTATAAAAAGAGAATCATGCAATAATTATTAGTAAATAAATAAAATTCACTCTTTTCTAAATATCAATTTATTTTTTTGGAAATGAACAACTTAGTTTGTGGAGTTCATTACAAAAGTTATTTTTCAAAAAAAGGTATGAACTCTTGGAGCAATGACAAGAGCTTCAACTTTACCTAATAGATCTAAAAAAATTCCCATCACCAGGACCTTTGCGTACTGACAAATACTCATTAGTAAGAGTAAACTGCAAATCATTCAAAGTCATTTTGAAAACCCTAAAGACCTTAATTAAACAAAAAAAAAACTCATTTTGGATAATATTTGAAATGGTTATTATTTATACTTAACATTAAATTGGTATCTCATCAATAAAAGCTGAAATATGAACATTAAATCATTCATGGTATTGAACTCCCCTCTTTTCTTCTCTAAGTGTTCTGTATTTCTGATTGATTGATGCTTACAGATACATGATCCACTCTACTCTAGGTTAATGATGCTCTGACACTAGTCATTTTCCCTATCTCCACTGATGATGCCATACCCTATTGTGATTTACCCTTTGCTCTATATTGATTTCCTTGTGCATTCCCCCAACATAATTCTTACAATGCCATATGGCATATATGTTTGTCTGTAGGGTATATGGCTATCCATTACTATTTCCCACAAATTTGTGTATTCCAAATCTAACCCTAAGAAATAGTGCACAATAAAAAACTCTTGCCTTAACAATAGAAGTAAGGGAAACATCAAAATGATTGATGAATAAACACACACAAATAGTGTTAGTAGCTACTCAAGTAATGGGTTGATGATGCATAACATGGTCATACTCATCTAGTAGATAATGCTTTATTGTCAAATGAGGATCACTATGTTCATATCCTACAATAACTTGATGGGGAAGGGATGGAGTTTCAATGTGGGCAATCCATCTTGCCAATGCATGTGTAAGGTAGACATGAAATATTGGTTTTTTGGAAAAAAAGGTACAAGATATATGAGCTGAGGGATTCCTATTTTTTTGGAAATCTTTTGTGCTCATAAAAGAAAACACTTCAACTAACTCATAATTGTAAAAAATAGGCCTAAAAAATCACTTAAGTTAACTCGCTTGCATCACCAAACCAACCAAAGATGACCTTGATAGATAAGATATTTAGCCAAAAAAGAAACAAAAGAATTTTCCCAAAATTTCAATCCAAGTTTCATGATCCTTCACATAAAAAGTTAACCATACTTATAAATAAGTTGACTATTCATGAAAACAAAAAGGGTACTCAAAATAACCAGATGTGTATTCAAAGTAATCAATATAAGTTATATAGGTTACTATATTTACTATTATAATGCTATTAAAGCATGACCAACAACTGCATCTTGTCAATTGTGAGTACCTTACTCAATGCACCCATGTATATCACTAGAAAATGAATTTATCTTTTTTATGGCTTCCTCCAAAGACATCAAGCATATTGGATATGAATTTAAATAAGTAGAAGCCTTGACAAAGGGGACCACCTCCCCTTGCATTTATTGATGAGAAAATACAGAAGCAAAAACATGCATCTAGCGAGTGAGAACCTTCCAATAAATATTATTTTCTATTTTAACCCAAAGAAAAAATATAAGGATATAGAAAACTATGCATTACTAGGAAAAAAATAAAAAATACACACAGATAAATATCAAAAATAATGGCATCATATCCAAAATGATGTGTTTAAAATTTGTAAATGAAAGACATTTATGTAAAGTTTTTATCAATATCTTTGTTGCCATTAATGACTTTCATCTCATGTAGACCCTCAAGAATACGAGTTGAGTGAGTGATGCAGCTTGGCTATTGATTGAATATACAAGGCCCTTATGAGATTAAAACTTTTCCATAACCCATAATAGACCCTCAAAATTCTTCACTCAGATCTTGGTAGTTTTAGCTAAAAACATAGACCCTTCGGCTTGGGCAAGAAAATCCTCCTGTAGACTTCACTTGAACATAAGCCATTAGCTTTACAAAAAAATAGTATCATCCATGATGACACATTAACACATGCTAGTCACATTGAATTGATAAAGCAATGAGCTAGAATAACTCATTGATAACACATTGCATTTAATTTGATCATTGTAGTCAAACATTTCATTCTCAATTTGTGAATTGTAGCATACATCAATATTAAGTTACTACCCAATAAGATTAATAACCACACTACACTACACCAAGTGAATTTAATATCTCCATAATATTTGGCCATGACTACCTTGATTCATGTTAAGGTGATAATAACATGTAAAATTTTAATCTAATTAGATGTTGACAAAATGACTGTGTTTATATATTTTGTTAAACAAAATGTAGCTTTTAGGGATTGAACATTAAAAATTTGAATGAATTAAAGTAAAAATTATTTTTGACTGGTAAATTAGTAGTAATTAATCATAAGGTAAAATCTAATGAAGGCTATAGACACCCTTTAGGACAAGTAATTACTTGTTATTCTAATCATAAAGTTCAAGTAGATAGTTATGGTAACTTCAATTGGTATTTTGGCCTTTATTTATAACTCCCTGAATTTGTTTGTTGGCCTTTATTTTGTTCTAATCGAGAAATATTGATAATTTGGTTGATTTTTGAATCATGAATATTCTTTCATACATTTTGAGAGCAACATTCCTTCCATATTTCTATACCTTTATTTATATTGTGTGGATTTTATTCTATGGTCATGATAGTATGTTTAGGCCATATTATATGGTTATGGTAGTTAATTTCCTCATCTCATTTAGCTAAATGGACCCCTTTCTATTTTTTTCATTTCTAGTCATTGGAAGTTGGTACACGTACAAATATTGATAAATTTTAAATCAAAGTCACATATAAATTGATGAGTGTTGTATTTAATTTTATCACCAATTACACATCTATTATTGATCATTTGGTTGTTACATGAAAGACACATTATGTTGTTCCAATATTTTTGGTGATTTATTTGTTTTAATACATGAGGTCTAACTTCTATAGGGCTAGCTAATGGGCACTAGCCACCCAAACCCTAATATGTGCCCCCAATATATTTTTATTGATAATCTAAGTTAAATATTTAGGGATTACAAGTACACAAGAATCACAATGTGAAAAATGAGGGTAGGAAAGTGAAGAGAATGACTAGAAGAGAAAACCCATTAAGTTAGAGTTTGAGTATAGACAATTTACTGGAATTGGAAATTTATGATCGATATGTGTCCAAATAAAATTATATAAATGTGGTGACCTTCTCTGATCATATCCAATTTTATAGCTAACAATCATTGCAACTCCAATTGCACGTTTGGAAGTTCATATTTTTGCATCAAGTCTTCTACATTATTGTTCATAAAGATACATCATTTTTATCCCTATATATTTATTGCATTGTTGTTCCATTTATTGATTAGACATTATTTGATCTAAGAGAATATAAGACTTTGAGTAAATTGTGGTATAACTATAATACTTTATGTTATGTGTCATGTTTACTAGTAACTTCAAGGTTATCCAAACACACATGGTCATAATGGGAAGTCCTAACTCATTTATATTGATGTCACACAACTTCAAAAATGTCAACCATGTTCCACATAGAAGTAAAAAAATGTTTATAGAAAAATAAAAAATAGATAATCTCAATAGTCACAAAGTGAGAGGTTGTCATTCTTTCTACTAGCAAACTATTTATTCATATTCCATAACTGTATATTAACGTAATCCATTGATTATTTGAATTAGAATAAATATAATAGGAAGAAACATAGTGGTTAGACATCATGTACTACATCCAACCTATTAGATAATTTTACATAACTATTTCATAACACAATCTTACAAATTACAATTCTAGCATGGTGTATACTATTATTTTTTTTCTCTTTGTTTGTTATCACTTTGATTGCACATCTCTACCTCTATTGTTTATTATATGATTTTTCACCATAACATATTTAACCTCATTGTGTTATCCATCAGGTTCTCTCCTAGGCCCCAGATCAGTGGTATCAAAGTCTATACACTTCGTATAAATTTAAATGGTATTTAAGTTTCCATTTGAATCATTATATATCTATATGCTCACTTTTACTATATTTGATTACAAGAAGTTTTGGATTGAAATGCATGACCTTTAATATTACCTTCCTACACATCCTCAAGAGATTATAAAAATCAACTTCAAAGTTACCAAATTCATATATGCTTTAGAAAATGATAGAGGATCCTTTTTAGAGGCAATGTGAATATTTGTAACAACATTATGCATGTGAGAAATAAGAACTTGATGATCTCTTTATCTTTCTTATCAAGCATGTTCATAGTGCTTCTAAAACATGTACTTAAAATTGATCTATCAATGACCAACCAATGTACAAGGTACAATTAAATCTAGACATCCCAATTTTTGGAAGGAAAAATATATGTAAATACCATAGATAATTGTTTGAATCTTATATGTTCATACTATGTGGTAAATAAATTTTATGATAAATAAAATTTTAATTTTTATCTTCTAAGATTTTCCTCCTCCATAAATAAATGGTGGGATAACTATTGTATTGTGTATGAAGATGATTAGTTATAACTATAAATATTTATAATGGTTTCATAGAATTATTTAACACTACCTATTATCCTATTAGGAAGTACGATAAACAATACATCATGTTCTAACAATTATGATAAGATCATGGTTGAATTTCTCAAGAATACACATATAAATTTCATACTTTGATTTCTAAATTATATGTTTAAGAGTTAGCGAAAAATCTAATTTTCAAATTTAGGCCAAGTTTGAAACCATTTATCCAATTTGACATGAATTTCCTCCATATCTCTTTTATGGGAGAAGCCTACAAAATTTCTTGAAAATTTAATACAAAATTTGAGAAAAAGTCAAAGAATTCAAATCATAAGTCTCAAGATAAGAATCAGCTTAAGATTTATAAGTTTGGAATGAAGCCAAGATCTAATAAAGGAAATGGACCTTTGAGGTCTTCCCAAAATCACGATACACTTTTATATGATAAAACTAAGTAGTCCTAAATTGGAAAGCATTTCACAATTCACAACTCCAGTAGCCACTCCAATGAAGAGTGCCACACAAGGAAAGTTATTTTAAGTACCACAAACATTAATTCTTCCTCCAATCAATATTTAGAGGAAGTAAAAATATTATTCCATTCCCAAATGTGGGTAAATGGAAAACATATACATTTCATTGATGATAATGGAAGCCAAAAAAACCTAGTTTTTCCTAGAGTAATTCAAAGATTTAACTTTCCATTAATGCCTCATCCACAGCCATACTCAATTGGATGGTTTAGTTTGGGTTTTAAAAATTGTGTCACTCATCAATGTCACCTATTTTTAAAAATTAATCACTTTCAAGATGTAATCCCTTATGATGTAGAACCATTATCTAGGTATGTGATGTTTTACTTGGGAAACCATATATTTTTAATTGGCTTGTAATTTATGATGTAAATCCTAGAAACATTGTCATAGATGTCAATGGAAATATACATTACATACTAAAATTAGTTCCTAGTATTTCAATCAA
Source organism: Torreya grandis (assembly GCA_037957365.1). NCBI lineage: Eukaryota > Viridiplantae > Streptophyta > Pinopsida > Cupressales > Taxaceae > Torreya > Torreya grandis. Next base: position 6,202,563 of record JARHVA010000229.1, read on the forward strand.
TGACTCCAATCAATGTAAGAATCTAGTCAATTCTAGTAATAAATTCATGCTTTTTATAGTGAGACGTAAATGTAAGTATGTCCTTACAGCTCAAACTCATATCATGACTCCTTTAGGAAAGATGTAAAGTTGAAAAACATGGTGTAATAATTCGAGGATATATTTCAATCATCTAAATACATTCCTATGGATTTCTTAGTAAAGCATACTATTGATTTGAATAATCCTAAACTATATCTAGTGATTGCTTCTTTATATTTTCATTCATTCATGGAGAATGAATATATTAAGTGTAAAATTCATAAACTTGTGGATAAATAAAATATCATCCCAGGTTCATCACCTTGTGTTAAACACTTTGTTAACATGATAAATAAGGATGACACAGAGGTTGTGCATTGATTACATATCTCTCAATAAGATCATTGTGAATAATCACTACCCTCTTCCTAACATAAAGGACATTTTGGACACTTAGATGATATCAAAAATCACTCTAAACTACAATTATCATTATATTCTACTTAAACCTTGAGGCATCTAGAAAAAAAACTTCAAATGAAAGTAAGGTCTATTTGAGTGGTTGGTTATATATTTCAATTAAACTAATACACCTTTAAAATTCATGCAGATGATGAATGACATCATCAATCAATTCAAAAATTTATTTGTTGTGGTTTACCTTGAGGACATCTTAATTTTTATAAAAAATATGATGAGCACTTGCACCATATTCAATAAGTTTTCAACACTTTATGGTAGCATAATCTATATTCCAAAATGGATACTATGTAGGAGATACAATAAATTGGGTAGAATGTTGAAGATTCACGTCATCCCAGAATAGCTTATGCTATAAATCTCACTTAGATTCAAAACATCATGAGATTATCAAATTTATAAAAGAGTTTTGTACTTAGTTTCTCATAAGTCACTTTTCCTCTAAATCAAGTAACTAAAGGTGGATCCAAATAAATTTTCACCTAGATATCCAAACATCAAAAATAATTTGAAGAATTTGAACATAAAATTTATTTCTATTACAAATCATGTCACTTGATTTTAAATGGCCATTTGAGATAGAGACTAATACATATGAGTATCAATTTGTAACAATCCTTATACAATTTTGTCATATAGTTGATTTGTACAGTGAAAAAATCACTACCATGATAAGGAAACATCCCACGTGTAATTGAGAGATTTACACCATTGTTTATGTATGCAAGCATTGAAAACACTACATATTGGTAAAGGAGACTATAATCCACATGAATGATAATCCATTACACATTATGCAAATAAAAAATAAATTTCAATAAGTATGACATAAATAATGGTCTTCATATCTTCAACAATTCCATTTAGAAATCAAGCATAAGAAAAGAAACACAAAATTATTGATGTGTGTGGACATGAGTCTAACAATTACTCATAATTTTACACACATTATGAATAATTTTTAGGAATCTAGTAGGTATTTCATATTGGTAAGTTAATTCCATATTTATATTTGTAAGATGAAATCCTATATCATCTTGGGCACCTCTATATTTCACACAAGATAGAGAAACACAAAATAATATGGGAGACTTATTTTGACAAGGTGTTAAGACACTTTGGAGTTGGAAAAACTCTTGAAATATTGAATGAATTTAAAATACATCAAATCTTGATACCACATGTGCCATAGGTAAAGTTTTTAACAAAAATTAAGGCATCATGTACACACATTTTCTAATAAATTTCTATGGATTTCCTCTCAAGATACCCTACTACCAAACATGTCAATGATTTTATTTATGTAGTAGTTGATATATTTTCAAAGATGGATTTTTTTCACCTCATAAGATATCAATTTTATGTTTCTAAATATTTCAATTATATTTCAACATGTATGGGTCCAATTTTGATTACCATCCACTATCATCTCTAACAAGGACACTAGATTCTTGAGGAATTTTTGTAAATAAATTTAGTTTATGATGGACATAAAGATGAATAGGTATATTATGATTCATAATTAGATTTATTTTCAAATAAAAGAGGTGAATATGTTGGTTATTCATCTTATTATAATGTACTATTACATGAAGCAACACATGTGATGAAATCTTTCCTTTCATTCAACACATCCACAATAAAGCTCTGCATAACTCTAAAACACACAACCCTTTTCATTTCAACATGGATTTCAAGCCTATAACACATATTGACATAGCTTATCTTATGCCACCATCATCAACAATGATAACTCCATCTCAAAAGGAAGTTAAAAACACTACTAAGTTTATTGAGCATACACACACATTTTACTATAAGAGCAAATCATTTTGTAAAGGAATAATGTTAAGTATATGAAACACCATGATCAACACAAAAACCACACACCTTTCATGTTGGTGATCAATTATGACTTCATTTTTAAAATGAAATACTGACATGATATTATATCATAAGCTTCATCCATTTAAATACAATCCATACACTATCACCAAAAAAGTAAGATATAACAATTTAAAGCTTAATCCACCTTCCTACCTTAGTATACATTGAGTATTTAATGAAAACGTATTACATAATAATTTTTGACGTTTTATAACACTTTAGATGTTGCAAATACAATTCAATAGATAAATATCAATATCAATTTCAACACTCCAACATAAACAAATAGAATAATTGATGCCAAGGTCAAACACAATAGACAACACATGATCCCTCTCTTTTATATCACCGAAGTAGGTTAAGTTAATTCATAAGGAAAATAGTTGATAATAGTGGGAGTTTCCAAAAATTGTTTATATCTTTTTCTTTAAATGAGTGTAATGGGGACTAGATTAATCTAAGAGGATACATGAATTTGAGTGATTCATTGTATAATGATGATAGGATGCACCATTTTACATATTAATTATCAACTTCAGGGACATCCAAAGAACATGTGGTCATACTAAAAATTCATAACTCATCTCTATTAAAGCCACATAATTTTAATAATTCCATTTTAGGAACCTATGCTATCCCTTCTCTTTACTTTGTTAGTATAATAGTTTCTATGGATGCATATGCTTTATAAGTCATCTTGTGAGCATTTTGTTTTATCCCACATTCATGGGAAGTAATAGTTGCTTAGATTAGACTTAGTAAATAAGTGTTGAGGTCACTGAAGGCATCCATAAATTTATTGTATTAAGCTTGCTCAAAGGAGGTTTCCCCCTTGAAGAGGCCAATGATTATATAATTCAACCATTGTAATTCAGTTCTACTTATTTGAGTTAATATATTGCTAATTTTCATAGTTTATTTCATATATTTGCAATTATCTACTAGCTTGTTTAGGAAGGATCCTCTCATCTAGTATGAAAGTGCTTTCTAGGGCCAATTTTTTTCTTCAAGAAGTCTTAACTCTGTTATGTTGCATAATTCATTTAAGTAATTTTCTATATCATAATAATCTATTTTAGATCAGGGTAAAAAGTTGTCTGCTTAAATATGGGAAGTGTTTGGGTGAAAGACCTGAAACTCATTGTGAGGGGTACCACAGGAACCCCAAAGTAGATGGCCCATTGAGAGGACCTGTTAGTGAAATGGGAAATGACCTCTTCTTGATTGAGTAGTTCCCACTTGTGAGGAAAACCAAGAGTTGTCGCGTAGAGGTAAATCCATGGCCAAATGTTTTTTAGAGAGTGGTACTCACTTAGACAACATTGGTGGCTAGAGAGATAGATTTAAAACTTTAATTAGTTGTTGAAACTTGGGGCCCATTTCTATCAGTTTTAAAATATTCCCAGTAGTAGACTATCAGAAGATTCTCAAAGGACTTTCATTTAGATAGTTAATAGTAACCAAAAACTAAAAAATCTTCAAAAAACTATTAGTAGAGTATTAGAAGACTCTTAGAGGACTTACAACTAGACATTTGATAGAAAATAGAAAACAACAACAACAACAATAACAACAACAACAACAACAACAAAAACAATACATACATATACATACATACATATATATATATATATATATATATATATATATATATATATATATATATATATATATATATATATATATATATATATATATTCATTTTTTTGCCATATTTCTCCATCTATAGCTCCCTTGATCCTCAAACTTTATCTAGACACCTAAAATTCTATTCTCCACATTTTCTTCCTTGAGGTCCCATATCCTGAATCTACTCCTAATTCTTGCAAATATCAATTTCCCTTTTTTGGGGTTTTGTCATAACTTCTATTTTTGTCCATTTACCTTAAAAAATATCCATAGTGTTCATCTCTGTTTGTTTCTCTTTTGTCCTTCTTTGATAAATTTTCTAATTTTTCCATTTTCACTCCTAAAATTACCCTCACCTTCATCAATCATGCTCCCACTATGCAAAAACTAAGTAAAAGTACCTTTACCCCTTCTAAATTTGCCTAAATCACAAACTTCCCTTACTAAATGTGTCTTAACTCTAGTTTTTCTACCCAGTGCCTACACACACACACACACACACACACACACACACACACACACACACACACACACACACACACACACACACACACACACACACACACACACACACACACACATCTTATTCGAGTCATGGTAGTAACCCTAACAGGAGTAAAAAAATATGGAGGAAGAAATTTCCGCCCTCAAGACACACATTAAATATCTTGATGAAAAAAATCTCAACTTCAGTCTTGAACATGCCACCTTCAATAATATATGGAATCTAGAGTCCTCTTTCGATACTAGATTTTTTTCTTCCAGTAATTTTCATGGGTCAAAACTTGATTTTCCTCAATTCTATGGTGTAGATCTGACTAGATGGATCTATTGGGTAGAATAATATTTTAGTCTGCATAATACTTTTGATGCTAACAAGGTTTCATTTGCATCTTTTCAATTGGAACTTGAAGCCCTTCAATGGTATCATTGGTATACCATGGCTCATGATGAGCCAAGATGGACCAATTTTTGCACCCTCATTTTGAAATGGTTTGGTCCTGTTACTTTTGATGACTTCACATGAGCACTCACTAAACTTCACCAAATAGGAACTGTGAGAGAATATCAAATAGAATTTTAAAAACTAGCCAATCACATAGAGGGATTATCCAATGAATTCTTCAGGAGTTGCTTTGTCAATAGATTGAAGGATGCAATTTTATTTGAGGTCAAAATGTTTGAGCTTAACACAATGATGGAAGCCCTAGGGTTAGCTAAATTAGTAGAGGATAAGATCACATCTCAATAATGATTCAAATCTAATTTTTATCCATTTAGAAATACAAATCCATAATAATCTCAAAAAATGTTAGCCCCTAGAACCACTCTTATCAAGCATTTGACTAAAGTAGAGATGTGAGCCCATAGAGAAAAAGGACTATGTTATAATTGTGATGTCAAATTCACTTGGGGACATCAGTGTGTTAAGAAAAAGATTTACCTATTAGATGTGAACTCTCTATCCAAAACTGAAGATGGGGAAGATGTTCAGGATGCAATAGATGATCCAGAAGAAGCTTGACTGATTATGGAACCTGTTTCCTAGGAAGACCAACTAGAGATCTCTCTCCACGACTTAGCAAGAGTCACTACTCCACAAAGCATGTGAGTTAGGGGTTACTTCAATAATTTACCTCCCATAATACTCATTGATTCTGGTAGCACTCATAACTTCATTGACCCTTAGGGATATGTCAATAATTTTATAATTTATAAGGGTATTTAGTTAATTTTTATTTTTTAATTCAACATGTGTAATGAGTAATTATTGAGAAGATTTTAGTTGAATTTAATTCCATGCATAATTAATTTGATGTGGATTTGATAAATAAGCTTTCGAATATGTAAATGAAAGAATTATTTATGTTTTAATTAAATTTTTAGAGAATTTTGATTAGCGAGTTTTTTGGTGCATAAATCCATGGATTCTAGGGAGATTTAGTTGGGTTTTATGTTTTTTGTGACATTTTAAATTTAATTTGTGTTAAGTAATTGTAGCAAAGATTTGTCAAACTTTTTATGAGATAAAAGTAATGGAGCACGACCATTATTCAAATAAAAATTCCCAAAACATTATTTTTTTATAAAGACCATTATTTGAACTCAAAATTTTGTCAATTGGTTTAGGGGTTGAAAGGTCATGGCACAATATCAATACTCACTTAAAATTTCTATTGTTACAAAAACATACAAGAGAGTAAAAGTAAAAAATAATGCTTGAATAAATCGTAAAATCTATAATCACATAAGTTAAATTATAAAATAACATGTCTCTCTTGTCACATTAGTTGCGATAGTAAATTTATATTATGCCAGAAAAAACCTTGAAAAATAGTTTTCAAAATGAAATAATTATGACTTAAGCTCAACAAGTTATTTAAATTATTGCAATTGGTTCAATAAAATCCATAAAAGAAATCACACTAGTAGTACTATAAGCAATCAAATTATAGGTAAGAATAGTGAACCACACTTTCAAGTTGGTTTGAATCCATAGATTAAATTCTATCTTTTTAAACTATTCAATAAAAAGATAACACAATTTTAGACTGCATAACTCTATGAACACAACACACTATCATCCTTCAAACCTGGAACATAAAAGAAAAGCTTTATAATCTAAAAATGTAAGTATTTATTTATAGTAAATCCAACTAAATTATCTAACATTATTTAGGCATTTCCTTATTTTTAATGTTGTTTGAATACCAATCCAAACCCTTATACATGGGTACAAGACAAGTTTGGTGAGAAAAAATTACACTCTAAGTGCTTATTTGTTTAACAAGACTGATAATGGTAAGAAATTCTATACTACAAAATTCACATCAAAATCTAAAAATATCAATTGGTTAACTATTCATAAAAAGACAACAAGAGCATGAATAATACCATGTTATGGATGATATTTTGTTGATAGTGATAGATAAGAGAAAAATAAAAGAAGAATGTAGGGCTTACCAATGTCGTTGCCTAAGGGATCTCACATATACGAGAACCAAAGCTAAATACTAGGAAACATCCATAGGTTAAAATGTACCCAAAGTGCTACAATTGAAACAACAATAGGAATATAAATTCTTGAAGAGGACTATAAAAAGGGAAGCATGTCTTACTTATTAGTAAATAAATAAAATTCACTCTTTTCTATATATCATTTTATTTTTTTGGAAATGAATAACTTAGTTTGTGGAGTTCACTACAAAAATTGTTTTCCAAAAAAAGGTATGAACTCTTGTAATAATGACAAGAGCTTCGACTTTAACTCATAGATCTAAAAAAATTCCCATCACCAGGATCTTTGCTTACTGACAAATGCTCATTAGTAAGAGTAAACTACAAATCATTTAAAGTCATTTAAAAAACCCTAAAGACCTTAATTAAACCAAAAAAAAACTCATTTTAGATAAGATTTGAAATGGTTATTATTTATACTTAACATTGAATTGGTATCTCATCAATAAAATTTGAAATACGAACATTAAATCATTCATGGTATTGAAATCCCCTCTTTTCTTCTCCAAGTATTCTTTATTTTTGATTGATTGATGCTTAAAAATACATGATCCACTCTGTTCCTTGTTAATGATGCTCTAACACTAGTCATTTTCCCTATCTCCACTAACGATGACATACCCTATTGTGATTCACCCTTTGCTCTATATTGATTTCCTTGTGCATTCCCCCAACATGATTCTTACAATGTCATAGTGCATATATGTTTGTCTATAGGGTATATGGCTATCCATTTATATTTCCCACAAATTTTGGTATTCCAGATCTAACCCTAAGATATAGTGCAAAATAAAAAATTGTTACCTTATCAATATAAATAAGGGAAACATCAAAACGATTGATGAATAAACCCACACAAATAGTGTTAGTAGCTACTCAAGAAATGGGTTGATGATGCATAACATGGTCATACTCACCTATTAGATAATACTTTATTGTCAAACAAGGATCATTATGTTCATATCCTACAATAACTCGATGGGGAAGGGATTGAGTTTCAATGTGGACAATCCATCTTGCCAATGCATGTGTAAGGTAGACATGAAATATTGGTTTTTGTGGGAAAAAAGGCGTAAGAGATTTGAGCTGAGGGATTCCTATTTTTTGGGAAATCTTATGTGCTCATAAAATAAAACACTTCAACTAACTCATAATTGTACAAATAAGCCTAAAAAATCACTTTAGTTAACTCACTTACATCACCAAACCAACCAAAGATGACCTTGATAGATAAGATATTTAGCCAAAAAAGAAACAAAAGAATTTTCCCAAATTTTCAATTCAAGTTTCATGATCCTTCATATAAAAATTTAACCATACTTATAAATAATTTGGCTATTCATGAAAATAAAAAGGGTATTCAAAATAGCCAGATGGGTATTCAAAGTAATTGATATAAGCTATGTACGTTACTATATTTACTATTATAATGTTATTAAAGCATGACCAACAACTACATCTTGTCAATTGTGAATACCCTACTCAATGCACCGATGTATATCAATAGAAAATGAATTTGTATTTTTTATGGCTTCCTCCAAAGACGTTAAGCATATTGGATATGGAATTTAAATAAGTAGAAGCCTTGATAGAGGGGACTACCTCCCCTTGCATTTATTTTGATGAGAAAATACAGAAGCAAAAGCATGCATCCAATAAATATTAATTTCTATTTTAACTCGAAGAAAAATATGAGGATAGAGAAAAATATGCATTACTAGGAAAAAAAAAAAATGCACATAGAAAAATATCAAACACAATAGCATCATACCTGAAATTATGTGTTTAAACTTTGAAAATGAAAGACATTCATGCAAAGTTTTTATGAAACATCAAAGTTTTTATCAATATCTTTGTTGCCATTAATGACTTTCATCTTACATATACCCTCAATAATTTGAGTTGAGTGAGTGATGTAGCTTGGCTATTACTTGAATATACAAGGTCCTTATGAGATTAAAACTTATCCACAACCCATAATGGACCCTCAAAATTCTTCACTCAGATCTTGGTAGTTTTAGATGAAAACAGAGGCCCTTCAGCTTGGGCAAGAAAATCCTCCTGTAGGCTTCACTAGAACATAAGCCATTGGTTTTACAAAAAAACACTATCATCTATGATGACACATTGACATATGCCAATCACATTGAATTCATAAATCAATGATCTAGAATAACACATTGCATTTATTTTGATCATTGTAGTCAAGCATTTCAGTCTCAATTTTTGAACTATAACATACATCAATATTAAGTTACTACCCAATACAATTAAATAAACACACTACACTACACCAAGTGAATTTAATATCTCCATAAATATTTCGCCATGACTATCTTGATTTGTGTTAAGGTGATAATAACATGTAAAATTTTAATCTAATTAGATGTTGACAAAATGCTTTGTTTATATATTTTGTGAAACGAAATGTAGCTTTCTGGGATTGAACATTAAAAATTTGAATGAATTAAAGTAAAAATTATTTTTGATTGGGAAATTAGTAGTAATTAATCATAAGTTAAAGTCTAATGAAGGCTATGGAGAGCCTTCAAGACAAGTAATTACTTGTTATTCTAATCATAAAGTTCAAGTAGATAGTTATGGTAACTTAAATTGGTATCTTGGACTATATTTATAACTCCTTGAATTTGTTTGTTGGCATTTATTTTGTGTACATTTTTTGATGTATAGTTAATTTCATTCTAAATGAGAAATATTGATAGTTTGGCTGATTTTTAAGTCTTGAATCTTCTTTCATACATTTTGAGAGCAATATTCCTTCCATCTTTTTATACCTTTAGTTATATTGTGTGGATTGTATTCTATGGTCATGATAGTATGTTCAGACCATATTATATGGTTATGGTAGTTAAATTCCTCATCTCCTTTATTTAAATGGACCCCTTTCTATTTTTTTCATTTCTAGTCATTGGAAGTTAACACATGTACAAATATTGATAAATTTTAAATCAAAGTCACATATAAATTGATGAGTGTTGTATTTCATTTGATCACCAATTACATGTCTATTATTGATCATTTAGTTGTTACATGAAAGACACATTATGTTGTTCCAATATTTTTGGTGATTTATTTGTTTTACTACATGAGGTCTAACTTCTATAGGGATAGCTAATGGGCACTAGCCACCCAAACCCTAATATGTGCCCCCAATATATTTTTATTGATAATCTATGTTAAATATTTAGGGATTACAAGTACATAAGAAACACAATGTGAAAAATGAGGGTAGGAAAGTGAAGAGAATGACTAGGAGAGAAAACCCATTAAGTTAGAGTTTGAGTATAGACAATTTACTGGGATTGGAAATTTATGATCGATATGTGTCCAAATAAAATTATATAAATGTGGTGACCTTCTCTGATCATATCCAATTTTATAGCTAACAATCATTGCAACTCCAATTGCACGTTTGGAAGTTCATATTTTTGCATCAAGTCTTCTACATTATTGTTCATAAAGATACATCATTTTTATCCCTATATATTTATTGCATTGTTGTTCCATTTATTAATTAGACATTATTTGATTGAAGAGAATTTAAGACTTTGAGTAAACTATGATATAAATGTAATACTTTATGTCATGTGCCATCTTCACTAGTATCTTCAAGGCTATCCCAAGCACACATGGTCATAATGGGAAGTCCTAACTCATTTATATTGATGTCACACAACTTCAAAAATGTCAACCATTTTCCACATAGAAGTACAAAAATGTTTATAGAAAAATTAAAAATAGATAATCTCAATAGTCACAAAGTGAGATGTTACCATTCTTGCTATTAACAAACTATTTATTCATATTCCATAACTGTATATTAACATACTCCATTGATTCTTTGAAGTAGAATAAATATAATAGGAAGAAACATAGTGGCTAGACATCATTTACTACATCCAACCTATTAGATCATTATACATAACTATTGCATAACACAATCTTACAAATTATAATTTTAGCATGGTGTATACTGTTATTTTTTCCCTCTTTGTTTGTTAGCACTTTTATTGCACATCTCTACCTCTATTGTTTCATATATGTTTTTTCACCATAATATATTTAACCTCATTAAGTGTGTTATCCATCGGGTTCTCTCCTAGGCCCTGGATCAGTGGTATCAAAGCCAATACACTTTGTATAAATTTAAATGGTATTTAAGTTTCCATTTAAATCATTCTATATCTGTATGATCACTTTTACTAGATTTGATTACAAGAAGTTTTGGATTGAAATGTATGACCTTTAATCTTACCTTCCTACACATCCTCAGATGTTATAAAAATCAAATTCAAAGATACCAAATTCATATATGCTTTAGAAAATGATAGAATATCCTTTTTAGAGGTAATGCGAATATTTGTAACAACATTATGCATGTGAGAAATAAGAACTTGATGATCTCTTTATCCTTCTTATCAAGCATATTCATAGTGCTTTTAGAACATGTACTTAAAATTGACCTATCAATGTCCAACAAATGTACAAGGTACAATTAAATCTAGACATCGTTATTTTTGGAAGGAAAAATAGATGTAAATACCATAGATAATTATTTGAATCTTATATGTTCACACTATGTGGTAAATAAATTTTATGACAAATAAAATATTAATTTTTATCTTCTAAGAGTTTCCTTCTCCATAAAGAAATGTTGGGATAACTATTGCATTGTGTATGAAGATGATTAGTTATAACTATAAATATCTATAATGGTTTCATAGAAGTATTTAACACTTCCTATTACCCTATTAGGAATTATAATGAACAATACATTATGTTTTAACAATTATGATAAGATCATGATTGAATTTCTCAAGAATACACATATACCTTTCATACTTTGATTTCTAAATTATATGTTTAAGAGTCAAAGAAAAATATAATTTTCAAATTTAAGTCAAGTTTGAAACCATTTATCCAATTTGACATGGATTTCCTCCATATCTCTTTTATGGGATAAGCCTACAAAATTTCTTGAAAATTTGATACAAAATTTGAGAAAAAGTCAAAGAATTCAAATCATGAGTCTCAAGATAATAAGTATCTTAATAATTATAAGTTTGGAATGAAGCCAAGATATAATAAAGGAAATGGACCTTCGTTGTCTTTCCAAAATCAAGATACACCTTTATATGATAAAACTTAGTCCTAAATTGGAAAACATTTCAAAATTCACTACTCCAGTAGCCACTCCAATAAGAGTGCCACAAAAGGAAAGTTATTTTAAGTAACACAAACATTAATTGTTCCTCCAATCAAGATTCAGAGGAAGCAAAAATATTATTCCATTCCCAAATGTGGGTAAATGGAAAACATATACATTTCATCGATGATAATGGAAGCCAAAAAAACCTAGTTTTTCCTAGAGTAATTCAAAGATTTAACTTTCCATTAATGCTCATCCACAACCATACTCAATTGGATGGTTTAGTTTGGGTTTCAAAAAATGTGTCATTCATCAATGTCACCTATTTTTAAACATTAAGCACTTTCAAGATGCAATCCCTTATGATGTAGAACCATTATCTAGGTATGTGATGTTTTACTTGGGAAACCATATAATTTTTCATTGGATTGTAATTTATGACGTAAATCCTAGAAAAATTGTCATAAATGTCAATGGAAACATAAATTACATACTAAAATTAGTTCCTAATATTTCACTCAATGACTCCAATTAATGCAATAATCTAGTCAATTCTAGTAATAAATTCATGCTTTTATAGTGAGACCTAAATGTAAGTATGTCCTTGTAGCTCAAACTCATATCATGACTCCTTTAGGAAAGATGCAAAGTTGAACAACATGGTGTAATAATGCAAGGATATATTTCAATAATCTAAAGACATTCATATAGATTTCTCAATAAAGCATAATATTGATTTGAATAATCCTAAACTACATCTAGCGATTGCTTCTTTATATGTTCATTCATTCATGGAGAATGAATAAATTAAGTGTCAAATCCATAAACTTGTGGATAAATAAAATATCATCCCAAGTTCATCACCTTGTGTTTTAACCACCTTGTTAACATGATAAATAAGGATGACATAGAGGTTATGAATTGATTACATAGCTCTCAATAAAATCACTGTGAATAATCATTACCCTCTTCCTAACATAAAAGACCTTTTGGACACCTCGATGATGTAAAAAATCACTCTAAAATACAAATATCATTAGATTCTACTTGAACCTTGAGGCATCTATAAGTAAACCTTCAAATGAAAGTAAGGTATATTTGAGTGGTTGGTTATATATTTCAGTTAAACTAATACACCTTTGAAATTCATGCAGATGATGAATGGCATCATGAATCAATTCAAAACTTTATTTGTTGTGGTTTTCCTCAAGGACATCTTAATTTTTATAAAAAATATGATGAGATCTTGCACCATAATCAACAAGTTTTCAACACTTTATGGTAGCACAATCTATATGGATTTCATGGGAATCCATCAAAGATTCACTTCATCCTAGAATGGCTTATGCTAAAAATCTCACCAAGATTCAAAACTTCATGAGATTACAAAATTTATAAAATAATTTCATACTTAGTTTCTCATAAGTCACTTTTTCTCTAAATCAAGTAACTAAAGGTGGATCCAAAGCAGTTTTCACCTAGATATCCACACAACAAAAATAATTTGAAGAATTTGAACATAAACTTTATTTTATGTTACAATCATGTCACTTGATTTTAAATGGCCATTTGAGATGGATACTAATACACATGAGTATCAATTTGGAATAATCCTTATACAATTTTGTCATATAGTTGATTTGTATAGTGAAAAAATCTCTACCATGATAGGGAAACATCCCACATGTAATTGAGAGCTTTACACCATTGTTTATGTATGCAAGCATTGAAAACACTACATATTGGGAAATGAGAGTATGATACACATGGATGCTAATCCATTACACATTATGCAAATAAAAAATAAATTGAAATAAGTATGACATAAATAATGGTCTTCATATCTTCAACAATTCCATTTAAAAATCAAGCATAAGAAAAGAAACACAAAATTATTGTTGTGTGTGGACATGAGCCTCAAAATTACTCATAATTTTACACATATTATGCATAATTTTTAGGAATCTAGTAGGTATTTCATATTGGTAAGTTAATTCCATATTTATATTTGTAAGATGAAATCCTATATCATCTTGGGCACCCCTATATTTCACACAAGATAGAAAATCACAAAATAATATGGGAGACTTATTTTGACAATGTGTTAAGATATTTTGGAGTTGGAAAAACTCTTGAAATATTGAATGAATTTAAAATACATCAAATCTTGATACCACGTGTGCCATAGCCAAAGTTTTTAATAAAAATTAAGGCATCATGTATATACATTTGCTAATAAATTTATATTGATTTCCCCTCAAGATACCCTACTACCAAACATGTCAATGATTTTATTTATGTAGTAGTTGATATATTTTCAAAAATTGATTTTTTTCACCTCATAAGATATCAATCTTATATTTCTAAATATCTCAACTATATCTCCATCATGTATGGTCCCAATTTTGATTACCATCCACTATCATCTCTAATAAGGACACTAGATTCTTAAGAAATTTTTGTAAATAAATTTAGTCTATGATGGACATAAAGATGAATATGTATATTATGCTCTATCATTAGATTGATTTTTAAATACAAGTGGTGAATATGATGTTGATTCATCTTATTATAATGTACTATCATATGAAGCAACACACGTGATGAAATCTTTCCTTTCATTCAACACATCCACAATAGAGCTCTGCACAACTCTAAAACACACAACCATTTTCTTGTAGTAGTGGTTTTTGAAACTATAACATGTATTGACATAGCTTATCTTATGTCACCATCATCAAAAATGATAACTCCATCTTAAAAGGAAGTCAAAAACACTACTAAGTTTATTGAGCATACCCACACATTTTACTACAAGAGCAAATCATTTTGTAGAGGAATATTGTTAATTACATGAAACACCATGATCAACACAAAAAACACACACCTTTCATTTTGGTGATCAATTATGACTTCATTTTTAGAATGAAATAATGACATGATATTATATCATAAGCTTCATCCACTTAAATACAATCCATACACTATCACCAAAAAGGTAGGGTATAAAAATTTAAAGCTTAATCCACCTTCCTAACTTAGTATACATCGAGCCTTTAATGAAAAACTATTAAATAATAATTTTTGACATTTTATAACACTTTAGATGTTGCAAATACACTTCAATAGACAAAGATCAATCTCAATTTCAACACTCCAACATAAACAAATAAAATAATTGATGCCAAGGTCAAACACAATAGACAACAAGTGATCCCTCTCTTTTAGATCATTGAAGTAGGTTAAGTTAATTCATAAGGAAAATAGTTAATAATAGTGGGAGTTTCCAAAAATTGTTTATATCTTTTTCTTTAAATGAGTGTAATGGGGACTAGATTAATCTAAGAGGATATAGGAATTTGAGTGATTCATAGTATAATGATGGTAGTACGCATCATTTTACATATTAATTAACTTCAGGGACATCCAAAGAACATGTGGTCATACTAAAAATTCATAACTCTTCTCTATTAGAGCCACATAATTTTAATAATTCCATGTTAGGAACCCGTGCTACCACTTCTCTTTACTTTGTTAGTATAATAGTTGTTATGGATGCATATGCTTTATAAGTCATCCTGTAGGCATTTTGTTTTATCCCACATTCATGGGAAGTACTAGTTTCTTAGATTAGAATTAGTATTAAAGTAAGTGTTGAGGCCAATGAAGGCATCCATAAATTTATTGTATTGAGCTTGCTCAAATGAGGTTCCCCCCTTGAAGAGACCAATGAATTTATGATTCAACCATTGTACATCAGTTCTACTTATTTGAGTTAATATATTTATAATTTTCATAGTTTATTTCATATATTTGCAATTATCTACTAACTTGTTTAGGAAGGATCCTCTCATCTAGTATAAAAGTGCTTTCTAGGGCAAATTTTTTTCTTCAGGAAGTCTTAACTTTGTTATGCTCCATAATTCATTTAAGTAATTTTTTATATCACAATAATCTATTTTAGATCAAGGAAAAAAATTATCTACATAATTGTGGGAAGTGATTGGGTGAAAGACATAAAACTCATTGTGAGGAGTACCATAGGAACCCCAAAGTAGTTGGCCCATTAAGAGGACCTACCAATGAAATGAGAAATGATCCCTTCTCGATTGAGTAGTTCTCACTTGTGAGAAAAACCAAGAGTTGTTGCTTAGAGATAAATCTATGGCAAAATGTTTTTTGGAGAGTGGTACTCACTTAGACAACACTGGTGGCTAGATAGATAGCTTTAAAAATTTAGGTAGTTGTTGAAACTTAGGACCCATTTCTATCAGTTTTAAAATATTCCCAGTAGTAGAATATCAAAAAATCCATCAGTAGAGTATCAAAAGACTCTTAGAGGACTTACATTCAGATAGTTGATAGTAAAAAAAACTAGAAAATCTTCAAAAAACTATTAGCAGAGTATTAGAAGACTCTCAGAGGACTTGTAACTAGACATTCGATAGAAAATAAAAACCAAAAACCAATTTTTTTTTCATTTTTTGCCATATCTCTCCATCTATAGCCTCCTTGATCCTAAAACTTTATCTAGACACCTAAAATTCCATTCTCCACATTTTCTTCCTTGAGGTCCCATATCTTGATTCTACTCCTAATTCCTACAAATCTCAATTTCCCTTTTTTTGGGTTTTGTCAACTATTTTTATCCGTTTGCCTTAAAAATTTTCCACAATGTTCATCTCTATTTTTTGCTCTTTTGCTCTTTTGTCCTTCTTTGATAAATTTTATAATTTTTTTATTTTCACTCCTAAAATTACCCTCACCTTCATAAATCATACTCCCACTATGAAAAAAAAAGTCAAATTACCTTTATGCCTTCTGAATTCACCTAAATCACAAACTTCCCTTACTAAATGTGTCTTAACTCTAGTTTTTCTACCCATTGCCAATATATATGCAGGTCATGGTAGTAACCTGAATAGGAGTTAAAAATATGGAGGATGAAATTGCCATCCTCAAGACACACATCAAAGATCTTGATGAAAAAATTCACAGCCTCAGTCTTCAACATAACACCTTCAATAATAGATGAAATCTAGAGTCCTCTTTTGATACTAGATTTTTTTTTTCCAGTAATTTTCATGGTTCAAAACTTGATTTTCCTCGATTCTATGGTGTAAATATGACTAGATGGATCTATTGTGTAGAATAATATTTTATTTTTCATAATAATTTTGATGCTAACAACATTTCATTTGCATCCTTTCAATTAGAACTTGAAGCCCTTCAATAGTATTATTGGTATACCAAGGCTCATGATGAGCCAAGATGGGCTGATTTTTGCACCCTCATTTTGTAATGATTTTGTCTTGTTGCTTTTGATGACTTCATAGGAGCACTCACTAAACTTTACCAAATAGGAACTGTGAGAGAATATCAAATATAATTTGAAAAACTAGCCAATCACATAGAGGGATTATCCAATGAATTCTTCAAGAGTTGCTTTGTCAGTAGACTGAATGATGCAATTTGATCTGAGGTCAAAATTCCAGCTTAACATGATGATGAAAGCCCTAGGGTTGGATAAATTAGTAAAAAATAAGATCAAATCTAAATAATGACTCAAATCTGATTTTTCTCCATTTAGAAATACAAATCCACAACAAACTCAAATAATGTTATCCCCTAGAACCACTCTTATCAAGCATTTGACTGAAGTAGAGATGTGAGCCCATACAAAAAAAGGACTATGTTATAATTATGATGTCAAATTCACTTGGGGGCATCAATGTGTTAATAACAATATTTACCTATTAGATGTGAACTCTCTACCCAAAAATGAAGATGGGGAAGATGTTAAAGATGAAACAGACGATATAAAAGAAGATTGACTAATTATGGAACTTGTTTCTTAGGAAGACCAACCAGATATCTCTCTCCATGAATTATCAAGATTCATCACCCCACAAAGCATGTGAGTTAGGGGTTAATTCAATAAGTTCCCTCTCACAATACTCATTGATTTTGTAGTACTCATAACTTCATTGACCATTAGATCGCCAAATAGGATGATTGTTTTGTTTATCCTTGCTCCAACTTTGAAGTCATGATTGCCAATAGGGGTACATTAACATGCAAAGGGAAGTTTCATAATGTGTGTATCTCAATTGGAGATTATAATTTGTGCTTTGATATGTTTTCCTTACCCTTAGGTGGATGTGATATTGTTTTGGGAGCTTAGTGGCTACACACACTTGGACACATCTTATGGGGTTTAGCTAAATTACGGATGTAATTTTTAGATAATGGGAAAAAGACACATTGAAAGGATTACAACTAGGGTCCTTCATCATCATCAGTTCATGTCACATAGAAAATCTTCTTAAGAATAATTCACAAGGGTCCTTCATCATCATCAGTTCATGTCACATAGAAAATCTTCTTAAGAATAATTCACATGATGTCATTACCCAACTCCATTCCATTTAAATGCAACCATCAATAGTCTCCTCTCCTCTTTCTGATCTACAAACCATTTTGCATAGGTATGCATGTGTCTTTATCAAACTAGTGGGATTGAAACCTTCATGACTAAAGGATCATCATATTCATCTCCTTTATATAATCATTCTTCCAATATCAGGCCTTACCACTACATATTTCAATAAAAGATTGAAATCAAGATGCTCATTCAAGACTTACTAAAGTAAGGCATTATTCACCCTAGTACCAACCTATATTCTTTCCTAGTTCTCCTTATTTATAAAAAATTAGGTCATGGCACTTATTCATTGACTTCCATGTACTAAATCACATCACCATCAAGAATAAGTTCCAAATCCTTATTATTGATGAGCTTCTTGATGAGCTTCATGGTGCTCATTTTTTCTCTAAGTTGGATCTGTGCTTTGAAAATCACCAGATCTAGCTTCATGAGGATGATATCTCTAAGACAAATTTTCACATGCATGATGAACACTATGAGTTTATTGTCATGCCCTTTGGTCTCACTAATGTCCCTTTAACATTCCAAGCATTAATGAATAAAATATTCTATCCCTACCTACATAAATTCATTCTGGTCTTTTTTGATTACATCCTCATTTATAGTAAAACATGGTTAGAGAATCTCTAACATCTAGAGCTCACATTGTAAATTATCTCTAACCACATCTTTGTGTAAAAAAATCTAAATGCTCTTTTGGCTAGGATGAAGTGGAGTATCTTGGGTATATTGATTCAGCTCAAGGGGTTTGGGTGGATCCTAAAAAAATAGTTGCCATGACAAATTGGCCTCATCCTTAGACACTCAAGAGCCTCCATGGTTTTTTGGGGTTGACTAGATACTATCACAAGTTTGTCAAGGATTATGAGAAGATTTTAGCTCTACTAACATTTATGTTGAAAAATGATCCTTTTACATGGACATAAACTATTGAGTGTGCATTTTAAGAATTGAAACAAGCTATGTATACTACACCTATTTTAGCTATGCTAGATTTTGACAAGACCTTCACTATCGAGAGTGATGCTTGTGGAAATGGACTTGGTGTTGTTCTCCTCCAAGAAGGATGCCCCATTTCATTCACCAACAAGTCTCTTTATAGAAAGAATTTATCACTCTCTACTTATGAGAAGGAAATTATGGCCATTTTTCATGCAATACAGAAGTGGTAGCCATACCTCTTGGGGAATCATTTTTACATCAAAACTAATCACTAGAGTTTGAAATATTTCTTGGAACAATGGGTCTCCACCCTATCACAATAGAAATAAGTTAGCAAAATCATGGATTATAACTATGATATCACTTACAATAAGGGTAAGGACAATATTATGGCTGATACTTTGTCTCATATATTTGTAGACCAAGCTTCCCTTTCAACTATTTCCATGCCTATTCTAAATTGGTTGGATGTTGTATAGTAGGGGTATGTAAATGACTCCTCATTATCTTAAATCATTTAACAGTTAGTCACTAACCCCTTTATTGTACCACAATATTATTAGGATGGTGATTCTCTATGATACAAGGGTCATCTCGTGCTTCCCCAGAGCACATATCTTTAATAGGATATATTCTATGAACTCCATGCTTCTCGATCTACAAGACACTCAAGTTTCTCAAAACTCATAAATGGGCACGATGCAACTTATTTTGGAAGGGAATGAAAAAGGCAATTCAATAGATGGTGGTTGAATGTGATACCATCCAACACAACAAGGGTAAAACCACACTAATCCTTGGGTTTCTCAAACCCTTGCCCATACCTACTACAATTTGGATATATTTATATGGATTTCATTAAGGGGATCCCTAAATCTATAGGGAAAATAATGATCTTGGTTGTGGTTGATCACCTCTCTAAATATAGTCATTTTAATACCCTCAGCCACCCCTAAATTGCCTCCATAGTCACACAAATTTTCTTAGAACAAATTTTCTATCTTCATGGACCAAATTATCTATCTTCATGAAATTCCTTCATCCATTATCTTAGATCATGATGCCACCTTCACTAGCCATTTTTGGACTAAACTATTTTGATTCATTGACACCCAACTAAAGATGAGTTTCATGTATCATCAACAAATGGATGGCTAGACTAAAATTATCAACATATACTTAGAAAATTGCCTTCATTACTTCACCTTAGAAAAAAAACATCAGTGGGAAAAGTGGCTCCCCCTTACCAAATGGTGGTACAATACTTCCTACCACACCTCAACTAAAATGATTCCATATGAAGCAGTCTATGGTTAAGCACCACTAGTAATCCTTATGTATACCCATAATGGTTCATTAGTTTAAGAAGTTAACATGATTCTCTAAACTTAGGATCAGATCCTTAGTACCCTATGGGACAATCTTCATATGGCACAAAATTTAATGAAACAATAGGCTAATCAACACCATTTTGAGTGCACTTTTTAAGTAGGTGATATAGTTTTTCTTCACCTACAGCCATACAAGAAATCCTCCCTAAAAATCAAAGGGAATTATAAGCTAGCTCCTAAGTTATGTGGTCCCTATAAGGTTCTCTAGAAGATTAGGTCGATTGCGTATAAGTTGGAGTTCCCACCTTATTCTCAAGTTCACCCAATATTTCATGTCTCTTATCTAAAAAAAGTTCTTAGCACAAACATCAGAGTGCATACTATTTTATCAATCTTGATAACAAGGGATCCATATTTCTTGAGTTGGAGGTAATCCTAGATAGGCACATACACCAACTTTGTTCCCACTCCATCACTGAGGTTTTAATTCAATGTCACGAAATGCAACTAGAGGATGCCACATGGGAACCACTATTTTAGATTCAACACCAATTCTCACATTTGAAGCTTTGAGGACAAAGCTTTTTCAAAGAGGGAGGGGATGTTAGGAACCCATGCTACCCCTTCCCTTTAATTTTTTAGTATAATATTTGATATGTATGCATATGCTTTGTAAGAAATCCCATGAGCATTTTTTTTATCCCACATTCATGGGAAGTACTAGTTGCTTAGATTATACTTAATAAATAAGTGTTGAGGGCAATGAAGGCATCCAAAAATTTAATGTATTGATATTATTCAAAGGAATTTTTCCCATTGAAGAGGCCAATGATTCTACAATTCATCCATTGTAATTCAATTATGCTTATTTGAGTTAATATATTGCTAATTTTCATAGTTTATCTCATGTATTTATAATTATTTGCTAACTTGTTTAGGAAGGATCCTCTCATGCCAACCCTTTTATACATAGATGTATAACAATTTTTTTATAAAATATTCTATAAGTGAGTGGTTTATATATACACATAATAGTTTTATTAACTTTACTACTTACTAACACTTTCTATCTTGCAGGAACCTGATGAGTTTCAATCTCTCTAAGTGCATGCCTTAAAGGGTGCACTAGGAAAGGGGTGGTCAAACCATTGGTGATTCAAAAGATTGTTGTGGATTTGTATCATTAATTCCATTAGTCCAACTTATTTAGAGTTTCTATCCATTTACCTCCTATGATGCCTCCTTGAAATACTAGAATCATGAAATATGGCTAAGTCTAAAATCCTAAAACCATGAAATATGGCTAAATATGAAATCCAATAGGACCCTCCAAAATATGGAATTTTCATTATATCTCCTGGAGGTTATAAACCACTCTCAAACATCATAAAAGTATAAATAAAAATATAACTTAAAGTATAAGTTGACATTTAGACATGGACATATAGTGAAACTATATGTCCATGTCTAAATGTCAACTTATACTTAAATGTTTATTTTATATTTATATTGACTATTTTTAGCCCTTGCCTAAGACAAAACCTTCTTGTACCATCCAAAGGACCAAGTCAGCTGAGGCTAACTCTTTTTTGTGATTTGAGCACATTATGGGACTAAATTGGCCGAGACTGACTTAGTTTGGACCTAACTAATTTTCTTTCTAATAGGGTCAATTGGGCTAACTCTATCATCTAAAATTTCAAAAAGGTGTAGGGTTAGATCCAAATATATAAACACATCATTTTCATCATTTTATATGAAGAGAAGAAGAAGGAAATCATATATTATGCATTTGGTTATCCACCATTTTAATTGAGAAACATTGCTTAGGGTTCCAATAATTATTTTGGAGATACAAATCTTATCTTGTGGAAAAGTCTTTTGGATACATAGAGAAGTTATGTAGCTTAGGGATGACTTATATTTTATATCCTTACATAAAATAATAACCTCTTTCAAAGAACCTTGGCCAAGGGAGAGATTGAGGCTCGATGGGTTCATCTTTAAAGGTTAGTATTCCTAACTTTATTCCTCCTTTGTTAAAGTAGATAGATTTGCATTTGTACTTCTTTCCCATGCATTAGGATTTCATATACATTGAATTGAGTATAGATATTTTATGAATATTTAATTTTTATGTTTATTACCCCCACTTTATGTTAAAATCTTTGGTGAGCACTAAATTAGTGTTTACTTTACTTTGAATATACTTAGTGAATATGAAAACATAGGACCTAGCTAGGGTTATTTCATGGTGTTTTGTGACTAGAGGCTTTGGAAACCTCTCTAGTGATGTTATTATGATAAGTGACCCCTTGGTTAGGTCTAGCAGATCCATCTTGGTCATGAATCTGAATGTCAAAATATATCAACAAGTAAAAGTGTAAGTGTGATTTATATTCTCCAAGTTAGGATTAATTTATTGTTCAACTGCATCTTCCCTTGTATACATTTTGGTGAACCTAACGTGAATCTAACCCTTATAGGTTTTCATTAATTTTATCATTTATTTTCATTTATCATATATAATTTTCATGTTACTAGATCAACTCTATAAACTCAGTCTAACACTATGTGCATAGGTTTTAACACACAACCAATCAAGTCGAATTTAATCTTATAGGTGCAAATAATCTTCAAATACATGTAACTAGATCTACTCAATAAAATAAATTTTATTTTTGATTATAGGGTTTCAAACACAATTAGTACAACCAACTTTGTTAATAGGCTTTATAAACATAGTTAACATAATCAACTCTATTAGCAGGTTTTACAAACACAATCATCATAGCCAACTCTGTTAGCAAGTTTTAAAAACTCAACCAACCCTATTAGTAGGTTTTAAAACACAATCAACACAACTAAATATATTAGTATATTTTTAGTATAAAATATATAAATTTATAATCTTAAAAAAATATTAGTTTTATTCTTACCTTATTAGTCATTTCTATTCTTCATTTACACTCTTGATTTTCATAGTTTGCAATCTGTCTAACTATAACCCTATAGTGAACTAGGTCAACCAACTTGACATGATTATGTAGCTTATATTATCTCTATAAGACTCACTAGACCTATTCAACTGTGTTATTTTATATCTTTCTTCTATATAATAGTAGAGATCTTATCGAATATGTTCTATATTATTTTCATATAATGCCATCTAAATTGACTCTGTATTCTTCACAGTTAAATAAATTAACCTTTTCTCATAGTAATTAATTCACTTTTAATTTTAGTTTATTGTATGATTAGATTAAAAAACATAGACTAAATATGAGGTTTTTAATTTACTAATTTAATCGTACTAATTTTTTTCACACACTTCCAAATAACTTAACACTAAAAAGCATTAAACATTTTCTTCCCAAGGTTTACCCACTTGGATTTCATCAGTTAAGGGGAAGACAACTTGGTTTTATGGCCAAGTATAAATACATGGTTTATGGTATATATTGGCTAAGCACATGACACCTTTTGTCACTGTGGTATTTTGAAGTGAGGGGGTAGGCCCTAACACCAAACTAGTATAATTACCAATACAGATCCCTTTTAGCTTCAACTACTTGAAACTATCCTTAGGTTGATTTTCTAATTCCTTCTTATAGATAACTATCTATCAAATTAATTTAAAAAATATTTTATAACTTAAAACATTTAGGAATGACAACTTATATTGACCTTTACATTCTAGTTTTGCTTCTTGCTCTTTCCAAATTATATTTTGTATTGTAAAATTTTTATTAGCTAACATTGGTACAAGATTTGTGTTGTGTGCTAAAATTTGATCAAACACATTGATCTAATTTTGTACTTAATTTAATTTAGTTAGTCATCTACAATTTATCACATTTAAAAAAAAAATCCTCTCCTTAATACACAGTAAACCCAATCAGCTTAGTCTTTTATAGGCTGCCTTCCCTCAAAACACAATTGACTAGTTTGATTCAGTTTATTACAAGCTATTCTGCTTAGATTTATCATAGAACTAAGTCAACCTATTAGAATTAGTTATTTATAGTTTTATTATTATTTTTATTTATCTAGTCTTATGTGATAATGATATCATATTTTTAGCCTCCAATTATTCAAAAACATTGCATAATTAAGGATTTAGATCAGAACCTCACTTTTATTATTACTTTAAATTAAAACATTAAATTCCTTCCTTCATGTCCTCCTAATCCCAAATCAATTACTACATAATTTAATACAATTGAGGTTATTAATCTCAGTCCTCATCCTATTAACAATGTTGGGAATCCTCCACCCAAAAATCCATCCCCTATTGCCCAATTTAGGGAATGCTCCTCCTACCAATACTAACATTTCACCTACTACCACTAGCAATAACATTACTCCCATTGATACAACTCAAATTATTAATAAAATAATTCAACAAATGAATGTTATGCAAACAAATACCCATTCCCAATTGATGTAAATAAAAACTCTAATGTTACAAATGGCTAGTCAACCACCTCAAGTCATCATGAATCAACCAAATCAAAATGTTGTCCTTATTCTTCTTATATATGCCAATGGGAATCTCATCCCTCAACCAATCATGCATAACAAAATTCTCCAACATCCTCAAAATTATATATATAAAAGAAACATTTCTCTAATTATCACATATGATGGAACTAAAGATCTCACTATTCTTAAATCTTTTGGTAATCTCTATAAGGAATGGGTCCAAACTAACACCTCTTTTACCACCAATATCCTTGACAAAACCTTTATTGGTGATGCGCTTGAATGGTAAAATCCAATTCCTATACATTCCATCTCATAACTATAGGATTTAGTCAATGCTCTAGTGAAGGAATTCCAACATGATGACCTTCCTAAAAATTATTGTAGCCATTTCATCAATGCCAAATAACTTCCTAATGAATTCACTCACACTATGATGGAAGTATCTAGTTCATAAAGTGGAACATAACATGAATGATGACACTCTTTTAAAACTATTTGTTATCACTTTTAAATCTCCTCTTTAATACAAAGTTAAAATGTTTTCCCCTAAAACCCTAGAAGATTCCTTAAACCAAGAAAAAATGCAAGACTTTCTTATGACTCAATTTAAATCACCTCAAGAAACTATTATGGAACATTTCCAATAATTTTATCATAACATTGATTCATATAAGCCTCCCTAACCTCAAAATGGATAATCAATTCAACCAATTTTAACCCAACCTACCCTCCCTTAAGTCTAAAAGCATTGAAGAAGAAATTTCCACCCTCTAAACCCATGAGCTTTGATCCTTCTAAACCTCCTCCAAAATGGTACAAACCTAATAAGTTTTATTGGTGGCATGCTACTATAGGTAATTATCATGAGTCTTGTCATGATCTTCATTGATTTATTATTACTTCCTTGCTTGTTCCACATTTCAATCTTGATACTCTAATAAAACAATATTATCAAGACTACTTCAAGCATCACAAATACAATCTAAAGAATCACATCAACATCAAATACCTAATTATCAAAAATAATTATCCCATACCTCCACATCATCTACTAATTTTGTCCAAGTCACAGTTGATCCTTATTCCTACACCAATAAGGAAAGCATAACTAACATGAATAGCTTCAAACAAGTGGTTATATTTGTCACACCTCAACTTCTTAGGTCACACAAACCCAAGGAGCACCAAGTTAAAATGCCTAACACAAAGTGCATAGTACATGGTATTCCCTTTCCTTAGATACCTCTTCATAACTCTCCTAAAAATGTAATTTCAATTTCAAAACCCCTAAAATCTAATAAACCAACATATTTACCTATGTCCAAATGCACCTACCAACCTAATACAAATCATTCTAATGGTTCAGTTTCACCTCACTCCATTTCACATGTTAGGGCATATAGTGATGCCCATCCACATATCAATTTAAACTTTGGGGCATATTGTGACGTGACTTACATCCCTACATAGAATTATCCATTGGGGTTGATGCCCACTATTATACAATACATGATAACATGCAAATTCAACTTTAAAAAACCTTACGAGGCATATAGACTTGTATTTTACATGTTCATCTTTGATATAGATGTTAGAATATATTTTTATTGTTATGTTTGTCTCATGTTTATTTATTTTTGTGTACTTTAAATCATTTAAACACATTTAACTAGCACCATTATTTCCTTTGGGTTCTTTGGTTTTATTACACATTACATTTGGCATTTATTTTCATTTTGGTTCTTAGATATCTTCATCATTTATTATCCTTTTATGTTTTTCTTTGCCTTAGTAGATTTATGATTATTGTTTTCTTGTTATTTAAAATTCACCTCATTAGTGTTTACCTTGTGATTTATAATGTAAGACCATGGATAGGACCACACTCTACTCATAAATTACCACATTACAACATATTTGATTTACTTTCCTCCTTTTTTGGGATGATTTTTTATTCTCCCTCGTTTGGTATGAATACTACTTTAATTGGTGCTTATGCTAGATATATTGTAGCTTAGTATGGATTATTAGTGACATGACTTTCATATCATAGCCACATGCCCCTCGTAACATAATTTTACCTCTTTATGATTAGCTATGAGCATATTCATC
Organism: Torreya grandis; assembly: GCA_037957365.1. NCBI lineage: Eukaryota > Viridiplantae > Streptophyta > Pinopsida > Cupressales > Taxaceae > Torreya > Torreya grandis. Next base: position 6,230,089 of record JARHVA010000229.1, read on the forward strand.
ATTGTATCACTTATACATGGATGGATCTCTTATGATCCCCACCATTCCCTTACTTCCTTTAATTTGAGTAACACAAGTCAATTTTAAGATTTCACAATTTTGGGCAAGTCTAAGTGTCTTTAGACACCTTGGTATTTAGGTCCTTTTATCTAGTGACCAAGTGTAAGTTATCTTGTGTTCATCACCTATTTCACTCATGATTGGTTCTTTGAATTCATATGGAGGAAGAATAGAAAAATAAAAAAAAGTTAAAATCTAAATCATAAAATAAATAAAAGGAAATGATTAAAAGGAAAAAAATATCCTAAAATTTAGTTCACACCAAAATACATGATCTATATGTGACACATCTCCTATCTTAATCATAGCTCAAACTCCACAGTTGGGCTTATGATATAACTAAGGTTCATTCAAGTGCGATAGGATAGTAGACTGGGATATGAGGTCTCATTATATCATATACTATCTAGTGCCATCTATTTTGTCACATAAGCACCCAATATTTTTAGTAGACCAACAAATTTTTAAGGGGTCTTGAAGAATGGGGAACACATTGTGGAAAGGTAGGTCCATTTTTATTTTCATGCATATAGCCTTCATAAGATGATTTATGTACTTCACTTGTTATCTCAAGATTTGTGTTCATTAGTCAAAGTGTCCTATGTCCTTGTTGTTGATAGTTTCTCGCTTGGTCACTTGAATAGTGTGTCTCATTCTTGGTAATGATGTTCACATCACCACCCATATATCACCTCACATTCCTTAATTACATAATATTTTACTTATATACCCTTTGTTGGATATTAATTTTATATGATCACATACATGTACTTACACATCTTGGTTTATAGTTTTTTAGTTACATTGTAAGACCTTGGATAGGACCAGGCCTTCCTCACAAATACCCTTACACCATTTTCTTACCACACCATCTCATTGTCATCCTAGTCATGTCATTATTTGGATATGTTTCCTTACATTGTATCTTATAAAAATCACTAATTTTGAGTTTTCATCCTTTCAAGATTTGGATTCATCTATCTATCATGTTCTTGTTTTATTTTTTTAGACTTTATTCATCTTACATAGGACATTGGACAGTCTTACATGTTTTTCTTTATGTATGACTTCTTCATTCTTGTCTTACATCTTAACTTACATTTAATTTTCATTTATTTATGCTTTGTTCAGCTTAATTTGACATACTTTTATTACATATTGATTTAAATTTCATTTTTTAGTCATTTATGATTTATTTATGTTTGATTCAACATGCTTATCTTACATGGGTTACTTTTCACTTTCTTGTATATCTCTGTTAACATTTTCTTGCATTGTTATTTCATTTTTCATTCATGTTTTACATGCTTCATAATGTCATTTATTATGTTCTACATTCCTTTTTTGCATTTATATTTTACATGCTTCCCAATGTGATTTAGTGTGTTCTACAATCATTTGTCATTATTTTATCATTTACATGCTTGACATTTTAGTTTTAACCTTATCTTAAAAAGACTAATTTTCCAATTTTTCTAAGTAATTCATTTATACTTTGACCACCCAATGTATGCACATATTACTTATATTATTAGTCTTGTATCCCTAATGTTTCTCAAATACAAGTACTGCACACTCTGTGATCAAGACTAGGATGTTTGCATGAAGTCATTTAGTGAAAAGGTAAGTCAAGGTATGTATATGGTAATTTTAGTTAATTTAATTTCATTTTAGCATTAATTTTAGTATTTTATTTGTATTTATCTTAGTTTCATGTGTTTCTATGTTATTTATCAAAGCACCATCCCATGTTACACTCACATGACATGTGATGAGCTTTGAGTGGGGAATATGTATACACATAATATTTATATTAACTTTACCACTTACCAAAAATTTCTCTCTTGTAGGAACCTATCGAGTTGCAATCTATCTAAATGCATGACTTAAAGGGTGCACTGAGAAAGGGGTGGGAAGACCATTGGTGTTTTTTAATATTGTTGTGGATTTGTATCATTCCTATCATTAGTACAACTTATTTAGACTCTCTATATATTTACCTCCTATGAGGCCTCCTTGAAATCCTAGTATCCTAAAATATGGCTAAGTTTGAGATCTTAAAACCCTAAAATTTGGAGAAATCTAAAATACAATAGGACCCTCCAAAATCTATAATTTGTATTATAGCTCCTAGAGGTCCAAAACCACTCTCAAACATCCTTAAAAGTATAAATATAAAATATAACTTAAACTCCATGTCTAAATGTTAACTTATACTTAAATGCTTATTTTATATTTATATTTCCTATTTTTGGCCCTTGCCTAAGCCAAAACCTCCTTTTACCATCCATATGACTAATTTGGTTGAGGCCAACTCTCTTCTAAGAATTGAGCACGTTATAGGACTAAGTTAGGCTAGGCCACTTAGTCTAGAACTAATTGCTTTTCTTTCTAACAATGTCAATTGGGTTGAATATGTCAACTAAACTTTTGTAAAGGTTTTTAGGATTAGATACAACTATATAAAAACATCCTTTTAGTCATTTTAGATGAAGATAAGAATACAAACATATTATATTGTGCATCTACTTATCCATCATTATAATTGAGGAACATTTCTTAGTGTTCCAATACTTTTTTAGAGATTAATCTTGTCTTACGGATAAGTATTTTGGATACATAGAGAATTTGTGTAGCTTAGGATTGAGTTATCTTTGTTATACTTACATACCACAACAACCTATTGTGAAGAACCTTGGCCAAGGGAGATATTGAGGCTCTATGGGTACATCTTCAAAGGTAAGTATTCTTAACTTTGTTTCTCCTTTGTTAAAGCATATAGTTTTGCATTTATAATTATCTCCCATACATTATGATTATATATATATTGAATTAATTAGATCTATTCTATGCATGTATAATCTTTGGTAGGCACTAGATTAGATTTTACTTTACTTTGCATATACTTAGTGAATATGAAAACATAGGACCTAGCTAAGGTTATAACATGGTGTTTCTTGATTAAAGGTTTTGGAACCCTCTCTAGTGATGTTATTGTGATAAGGGACCCCTTGGTTAGGTCCAGTGGATCCATCTTGGTCATGACCTTAAATGTCTAAATGTATCAACAAATGGAAGTGTAAGTGTGATTTATCTTTTTTGAGCTAGGATTAATTTGTAGGTCAGCTACATTTTCCCTTATATACATTTTCTATTATTGTAACTAAAAAAATTACTCTTCATCTTCCACACTTGTACATTAGTGTATTTCACTAATTATTTTAAGGATAAGAGAATAATAGGAAGTAAGGTACTGGATAGACATCTTGTAGCACATCCAAATTCTTAGATCAATGTATAGAACTATTGCATAATAAAATATTACAAATTATAGTTCTAATATGGTGTCTATTATTATTTTGTTTCTCTTTATTTATTAACTCTCTAATTTTACATTTCAGCATCTATTATTTCACATATATTATTTCATGCCATAACATGTAAAATACCATTAAGTGTGTTATCTAGCAAGGTCTCTCTTAGGCCCTAGATCATCATGTTTGTATTGTACATATATTATGAATGCTTAATTAAATGAAATTCATTTGTTTAGATTAAATTTTGGTGAACCCATTTTATCTTACACCCCTCTATGGTTACATACTATCTCTAATCCTAATTTCCACATACCTCCTAGAGTTAATTATATTACATGTTCCTAGATTTAAAACCATTACTCCATTTTATGTTTAATTTCCTTAATCACAAACCATTGGTAAATCTAATTTATATAAATTCCAAAAACCCTAGTGTGTTTGGATTTATGTGGTGTTTTATCCAAATTTTACAATAAAAATATGAGTAAATTATAAGTTATATCTATATATTTTTCTGAGATTTCCTTCAATATATTCCATTTTTTGTTCATCTATCATGTATGTGTTAGATCATATGGGTTTTGTAAAAAAAATTGAGATGTATCATTGAAAACCCAAGGTGTTGGCTATATGATTATATTTTATTACATACATGTTTGAATTATTTACAAGTATTTCCTAGAATGGATAAAATTAATTCCTTAGAAAACATTAATTTGAGATTTACTCCTAAAGTAAATATTTCATCCTCCCATTACATCATGCAAGACCCTAACATCATATCAAAAAATATATTTATCCATTCAAAAATGGTTCTCAATAAGAAATACATTATATTATATGTATTCAACATTATATTCTAAGATCAAATTCTATTCCATCTCCTTGGTGGTGCTCAAATACTAGATATATTATGGAAATATTGATCCTTATTTACATTTTCAATCATTTTATGTTTCATGTCATACTCTTGTTCATAATTATAGAATTATTATGAAATTATTTATTTAAATATTGAATGGTTTATATATTTAGATTATTTATGAAATTTTCAAACCCTAGTCAGAGTATTACATAAAATTTTCCATGCAAATATTTAACCTATTATTTCATGTATCCATTATTCAAGACACCTATGTGTTTTTAGTTGAAATAGTGCATCTATATTTACACATAAGTCAAGCCAATATCCTTTAATAAGGATTAAAATTATGATAATTAAAGTACCAAACTATTATCTTAGGTAAATATATTTACCTCCAACATATAAATTAAGAAATACATGATAACACGTTATGATGTGAGTCATACAATGCAAAGGAGCACAAGAGATCAAAAATTTGTAACCCCCATGACAAAGTAAAAAAAAAAAAAAACATTCCTAAAAATATCCCACTAACTCTTACCTATATCCATAGGATTATTCATAAGCTATATATTTCACAAATATTAGCTAAGTTAATCAAATACAAATCAAATGAAATAAACTTGAGCCTATAACCTTGTGAGCATATAAATATTAGGCTAACAATGCTAAGATTAAATCAATATAATGCAAAAATTCATTGGAACTCATATTTGTGTATGATTTGGCTCAAATGTAGCATTAATAGGTCTTTGTCAATGCTAAATTGTGTTGAAACATCTCCTTTAAAACTATGGAATAGTTGAATTTGATCAAGAATAGAAAAGGTCCTACACAAAAAGATTCAAGAATTCATCAAAACTTCATTGTATTATCTGAGCATTTTGAATTGTAATGCCAGGAGGTCTATTTAAAAAAATCAGGATCAATGAGGACCCTTTAGTTTGAAATCAAGATAAATGGTTGAAAACAAGTCCTAAATAGTGTACATGGATAAACACATGAATCACTAATGTGAGCCTTTCATCTTGCTCAAGATGAAGGGTGGAAGATGGTCCTTGAAAATATCAAAGGAAGATTAATATAAGCCCTTCATCTTATTTCCAAGATTAAAGGTAGAAAATGATTCCCAAGAAGGCACATGGATCACCAATGTGGGCCCTTAATCTTGTTTCCAAGATGAAGGGTTAAGAATGCTCCTAAAATATCTAACAAGATTCATTGTGGGCATTTCATATTGTCTCCAAGATGAAGGGTGGAGAATAATCTTGTATATTAATTCTTTTAATAAAATACTTGGCTCATAAAATAATATTCCATAGGATATCAAAATTATATCTTGGATGACTATGCCTCTTGGATGAAAAATCATAGTTAATTAATTGCAAGTAAATTATAATTGTATTTTCAATAGAAATATAATTAGAAGAATGAATTAGAGAAGAGGGAATTAATTTAATTAATTAATCATGAAAGGGAATTAGTGAATTTACTAGAATATAATAACTAATAAAGAAATTGTCCAAAATGATAATTGAATATACCTAATATGGTGAATTATCTCACCTAGATATGCCCTAAGGTGAATTTTTATGGATATCAGGGCTAAAAATGAGTCTCTAGAGAAGAATAAAAATGCATTAAGGGATTGTTTTTGAAATAAAAGTTTATAGACTCAACTTAGAGGGGAAATTTAAAAATGCATTAAGGGATTGTTTTTGAAATAAAAGTTTATATATTCAGCTTAGAGGGGAAATTTAATTCATTTTCACCCTATCATTTCAAAATTTACCTCTATGATTTTATGCAAGATTGACATTGAGAAAATGGCTCATAGACCATGTTTGAGAGCATAGATGACTATGGGGAGATGGACCGCTAATAAGTACACATTTTTCTTTGTGAATTTAGAATTTAAGTGCATATATTTCTTGTATAAATAGGAAAAATGATGAATTCACCATTTTCAAAATGGGTAATTTGGAAATGCAAATGGATTTTTTTTTTGTGAAAATGGTGAATTAGTCAAGAGATTATTGAATTCCACCATGAAAATTATGAGTTATCACTCAAAAAATAGTGAATTAACAAAACATTAAAATGGCATAGATCAATTTCATGGAAATAGTGATTTGGTTGATCAAAATGATGAATTGGTCCATTAAAATGATGAATTCATAATCAAAATGGTGAAAATGTTAAAAGACTTTTGATTCAATCTAAACTGATGTAATTGAATATGAAAATCATGAATTGGTTGAGAAAATGGTGATATGGTTCATTAAAACAATGAAATTGATTAGTAGAAAGTTGAATTTGCCAATCAATGAAAAATATGTTAGAAATAATTAAATGGTTGATAAAATGATGAAATGGTCCATCAAAACAACAAAATTCATAAGCAAAAATTTTAATTCACCAATCATTGAAAATTATGTTAGGAACACCAAAATGGCTGATATAATGGTGAAATAGTCGACAAAATCATCAAAATCATCATGAAAATGGATAAATGGATGTTAACCCTATCTAGCAATGAATTTGTCATAAAAATGGTGAAATAGGCTTGCTAAATGGTGAATTTAATTGAAAGTGGAAAAAACATCCAAATTACACAAAATAATAGAAATTAAATAGGGAGAGAAAAAATGAATTAATTATCAAAGCTAAACAAGACTTGAGAATAATATTTTATTAGAAAGATATATGTGATTAGCAAGTAGAAATTAGATTGAATTAGTGATAAATGACTGATCATAGTGAATTTGACTAGATTTTAAGAGTGAGTTAACATGATGACATATCATGAGATATGGTCCCACATACTACACCAACTGGTAGTATAGATTGGTGACATGCTTGGTTTCTTTGAGATGATTGAACTCCTACACATGGTTAGGATGCCAACAGTCAGAGTGGATCAGGCATTGATTAGTTCCTTAGTAGGGTGATGGAGATATGATACTTTTACCTTTTGGTTAACTATTAGGGAGGTGACCATTACTTTATAGTATGTTTGGTATATTTTTTGGGGTACCAATAAGTAGATGACCCTTATAGTGGCTTACCTCGAGTCATGAACATGCTACCTTGGAGGACTTGATAGGGCATATGTACATTGAGATGGTTTAAGGTGGGTACATGGACATCAATGAAATTAATCTCATCATGGACATACCTAAAAATTTAACCATAGAGGATGATGTTCTAATACTGGTTGTATTTGATAGGGTATTTATAATTCTCATGGCTATTGTCAATGACATTTTATTATTTAACAAGAGTGATCAATTATTCTATATGGGTTTGGGAGGAGTAATGAGGTACATGATAGAGGATACAATGGATTTTTCATGGTTCCCAACTATATTGGTATAGATATATAAATATATTCACTATGTTGTATATCAAAAAGGACATAATATTGGTCTAGATAACACTACTCTAGGTCTGGGCATGGGAACATATTTTGATTAAGAGACCTATGGGGTGATGAAAATATAGGAGATATGATGAACCAATAGCCTATGGATGGTATCAAGTGGGTTTTGGGCATATAAGGCATAAAATAGAGCTCTGATACTATAGGCAAGATATAGAGGAGATGATAGACGTAGATTTGACTTGGAGGCCATACATAGATATTTAGTTTAAGTAGCTAGAGGACATGGAGTACATGTTTTATATGGCCACTGTGTGCTATATTTTTAGTTTCCAGGAGTATACCATAGAGTGATATAGACCAAATATGGTAAAATTCTAGTTTGGTTTATAATATAATATACCCACGAGGCTTTATCAGTTTACACTTGTAGTTAGAGAGACATGACAATGGGGACCAACACCTGATCGAATAGAGGTAAGAAATAGTTTTGTGTTTATTCCATAAGAATCCTAATTTTATATGGGAGGGATATAAAATGTATGTGCTGTTTAGGCATATGTGACATGGTGGGATCAACATCAGCCAGTGAGATTGACTACTCCATTAGGTGGAGATTAGTGATAGGTACATAAATCTTATTAGGCATAAATTCCATTATGGGATTAGTGACTTGGTCTTATAGTGGTGGTATTAGGCTTGGGATTAGAGGAGGATGTTAGAGAGGAAGGAGAGGAGGGAGAGGAGGGAGAGAATGGAGAGGAAGATGACAAGGTGGAGATAGATTACATGGAGGAGGAAGTAGATATTGGTACAAATGAGGAGATGGTAGAGGTAGATGTTATAGGTGTATATCAAGGTATGCAGATGATAGGTGATGGTGGGTAGGTTGGCCCATATAGACCAAACATATATTTTGAGGCTTAGGATATGATTGATATATTAAAGTAGGATATTAATTCTAGAGAGTTTGAGTTCATAGGGTTATAGGAATGATTAGATTGTCGATCATAATAGTTATCCTTAGCTCATAGTTAGATTAATGTAGATCAAATAGAGATATCAAGACTAACTACAAATTATGAGTTAGATGCTTTAGATACTAGAAAAACTTACTATCAAGATATATTCTAATTTAACTGAGTGAGATGTTTTACTACAAGGCTAGGCTTGGGGTATTACTCAGATAGATTTAGTCATAGTAGATTTGGATTTGGTTCGAGCTAAGTGAAATACAACACAAGTAGGTTTAGATCGAGTATTGACAAAACTTGATGAGGCTCAGGATATTGTGATAGAGATAGGCCTAATACATAATTTTGAGAAGATCCTTTAGGATATGGATGAGGCTAGCTATTATATGAACCTATATGAGGCAACAATACTAACTATAGTAGGGAGACCTACTTTTTTAGAGTATAGTGCACAATGATCACCATCTAGATCAATTTTATCTCATATGACTTCTACATCATCTAGATTAGTAGCCTAACCACCTCCTTGATCATTTTTCATGGGTCCTCCATCACAAAAAACCCCACCATGAGAGAATATATGTGAGATATATCATCATGAGGATCCACAAAATAGATCCTCTAGAGATGGGAATAGTTAGAGTTGACTATTTAAGACAATGCTTTGTATTTTTTTTATCTATGAGATGTACCAATTTCTATGATGTAATGAAATGATCAAAGATATACATGTATTCTCATTTGATGTATATTACCCTTTTTATGTATTATGGACATGTGACATTAGTTATGTGAGATTTATGATGTTCATTTCTATCTCGTGTGATTCTTATTTCATTTGCTTATGTATATTTTAATTATATTAAACATGATGGACATGACCTTGATTTATAGATTCTCTTTCTATTAGTATTGAGGAGATAGATTTTATGATCATATGTTTGTTATTATTATGATCAGATTATATAGATAGAGATATGTTTGATTATGTCATTGATATGTGACTTGACATTTTGAGACTTATTTTTTAATATTGCACCTGATAATATGCATCATAATTTATAAATAATAATAATAACATTCGTTCATCCAACATGCATAAAATTTGAATTCAAAATTTAAATGTATACAACTTAAAACAAGATATAGAAAATCAAGCTTTAAATGCAAAACATAATGCACTTAAATCAATTATAATTCAAATACAAATGTTCAAAACTGAAAATCATGATATGAATAATCAAGACTTAGGTGAGAAACATAATGTACTAAATTAAGTCAATCAAGAAACAAAACAACATATCAATAAGAAAACAAACAAACAACACACAAACACATAAGTTAAATAAAATAAACATTTAGTGAGTAAACAAGTGTGTGTGACAATAAGGTGTTATATTTGATACCAAGGGTATGACAAAATAATCATGACTAATGGGGAATATAAGAATAATGAATGGATGTTCGAGTTAACTCCAAATGCCCCATGTAAGTAGATGATGCCTACATAGTCTTATGGAATTTAGGATAAATGTTGTTCTCCCAAATATTTGGGAAAGAATATAATTGATGAAAAATTAAGAAGACAAATTATAGAGGAAAAATATGAAAAGGCTTAAAAATTGGAGAGAGTGTAAAAAGACCAATATTTCCAAAATGGCAAGAGATATGCTCATAAAAATGTCAAGAGCATGAGATCAATGATGGATGAGCTAACCTCAGTAAACTAAGTGTTTCCTACATCGTCTAATTAGACCTCAAGCCATTATAGTTCAATAGAAATTGGACATAGAAAATAAAAAATATGATCAAGAAAAGGAATGAATATTTGAAATGGAATCATTAAAATTGTTAAAACTTGATAGCATGAAATGAACTTGAAAAATGATGAGAGCATGAGAAGTTGGTCCCACTTTTGAGATGTTTTACTCATGAGAAGATGAAAATCACCTATGAAGTACTTTAGTATGTGACACCTAACTACAAATGACTATATATCCAAGTTTGAGTAACATGATGATAACTAGTCAATGACATCATATTAGATATGGGTACAAATGGGTAAAATTTGTGAGATATTGAGTCATGCAAATTTTTAGGGTTTTTTAATATAATATAATATTTATATTTTTAGGCTTTTTAGAATAAGTAAACAATTTAGGGATTTTTAAAATATTTGAATTATTAAGGGATTTTTTTGAATATTTGAACTATTAATGTATTTTTAGAATAGGATATAAACAAGAGTATTTTGAATAGAGAATATAAAAGCAATGGGAAAAGACAACTTCAGAAACACCTATCAAAGGAAAAAGGGATCGTGGGTATGAAAACTCAACAATGAATAGGAAACATGAAAGGGTTGTCCATACATAAGCAATGTAAGGAGTACCAGTCAATAATAAATTGGAATAGGATATAACTTATTATTTTGAAAAAATGGATCATGATTCGAAAGGGGGTGAATTAGGGAATGCATACATGAATAACTAAAAATTCAAGGGAACAATAAAAGTCATACAAGCCATAAGATCATAATGTTCCATATTTTGACATTTCTTCTAAAAAGATCAAACCATTATGTACTTTTATTTTTATTTTTATAAGTGTTAATATAATTTGCCTTATGTACCTGTGTAATCATAATATAATCAGGGTGGTAATAGGAAAGGAAGATGAGGAACAATGAAAGGATGCCCCCAAGCAAGGGAGAAAATAATAGGGAATACATAATGGAACATAGATACCCCCAAACAAAAAATGCTTATAAATAAGAACACATAAAATTAAGCATAAAAATGATTAAGATGGACAATGTTCATTGTCTCATCTAATTCATAACCTTCTTGAATAGTCAACCTATATGTTACAGACCCATAACTAGCTATAACAATGAAGGGTCCCAATCAATTAGGTTCAAACTTACCTTTATTTTCCTACTCAACATTTATAATATTTTGATTTTATGTGAGAATAATATCACCAAGCTCAAAATATATGGAGATAATACACTTGTTATAGTCTTGGTGTAAATGATTCTAATAGGACTTGAGGTGATTTAAGGCATCTAGCCTTTTCCCATCTAGAAGTTCCTGCTCTGCTAATTTGGCCACTTGGTAGTCTTTTTCATCTATAATATCTTATAATTAAATATATAAGGAGGTAAGTTCAATCCAAATAATAAGAATTTATTTATATCCATAGACGAAGGAGTATGGAGTTACACTAGTATGAGTGTGTACATTCGTATGGTAGGCCCACAATGCTAGGAAATTTTTCAAATTCTTATTGCAGCCAAATTCATTGACAATATTTTTGAGGATTTTGATAAGTTTTTAATTTGATGCTTTAGGTTGACCATTAAATTGAGGGTAATAAGGAGTGAAAAACTTGTGCTTGATATGGAACTCAAAATAGAGAGTTGAAACATCCTTATTTGTAAAGGACATGGAATTATTTGAGATGATGGTGGAAGGGATGCCATAACTATAAATATTGTGGTTCAAGATGAATTTAGAAATATTCTTACCATTTATATAATTGAGATGGATTTACTCTACCCATTTAGTTAAATATTTGATAGCATTAAGGATATGCTTATGGGTATCTAAATAAGTAGGGTTAATCTTTCTTATGAGATCAAGCCCCCATGTTGAAAATAACTAAGGAGTTGTGACTTGTTGAAGCATTTGTGATGGAGCATGAGTTAGATCACTATGTTTTTGATATAATAAACATATCTTAACATAATCACATGCATCTACTTCTATAGTAGGCCAATATTAACTAGTACAAAGGATACTTTTATCTAGGACCATACCACTAATGTGGGGCCCACAAATCCCTTTGTTAACTTCCTAAAGCACTAAGTTGAATTATATTGTATTTAAATAATGAAGAAGAGTTCCATTATAGACCCTAAAATAGAGCATGTTACCGATTATGGTATAACAAGAAGCATTTTGGATAAAATATTTTGTTTGGTTACATGATAGATTAGGTGGAAGGATTTGATCATAAAAATAAGAATAGGTGTCCATGTACCAAGGGGAATTGGGACCCAAAATGACACATATCATTTCAGAATTGAAATAACATTATGCTATAATAAGAAAGTTTTCAATTAGAAACTGATACCCTTAGATAGATGGATAAATTCAATCATTGAACTAATGGTAGACATAACATTAACATACTTGTTGTTGGCTCTAGAAAACTATATAAACTGAATGGTTTCAAATTTGAGATTTAGAACATCTACCATGACTTTGTAAGGCTTAAGTTTTTAATCCTTTGTTTTTATTCTGATCAATGGATTGATTGATAATTATTTTTGAATCACCATATACTTGCAAATGTTGAATATTTTTGCAAGACAAAGTCCAACAAGAAGAGCCTCATATTCAACTATGTTATTCATGCATGTAAATTCAATGCAGTAAAATTTAGGAATAATATCACCCTATGGTGTGATAAATAATATTCCTACACCTAAATCATGGGATGTGAAAGAACCATCAAAATAGATATTCCATTTATTAGCTTCATCTATATTCATAATATAGTCATTGGGAAATTACATTGTAATAAGAGTTTAATCATGAAAAGGTGCTTCAACCAGTTGATCAACTAATACTTAACCTTTGATAGCCTTCTAATGTGTTTATTAAATATAAACTCACTAGGAAACATTACCCATTTATTCATTTGACTAGTTAAAGATAATTTTACTAATATATATTTCAAAGGATCCACTTTAGCAATGATCAAGATTTTACTATTCAACATATAATGCCTAAGCTTCTGGGAAGTGAAAACTAATTCAAGACAAGATTTTACTATTTGAGTATAGTTTTGATCATAAGATACTAATGTTTAACTCACATAATACACAACTCATTCTTTCCCTTGATCATCATGTTGGGCAAGGAGTGCCCCTAAGGCACTAATAGGTATATAAATGTACAATAATAAAGGCTTTATTGGCATTGGTGGAACAAGTATTGGAGGCTTTGCTAAGTATTAATTAAGTTTATCAAAAGCATCTTGGCATTAAACATTCCATCAAAATGTAGTACACTTTTTTAGTATATGTTTGAATGGATGACAATAATCATCAAGTTGGGAGATGAAGCATCTAATATCCTAGATCTTACCTTGTAGGCTTCACAATTATTTCAAATTAGAAGGAGGTAGTATCTCAGTAATCACTTGAACTTTGGTTGGATTAACTTTAATGCCCCTATGAGAGAAAATTAAGCCTAAAATTTTTCTAGATGTAACCCTAAAAACACACTTCTTTGGGTTCAGATGTATTTTATATTCATGCAACCTTTCAAATATTATTCACAATACTTTTAGATAATTTTCACAAGTTTTGGATTTGCTCACAATATCATCAACAATCTTCAATAATATCATGCATAAGATCATTAAAGATAAAAATAATTTCTTGGTGATATATGGGTCTAACATTTTTCAAGCCAAATGACATGAATTGATAATAAAATGTTCCCCATGGAGTTGCGAATGTGGTTTTGTCTTGATCTCATTGAGCTATCTTAATATAATTATATCCAGAGATGCCATCCATAAGAGATAATATCTCATAACTTGATGTATATTAAAAAATAATAACTATATTAGGCAATGGAAAATCATCTTTAGGATAAGCCTTATTAAGATATGTAAAATATGTGTAGATTTAGATGATGACTAGCTTCTTGCTAATTAGAATGATATCAGGAATCCAATTTTCATAAGGAATAAGTTTAATAAAACCTATTTAAATTAAATTTTCTAGCTCTAATTTGAATAGAAGAGAAATCCATGGATGTATCTTTATCAAATTTTGTATAATAGGCTTGGTATTTGGGTGCATGACCATATGATGGACTACCAATGAAGGATCTAGACTAGACATATCTAAATAGGCCAACACAAATATATCAATGAAATATTTTAGAATAGTAATGAAAAATTCATGTTCCTTGAGAGTGAGGGACATACTAATCTTGATTATCTTAAGATCATCATACATACCAATGTTTACTTCCTTTGTATCTTACACAAGAAGAGTGGATCCATCATCTAGAGTCGTATGCAAAGAAGTTAATTGATCACTAAACTCTGAATGTGAACTCTTAGATTGACCCATGTATGACTAATCTGAATCATTCATTGGAGGTAATGGATAATAGGATACTAAATGTGGTTTCTCTAGAACCACTTATTCAAATTCTTCATGATGTTTATAATTGATTTCCTCTCTATATTATAAGAATAAAATTATGGACTCTTAGACTTATTATGAAGGATAACAAACTTCCAAGTCTAATGGTACCTAAAATTAGTTTTCACCAAGGGAATTATATTTTTGTTTATTATTTTTTTGATGCCAAGTTGAGAATGGGTTTCAGAAGATCTTCTAAAAAAGGCATACTAACTCCCTACAATTCTTCAAACTTCAACTGCACTCTACAAGTTGCTTCCACATCCTTAACAAAATCAACCAAAGCCAAGTATCGAAACTTGAGTTCTCAAAACATTTTCAATAGGATACACCCCATAAAGTCTCTCTAAAAATGGAAAGAGAGGAAATGACCCAAGAAACAAAGATGCCAAAGCCTCTACTAACACTTAAGGATATTTATGTTTCATTTTTATTTTGACTAAGAAAGTTTGATTGATCCCCAAAGTAGGTCTTAGGGTCCAAAGTGTATGTAATTCCCTGCTTGTGGTCACCTATTGGTGAATCATATCTTAGTCTCATGAACTCTAAAATAACATCTTCATTTTAAAACTCTTTGAGAACAATATAATCATCTTGATGGTCCCAATAAATAAGGCTGGTATAGTGAATGGTAAGGGTAGTGATAAGAACAATAGAAATGGTGAGAAAAAATGAGAATAAAACATATTAGTGTTGGAAAACTCATTTTAGACACTATAATAAGACTGTGTGTTATTACTGGGAGAATCATCTTTGAATGTAGGGATTGTATCACTTTTACGCTATGTGGTGACAACTATAGGCAATTTGTATCCCAAACATTATTTCTTTGAATGTTAAGTAGGAATAATATGATATATCTTACCTTGTTATTTTTACCCTAATCCTTTGAGTTTATAAGCGTGATGGGCCATAATTCTATTTGGGGTAGGGTAATTTTTTATTTAAAAACAAGGAGAAAAATATTTATTGTATAACCATGACTCATCTTCTTGCTTCATATTTTATTGGCCAAATGCTTTTCCTAGGATTAACAAAAGATGTTCACTGGGATGATATTCCACTTTATTCTTGCACCATTCCATCTTGGGCTTGAAATGTCATTTAGGGGATCTAGGTAATTTGGAAACATGAAAGGCATCTTCAATACTATACATGCTAAGACCTTTCTCATGAATATTTAAATGTTAAGAATTAAATGAGGGGAAAGGTGATTTAGAAGAATAAGTAATGGTGTTGGGATCTAAATAATTAGATTGAGGTGGATTAGACATTAATTTCTTATTCTTTTTTATGGTAGTGGTATCACTAGGATATTAGGTATATTGATGACCTTATGCTTCTATATGTTTACTATATTGATATGGTTGGAAATACCCAGGAATAATAACCTCCATTCTAGAATGAGGAAACTTGATACATTGATGAAGTGTAGAGGGAATTGCATGCATCTCATGAATCCATGGATGACCAATAAGGTTATTATATGGCACACCAAGATCAATTACATGACAAAGGGTGTTATGGATAATAAGCCCAACATGGATGGGTAAGGAAATTATACTCACTGATTATTACCCAGTATTATCATACCCCTTGATACTAATGGTATCATTTTTTAGATCTACCACATAATATCCTAGACATTAGATTAGATTTAATGGAACAATATTAAGGACATAACCATTATCTATAAGTACTTGCTTGATTTTGTGGTGAGTAATTGTAACCTCAATATACAAAAAATTATGTGGGAAGATCCAATGCATTATATATCACTTTGATAAAATATTAGTTTTGGATTAAGAGATAAGTGTCTTACCAATGATTA
This sequence comes from Torreya grandis, assembly GCA_037957365.1. Taxonomy (NCBI): domain Eukaryota; kingdom Viridiplantae; phylum Streptophyta; class Pinopsida; order Cupressales; family Taxaceae; genus Torreya; species Torreya grandis. The sequence goes on from JARHVA010000229.1 coordinate 6,246,750, forward strand.
AAATTTATCTAGTGTAATAATTTTAGGCAGTTGAGATTGGTTCAAAATCTCATATAAGACATCCTTGTGAAGCTAAGAAGTACATAACATATCCAAAATGGAAATATATGTTGGCATTTTATTTAGTTGATCTACAATATCATATTTCTTCTTGATAGGTACATACTTGAGTTTGGATTGATATAGAACATGAATAAAATAATATAGTGGGTTAAGATCAAAAAAATAAGGCACAAGTCCTTGAAAGGTAATTTTAACACATCATATTGTAACACCACAATCTTGAGTGGGAATAGAAACATCAAAATTTGAAGTAGAAAAAATAATTCTTATAATAATAACTCAAAAATGAGATTTATGGGAAGGAAGAACTCCCAAAATAGATGGACCTAATCCTAAAATGGAGGAATTTTCTTGTTGGGTGTTATTGTAATGGGAATGAGTATTTATTTTGATCATGGACACATGATGTTCCATGATACAGCCCACTATGTTGTAATCATAGGGGGTAGCATGGTAATAAACATTGTTAGCTTGTGAACCCTAATTATGATTGTTATTTTACTGATGTTGCCTTTGCTCATTCTGATTATTGTGATGCCAAAGAAAATTATCTTTATATATTTCCATATTCTGACCAAAATTAGGGGATGATGCATTGTTTAAATCAATTTATCCTATTTCTAACATGTCTTGATTGATATGTCAAAGTTTCACATAACTATGAATTATGTGCCCTTTAACTTGATGATATTCACAATATTCATTATCCCTATACCACATTGGTTTAGGTTGACTTTCATCAAAGGGTTTGGTAGTTTTCTAACCAATCATTTTTGTATAAATTAGCTTGTAAAATACATTTTCAATGGGTTCTCCCAGATTAGCAAATGGTATTTTATTGACATCATTCCTTGGAGGAGGCTACCTTTACAAAGTAAGCAATTGTGGCTGAGGAGCATTTTGTATTGGTGGTGATTTTATGGTTTGAACATGTATGGATTTTATAACCCATTACCAACCACATTATTATTGTGGTTAAAAGGATTTGGATTTTATTCTATACTTGTTGGATTTGGAGTTAAATTTTACATATAATTCTAATTCTAATTTTGAGATTGATTTTGTGAATAATTGTGAATAGATGTTAATCAATTCTTTATCAGTGAGAGCTTTATCTATTTGGACACCTTTAGTAATAACACCATCAAATTTTTTTGGACAATGTAATATGAGATTAAGAGCTAGTTTTGAGTTCAAATTGGTCATGTATATATTTATTAACTCAATATCAGGAAGTGCATGTGAAAATATACTAGCTAATGTTCACCACCTTTGAATATAAACAACATAAATCTTATCCCCTCATTGTTTGATAACAAATAGGTCAACCAAGGTTAACTCACGTTGACTATTATAGGAAAATTTATTAATAAAATTCTCTAATAAATCATCAAAATTAGTTGATAGAACATTTTAGGAGGTGCATAAACCATTCTAAATTAGGAACAACCAATCTCTATAAGAATAGACAAAGTAGGAAATTGGTGTCATAGCTTACTTCTTGGAAAGCAAAAAATAATAGACTTGAATGCTCTCTTGGGTCACCTTTTTCTTTATATTTTTCAATTTAAGGAATCTCAAAATGATATGGAAAAGGTGTTTAGAAAATACTTGAATCAAATGGATATGAACATACGTGATCCAACTTGTGTTTTTGTTTTTTATTCCCAGCTTGTAATCTTGATATTGTGTCTTTTATAGTTTATAATTCCTAAGAAAATAAGGTATTTTGGAAAGTGGGTGGGGGATTATTCGATTAAGAATTTAATTACATATTTATTGGATTTATGGTAACTCTTTACCCTAACCAATTAGAATTATTACTTCTACTACCAAAATTGAATTGAGTGAGTGAAATTTGGTATTGGTTGTGAGTGGAAAATGGAATGGAAGCACATTATTGTGTAGGAGTAAATTGATATTGATTACAATTGGAATATAGAATGGAAACATGTTATGTAGTAGGAAGTTGATTTTTTACGGAGGAATTATTATTGAGTGACAAGAATCTATTATTGATTAGAAGAAAATAATTGGAAATAAGGGACATATTACTTTATATTAGAACAAATATTATGAGTATTAGATGGAACATTAGAAGAATTGTGTTGGGGAATATGGGAATTAAATGGAATATTTTGTCTCGATAGGAACTTGTTTGGAATGACATCAAATTTGTAACTATTGAGGAGGGATTTTCTCTAATGGAATTAGAATTTTAGGATTTTTAGGAACTTGATGAGGATTAGGTAATGTTTTTGGGAGATTATATATAATTTCTTGTAAATATTCTACATGTATATATTGCTAAGGAGCAATAGATGTCTCAAGATTAGGTAATGGATTAACCAACAAATCTTTAACCTAATGTTCAAACATAAGATCAAAAAGTTAAGTAAGTAACATGGTGGTAAGGTCATTGAACACTTTACCAAAATGTTGTAATTAGGATATAATTCTAGGAAAGACTTTGGGTGAGGATACAAGTAACTCCTTCCCTTTCCTAGACATTTCTAGAATTGTTGAGTTTTGAACAACTAAAGGATCATGACTAGAGGAGGATATATCAACATTATAATCTATAATTTTGATAGTATTTTATGGTTATGATTTATAAACCTGATGTATATTTTCTATGCAAAAATCAAGAGTAACCTTAACACCCATTTCTAATAAGCACAAAAGACTTCATCTCTATTATCAAACAAATTTTGCTCAAGTTGAGTTCGAGTTGCATCATAGGTAGGTGGCACTTTTTTGTACTCAGATTGGTGAAATTATATATCATGTGGATTTATATAATTCTCTTGGTCATGGGGGTAATAAATTTTATATGCAAATGGGTTTGTATGGTTTTATTAACCTTGGGTTGAATCATCATCATAAACAACATTAGAGGCCATATCACTTCTGGTGTAATGAGGCACATTGGACTTGAACTTGGAATAGACCTAGATGAAAATGGGAAAAATATATATGTTTGGAAAAGATAAGATAAATATTTTTAATTTGAATAGGTTTGGTTTGAACACAAGGAAATGGTATCAAGACTTTAAATTTTGATTTGAAAAAATCTTGATTTTGAAGTGAATTTAGAATTATAAACTTAGGATAATGACTAGAATAGATTTAAATTCATATGGAAAACATAATGGTATGATTTTAGATAACAAGCCATATGATTTTAGAAAAGATAGATGTGAACATGGTGGATTTTATTGGATGAATTGATAAAAAGATCATGATGTTTGTTAAAAATGTGCTTATTCATCATTCATCGAAGCTCAGATCATTGAGACATCCCTAATTGGGGTATCCTATTGTATTCAACCATAACCTCTCATGGATTCATCCCTAATCATCCTATGACATCAAAATTGTCAATTTGGCCGATGGACCTATTAAGAGGGGCACATGAACAAAAATCAAATCTTGAAAGAGATAAATGGCTAATACAAATTAATTAATAAGATAAACCAAATAGATAGAGATGTTTGATTTTATTAGCATTGATATATGATTATAAATTTTTGAGACTTGGGTTTTATTAGTGAACATGAAAATATGCATCATGATATAAAACACCATGATGACCGAGTCATAATATGCATAAGGACTGACCCCTAATCTAATAGACAATTGACAACAACACACCAATGATAAAAACCATGATGATAATGATGACGCATGAAAATGTATGGACTCAAGTACAGGTGCATGATAAGTTAAACATGATGATGAAATTTTTATCATAATGGAATGATTCAAGACAACAATAAAATTTAAACAAACAAGCAAACAAACAAACATGAAAACAAAAATCAATAGAAGGCATCATGTCATGAATCAAGTAAAAATCCACATGTGGAGGCTCAATGATTATTATGGTTGTAATGGATGTCCAAAAGAAAGGATACATGAAAGGGGAAGAAGTGTGAATATAATATCATAAAATAAGATGCATGTTTAAACTTACCTTAAATAGGGTGGAAGCAACGAGCTTGAATTAAAGTGATTTGATTTGACCTTACAAATAGGTTATGATTGAATAATAAGATCATAATGGAATGTATAATGGTTTGGGGATAAATGAAAATTAATAATTTCAATCACACATAGTGTTGTTGATTCTAGATTTGACTTGATTTTAGTTATGACAAGCTGATATAGATTTCATTATTATCTTCATCAAGTAATGATGAACTAATTATCTTAAATAGTGGTACCTCAAAGAGGTTTTCACCAATAGATCCTTCTTGATTATTTTGATTTGGATTGTATAATAGTTCCTTGAATAAGGTTTCACTAAGGGAGGTTGATAATTCATTTTGATTATCACTTAGTGCCTTAATCAAGGTTTTGATAAAGTATTATGATTTTTTATTCTATTTATCATGTAGCACCTCAAACAAGGTTTTTATAGAAGATGTTGAGCTTGAATTTGATTATACCCTAGCACCTCAAACAAGTTTTCACTAAGAGATTGTTCTCTTTCCTAAATGTTTTTTGGATCCCTAGAGATTCTCCCACTAAAATGTCACCATGAAATAATTTCAATAATCTATGATTATATTGGTCCCAATTGATGTTTGAGGGAAGTGGATTATTAATATGATGGTTAGGATCATTGATAGTAAAGGCATGTATAATGTCAATATAATGGGAAAAGACAACATAATCCTCATAGAGGCTACTAGGAAAACTTGTGTCAATGTTGAAGGAAACATCCTTAGAAATGGTTGAAGGATCATAAATTTATTCCATCTGATCTACAAGAAGTGTGTATCCTATGTCGTAACAACTACTAAGGTATGTTGATTCTAAATTTGATTCAATCTCAAGTGGATCTAATAGAAGTGTATAGCCAATGTTATAATATCCACTAATATATTATAATTCTAAACTTGATTTTGACTCAAAAGGATCTGAACCCAATGTTGAGACTAACTTTAATTCTAATTTGGATGTTAATTTGATAGTGGTTCTAGAATGGAACTCAATTCTAGTGTTGGTTCTAAAGTAAAACCTGATCATAAGGTTGATATAACAATGTCAGCTCCAAAGGAGAATCTATTTTTGAGGTGTCTCCAAAAATAGCCCCTTGAATTACATTGACCACAAGTACCTTGTTCACCTTTCTCTTGGAAATGAAGGCTTTAGGGTGAATAAATTTTATAAAATGGATAACTTTAGAGGATGTGAGAAAAATAAACTATGGATAAGTAATGAGTTCATTAAAGGTGAGATCATCAGATAAAGGTTTGTCAAACATGGGTTCATAAAAGATAGGAGGATGGTCATAGGATGACTCATCAAATATGGATGGTTCAATAAAATTTAAAAAATGGGTGATTTATCTTGATATTGACTTCGAAGTGGACTAGTCTGATTATGATTGGGAAAATTATCTTGGCATATCCCTAGTGAGCGATTCTCAGACTTGGATGAAATTAAATTTTTAGTAGTTGATGTTTCTTAGAGGAGAAATGATAGGACATTATTGGATTGTTATATTTTTTGTGGTTCCAAGGTTGTAGTAGGTACTGTATAAGTAGACTAATTGTCAAAAGTGAAGGTGATATTTAACAAGTTTTGGATAAATTGAAGGATTATCATATCTTGATTTAGAAATGGGTCTTGACTTGGTGGTTGATGTGGTTATTGTAAATTAAAAGCCAAATAGTCATTAGATAAAGGTGCCAAATTAGGTTCTAATATGCTAGTATGATCATGATCAAGTGGGTAACTAGTAGACATAAATTTTAACAGATGTCACTGTGATATAATGTGATTACTCTTACTTAGGATAGAATCTAAATTTGCTTGATTGAAATCTATAGGTAGTTAAACACCTATTTTTAAGAGTCATAAAAGTAGCTCATCCTTGTCAAACATGTATCATTATTAATCTAGTGTGAATTTCATAGAATTGAATGGAAATGTAATATAATATTGATGAAAGGATTCCCCAAGCAAGGATACATGCAATGGGAATGATTGGATTGGAATTGGTCCCAAGTAGGGAAGAATTGACTTGATTGAAATGAAATTGGCCCCAAATAGGTTGGAATCTATTAGAAATAATTTGATTTCTATTATTATCCCCAAGTAAGGAAAATTTAATTAGATGTGTTTTAAGCTGAAATTAGACTTTGATGTTGGATTGGATTTAAACAAAAGAAAGGATGGATGGCATGACTTCATCATTTGTAATTGATAGATGTAGGGTATTAAATGGGAAGATAAGGACATGATTTTCAAAATGATAAGAGAAAACACTAGACTTGAATTAATTTGATTTGAACATGAGAAAATGATTTTGAACTAAAAACTTAGGAAAATGACTAGAATGGGTCCAAATTCACATAGATATCATAAAAATATAATTTCACATAAGAAAGGTATGGTTTTAAACAAATTTGAACATGAGACTAGAAGGGAATAATTTTGACCTGAAACATGGACAAAGTAATGCCTCTTTTGTGTAGGTATGGTATGATAATGTCATGGAATTTGGTTTTGGCCTTGTTTAATGGGATTAATTTTTAAATACAAACAAATTTTTGATGTGACAATCAAGCATCAACACACAAACATTACATGACACTTTTAATAATTTATGTGGGTGTACATAACATTCATTGAACCTTCGATATACTCAACTTAAGAGAGAGTTATAAAATTTAAGATTATTTAAATAAATTATTGTAGTTATTTCAGGTGTGTAAAAGGTTTGTATGAGTAAGGCAATCTTTTGGGGATATTACCTTGTCACCCCTACATCAAAATGATATAAAATAAATTAAGCATCTAAAAAGCAATCCAATATTGGCCTATTCATGAGAGGGTCTTGTCCCTTCGAAACCACTTCAACTATAAGGGTGTCAATGAAGTGCTACCATTTTTGGGGTTTGCTTAGAATTTTACTTAGATTTATAGGTGGTCCCTATATAAAACCCATCATAAGTGGAATGTGGGAAATTTTTTGTCAATGAATAAGTTTAATCTTGTTTCCAAGATTGTTCCTTTTGAGGGTACCACACCTTGGCCTCGAGTATTAAAAAGAACTCCCCAAGGTTGTTTCCTCATGTGACAATGTGAAAATACAAATTTAGGCATTCATGATGGTAAGACTCCTCAATTTGTATACCCCACTAAATAAACAAGGTTTGATATGAATAATGGGTAATGACATCCCAATCATTGTACCCTATATACTTATGAGAAGTTGATGAATCTAACTTGAATAGCTAAAAGAAAAAAGAAGGTATTGTCATTCTAATTCATGTAATTCTCATTAAGGGTGATGTAAGAGCATAATAGGTAAATCTTTAGGATAAAAACAAAAAGTAACCTTATATTTCTAAGTCACACAAATGGGGAGAGAATGCACACAAAATATCCTAAAAAAAAACTCAAGTAACAAGAAGAAAAAGAAAACTTATAGGAATTGAAAAAGCTTAAAAAATAAACAAGTTTATTATAACCCAAATGAAATTTGAATTCTTTTTAAGACACTAAAGGAAATGTGAATAGATAGTGTATGTTTGAATGAATCACCATAACTTTTTTAGAATCTAAAAGCAAACAAGGTAAGTATTTTTTCTTGGTGGGTCTTTAATAAGTGAAGGAAGTTGATTTTATATATTTTTACAACTCTTAGATTTTTGGCACATAGGGGAGAATTCACTGTTTAGCAGGACAATTTCATTGATTTTAAAAACCTATACAGAATAGAGAACAAAATGCAAAAATATATATATAAAGGTTTTTTCATCAATTTACATGAAAATTTTGCCAATAAAAAAAGGAATTTCTCTAATAATAAATCAAATTCAATGATTAGTTTAAGAAAAACCAAACTGTAAAATATCTAATAATGATTTTACTAATTTCTTGATAAAATTTATTGATTTTGAGATGATTTCACAATTTTCGAGGTGATTGCACCGATTTATAGAACCAAATACATATAATAGAATAATTTTCACCATTTAGTAGATACACAGTATTTTTTCATTTTTTTATCATTTTCATTGATTACAATGTCATTTTCACTATTTTTTAGATCTTTTCATCATTTTGGATTGTTTTATTTCCTTACAAATATGAATTTTTTTGATGGTTGCATGTGTCTTTTCAATACCTTCATTTTTACTTAAACAAGAGGTCAAATGGATACCCAAGTCAAAAGTTATAGCCTCTATAAGATGGGTCATGCATGTATAAAACTAAGGGTGAATTTTCTATTTATAGAGCAAATTCACTATTTACAGAGCGAATTCATTATCTTAAGAGTGAATTTGTTGTTTACAGAGCAAATTCGTTATTTTTAGAGGGAATTTTCCATTTACCAAAAAATGATGTTTGGAAGCATTTTAATTAATTTTAGGTTTGATTTTTCCATTTTAAGGTCAGATTAATATATTTCTAAGTAAATTTCACCGATTTTACCTAAACTTGCACATGACAGAGGAAACACATACAATGGAAAATACACCATTTACATGGACATTTTCTTTGATTACATGGGTATTTTCACTGATTAACAGAGAAACATGAGTGTTTTTTCCATTTTCATGAAGTGAATTCGTCGATATATAAAGGCAAAAAATAGAAGGAAAAATGAACATAAATGAGCCAAAATAATCATATTTTATACAAAGGAAGATTTCTATATAGGCTAAAAATAAGGGTATCAGTTGTGTAGTCCCACTGATCATGTCATATGTGTCCATAGTATTGTTCACAAGTTATATATTTCACAAAACTTATCTAATTCAATCAAATATAAATCAAATAAAACACACTTGAACTTAGAATCTCGTGAGCATATAAAGATTAAGATAACAATGCAAAGACTAAATTAATAGAATACAAACCTTCATTAAAACTCATCTTTATGTATGCTTTAGCTTAGATGTAGAGTTAATAGGTCTTTGTCAATGTCAATTCATGTTGAAACATATCCTTTGAAGATATGGACAAGTTGAATTTGATCAAGAATAGAAAAAGTGATTCACAAGAAGACTCAATAATTTATCATCACTTCATTGTATAATTTGAGCATGTTAAATTACAATTAGAAGAGGTTTATTTAAAAAAATCAAGATCAATGAGGTCCCTTAATCTTGATTCTAAGATGAATAGTTTCAAATGAGTCATAAATAATGCACATAGATTAATAAATGGATCACTAATATGAAAATATCAAAGAAGGATTATTATGAGCCCTTAATCTAGTTTTCAAGATGAAGGGTGGATGATTCTCCTCATAATATCTTTATAAAGTCCATTTAGACCCTTCTTCTTGTTTCCAAGATGAAAGATGGAGAATCATTCCCAAAAAGGCACATGGATAGCCAATGTGGACCCTTCATCTTGTTTTCGAGATGAAGGATTAAGAATGCTCCTAAAATATATCACAATATTCATTATGGGTCCTTCATCTTATCTCTAAGATGAAGGGTGGAGAATAATCTTGTATAATGATTCTTTTAATAAATTACTTGGATCACAAAAGAATATTCCATAGGATCTCAAGATTATTTCTTGAATGAAGATGCCTTTTGGAAGGAAAAATAAGAATTAATAATTTAAAGGAAATTATAATTTTATTTACAATTATAATTTAGACATAGAAGTGATAAAAATAAGAATTAAAAATGGAATGTCTGCATTTGCCAATGTTTGAGAAGGCATTGAAAGATGTAGATGAAGAAATGGCTTTTCAAAGAATGAAAAAGATGAATCAAGGAAGATGAAAAATTAGACAATGAATTAATGAATGTTTCAATTTTGATGTTCCCAACCAAAAGGTGTAGGAGATTTAATGGAAAACTAAGGATATGATTTGAATTAAATAAGTTATATGTGTCCATGCCCATGTTATGTTAGATCACACCTAGTCTCAATGTTTTCATGGATCCCTCTATGTATATAAAATGTCAAATGTCCATATATACATAAAAATGGGTCATATACATCAATGAGAATACATGTACATATCAAAACATCATATAAATCTATTATCCATTGGAGGCTTGTTTTTAGCCCATATATCCATTTTTGTCCCATTTTCTTCTATATGTTTCATTTTTTCTCCTCTTCTACCAATTACACACTAGTATTTCATCCTTTTGAGGGTATACTCATCCAATTTTTTTCATAAATATCCCCATGAGGGGCATCTAAGGCTTATCAAACACCACTTTAGGACATTTTTGAACCCATTTTCTTGTACTTTTAGCAAAATTTTTAAATTTAGCTTTCGTTAATTTTATTCTATGATCAAATTTTAATGAATTTTATAAGTATTTGATGAGACATTACTTCATCTACACCTCATGAAATCTTCTCAAATAGGTGTAAATTTAGACTCTATTTTTATCACTTTTGTGTCAAAATTAAAAAATGGAATGACTTCCCATAATTAGACACAAACTAGTCTAATATCATCTGTTCAATCCAATTTCATCTGTTCATATGATATACAAGTTTGAATTCATCTTGGGGCATCTATAGGTTGGATAATTCACCTTATTAAGTCTGTTTAATTATCATTCTGGTCATTTCCTCTAGTCAATTCTTCTACTCTGATCAATTCACTAATTTTTCTTCATTGATCAACTAATGAAATCATTCATCTTCTCTAAATCATTCTTCCAATAAAATTCCCCAAATTTTTATTAATTAAATTGATATTTGATTAGATTTATTTAATAATTATTAAAATTATAATTCTATTGAAAATGGAATTATAATTTCATTTCATTAATTAATTCTTCTTTTTCCTCCAAGAGGCATCTTCATTCAAGAAAGAATATTGAGATCCTATGGAATATTATTTTATGAGACATGTAATTTATTAAAAGAATTAATATACACGATTATTTTACAACCTTCCTCTTGGAGACAAGATGAAGGGCCCACAATGAATCTTGTGAGATATTTTAAGAGAATTATCAACCCTTCATCTTGACAACAAGATGAAGGGCCCACATTGGTGATCCATGTGCCTTATTGGGAATGATTCTCCACCCTTCATCTTGGAAAAAAGATGAAGGTTCTCAATGGACTCTCAAAAAGATCAGATAAGGATAATTATCCACTCTTCATTTTGGAAACAAGATAAAGGGCTTCTATTAATCTTCCTTTGATATTTTGAAGGACCATCCTCAATCCTTCATCTTGAGTAAGATGAATGAATCACATTAGTGATCCATGTGCAAAGTTGAGGAAGAATTTTCAATCATTCATCTTGATTTTAAGATGATTAGTCTTCATTGGTCTTGATTTGTTTAAATATAACTCTTTGCATTATAACTCAATGTGTTCAAATTAGAAAACAAAGTGCTGACAAATTTTGCATCATATTTTATTTTATTGATCAAATTCAACTATTTCATAGCTTCAAAACAGATGTTTCAACACAAATTGGCATTCATAAAGACCTATTGACACTACATTTGAAGCAATTAATACACAAAGATGAGTTCCAATGAAGGTTTTCATTGTACTAATTTAATCTTAGCATTGTTATCTTAATCATTGTATGCTCATTTGGTTATAGGATCATGTATGTTTAATTTTCTTTGTGTATACATATAATATTTTCAAGATTTTATCAATTACCAATGATCTTTATCTTGTAGGAACCTATTGAGTCTCAATATCTCTAAGTACATGCCCTAAGGGGTGTATCGAGAAAGGGGTGGGCAGACCATTGTTGCTTCATAAGATTGTTATACCTTTTACCACTTATTATCTACATATTTGTCTCCTAAAAACCATTCTTCTAAGGTTGTTCTCCTCTTTTGCACACTCTTATAGTCTTTTATCACATTTATTAGCCCTTTTCCTAACCTAAAAACCCTTTCTATAATTTACATGATTATGTCAGTTGTGTTGACCTTATATTATTATTTATAATAGCTTACTAAAAATTGAGTCGACCACTGTGGCTGACTTAGTTCATTATCTAGTGAGTTTTTTGTGAATTACAATATTAGGTTGACTGGGTCGACCTTGTCAGTCAAAAGTTTTAAAAGGGCTTAGGGTTAAATCTACCTATATATAAAAGATCATTTTGCCATTATTTAGATAAGAGAATAATAAGTAAGAGTTATTATGCAACTGCTTATCCACCATTCTACTTGAAGAACAAACTTAATGTTTCATAGTTTCTTTAGAGATATAGATCTTGTCTTGTGGAGAAGTATTTTGGATACATTGATAGGTTATGTAGCCTAGAGATGATTTATCCTTGTCATCCTTACATACCACAACAACCTCTTGTGAAGAACCTTGGCCAAGGGAGATATTGAGGCTTGGTGGGTTCATCTTCAAAGGTAAGTATTCCTAACTTTGTTCCTTCTTTATAAGAGTAGATAAATATGAATTTTTACTTACCTTCCATACACTAGGATTATTTATATATTGATGTGAGTATATGTCTCGTATACATGTTTAATTTTGTTGTTTATTACCCCCACTTTATGCCATAAGATTTGGTGAGCACTAGATTAGACTTTAATTTACTTGTTATTAGTTTAGTGAGTATGAAAAAATAGGGATTAGTTAGGGTTATTTCATGATTGTGCTTGACTAGAGGCTTTAGAACCCTCCCTAACATGGTTTATTGTGGTAAGAGATCCCCTAATTGGGTTTAGAGGATCCCCATATTGGTCATGTTTTTTATTATCTAATGTATCCCCAATTGAAAGTGTAAGTATGATCTATCTTCTCCAAGTTAAGATTGATTTATAGACATGATACATTTTTATTGCACATATAATGGTGAACCCAATGTAAATCTAACCCTTACAGGTTTTTTCTCACATTTTTCAATTTCCATCATTTTATTTACTATTTTTCTATATTTGCGATACTAGGTCGATAGTGCTAGTATAGTTTCTAACTTTTGTGCACAAGTTTAACACATAGCCACATCAAAATGACTCTATTTTATTTATGTAGATCTTCATCAGATATAGGTTAATGGGTCAAATAGGTCGATACAGTATGGGTTTTCACTTCTAGATAGGCTACTAGGTTAACTTTATCGACACAATATACTTCTAGACTTCCATAAAATATACAAGGTTGACACTGTTGATATAGTATTCTTTACAAGTTTTAAAAAATAGGGAACTATAGAACTAATTCAACCTAGTTGACACACTTGGAAAATTTTGCATGTAAAAATTAGGGCACTTCAATAAAAATCTCACATTCCTTTGCATCCTCCAACCCACCAATGTTCCTTTCTCTCTTTCTCTTTCATTTATATTATTCATTACAATTCTATTTTTCATAGTTTGCAGTCTTTAAAACTACCCTTATACAATAAAATAGGTTGACACCATCGACCTAGTTATGTATTTTATGTTCTATCTAAAAGACTAGGTTGACACTATTATAATTTTTCTTAACAAACCCTTACTTCAATAGTATAGTAGTGACACTATCGACTCTATTCTATAATTTCTTTATCCACTATTGTCTAAACTAACATTTTACTATGTTTTAAAGTTGGAATTAACATTTATATTGTAGTAATTTTCTCATACTTTCGCTTTCAGTTGTTTACATACTTAGAATAGATCACATAGTCTAATTAAGTGGTTTTTCAATATACCATTTAGTTACACTATTTTTATCTTTCTTGCAGACACTACCAAATCACATAATATTAAAATGCATTTAAATAATTGTCTACTCAAGGCCTACCTACTTGGATTTTATCACCAAGGGGAAAACTGACTTGGTTTTATGGCCAAGTATAAACACATGGTTAATAATATATATTGTCAAATCATCCAACACTCTCATCACTATAGTGTGTGAAGTGAGGGGGTAGGCCCTAATACCAAGCCAGTACCATTGCCAAAATAGATCCCTTTCAGCCTAAACATCCTACAACAATCATAGATTGCTTTTAAGTTCCTTATTTACAACCAACTTCCTATCATAATTATAATTATACTCTAATAATCTAACAACTTAGGATGACCACTTAGCATTTACTTTCCAAGTTAATTGCTTGCTCTTTGTTCAATTGTATGTTGTATTACAAAAGCTTGCATTGGCCAGTGTTGGTGCATGGTTTTGTGCCATGTGCCTCAATTGGATCATCATCATTGATCCAATTGGTTGTGTTTTTCCTTTCATTTTTTTAATTTAGAATTAATTGTAAAAATTTTATTATTTCAGTCCACTATTATTCTATTCAACACAACCTCTTACAGACTATTTGTTTCCCCTAATTTTATTTATTCCTTCCTATTTATTTGTTTTTACAACTAAGTTGTGTGTCGTTATCTAGTCTTGTCTCATAAATATGACATATTTTCATCCTTACCTTAGTGAATAACATTACACAATCAAGGATTTATATCATAACCTCACTTATTTCATTAATTCAAATCAAACTATTCACTTTCTTCCTTCATCCTCTCCTAATCCCAAACCAATCACTACACAATGTAATATAGTTGAGGTCCTTCATCCTAATCCTCCTTCCAATACCAATGTTGGGAATCCTCCACCAAATAATCTCTCTTCTATCAACACTAATATCCCACCTTTAAATACTAATGCATAATTTGACATAACTCAAATAGTTCAACAAATGAACATCATGCAAACAACTAATCATTATCAAATGATGCACATGCAAAAATATTTATTACACATGATTAGTCAACCACAATTGAAGTCATCATGCCTCAACCAAATAAAAATTTTGTTCCTCCTCCTCTTAGAGATGCCAATTGGAATATCATGTCTCAACCTCTAATGAATCACAAAATGCTTCAACATATTCAAAATGGACCTTTCACCCCATTCATTGCATCCATAGATATTGGAAACATTCCTCCAACTATCACATATTATGGGACTAAGGAACCTAATATATTTCCTAAGTATTTTGGTAATATCTATAAGGAATGGGTCTAAACTAACACTTTTGTTACCACCAATCTCTTAGCCAAAAATTTTGTTGGTGATGCACTTGAATGGTACAACCAAATTCCTAGACATTTCATCTCATAACTAGAGGATTCATCCAATTCTCTAGTGAAGTAATTCTAACGTGATGACCTTCTTGAAACTTACCTTATCCATTTTATCAATGCCAAGTAACTTTTTAGTGAATCTGCTCATACTTCATCAAATTATAGAAGTCCTTATCTCATAAAGTGAACCATAACATGAATGATGATACTCTTTTAAAACTATTTATTATTGCTCTTAAAGCTCCTCTTCAGTACAAATTTTGAATCTTTTCCCCTAAAACTTTATAAGAAGCCTTAGACCAAGAGAAAAGGTAAAAATTTCTTATGACTCAATTTGAAACACCTCAAACAACAACTAAAGAACCTTTCCATTCATTTTCTCATAACATTGATTCATCCAAGTCTCCACAACCTTAAAATGGAGCATCTAATTCAACCAATTTTAACCCAAATAACCCTCCTTTGATTATAGAATAACTTAAGAACAAATTTCCACCCTCTAAATCCATGAGCTTTGATCCTGACAAACCTCCTCCAAAATGGTACAATCCTGATAAATTTTGTTGGTGGCATGCTACTATAGGTCATTCCCATGATTCTTATCATGATCTTCACTAATTAATTCTTTGTTATTTTCTTGGTACACATTTAAATCTTGATACCCTCAAAAAATAATGTTATCAAGACTATCTTCAAGATTCTCAATTTCAATTTAAAGAACCAAAATCACATCACCATCAACTACCTAGTGAACAATAATAATTATCCCATGCCTACACCTTATCCACTAATGTTGTTCAAACCATAATTTATCCTTATTCTTACACAAATAAGGAAAGGATAGCTAACATGAATAAATTTAAACATATCTTTGCATCCATTAAACCTCAAACTCTTAAGTCATATGTACCAAAAGATTACCTAGTTCAAATGCCTACTCAAAGCATATCATGCACAGTCCTTTTACCTCCTCTAGCTCCTCATACCTCTCCTACACATCATATGTCACATTAAAAATCCCTAAAATATAGTAAACCAACACATTTACCTATATCCTACCAACCCAATGTAAATCATTTTAATGGCTTAATGTTACCTCACTCCACCTCACATGTTGGGGAATCTTGTGATGCTCATCCACATGTCTATTCAAACTTTGGGGCATCTTAAAATTCCCATACATACATCCAATTACCCATTGTCACACATTATGATTCCCACTCTC
Source organism: Torreya grandis (assembly GCA_037957365.1). Classification (NCBI taxonomy): domain Eukaryota; kingdom Viridiplantae; phylum Streptophyta; class Pinopsida; order Cupressales; family Taxaceae; genus Torreya; species Torreya grandis. Next base: position 6,263,058 of record JARHVA010000229.1, read on the forward strand.
ATTCTACAATGCATAATAATAACCAAATTCAACTTTATTTTTTTGTCTCATGTTTTTTTTGTGCACTTTACCTATTTTAGTTTCAATTTACTAGCATCATTATTTTCCTTTATGATCTTTGGCTTCTTACACATTAAATTGGCATTTTTTTTCACTTTAGTTATTATATCTCTCTTTCATTTTTGTCTTTTCATGTCATTATTTGACTTCGTAGCTTTATGATTATCCCCCCCTATTATTTAGCATTCACCTCATTGGTGTTCACCTTATGAGTTGTAGTGTAATACCATGGATAGGACCTAACCTTCCTCAAAAATTACCATGATAAAAAATGTTTAAACCAATTTTTGGGATGATTACTACTTTCATTGGTGATTGTGATAGATCCATTATAGGTTAGCATGGCTTCTCTAGTGACATGCCTATCATCAACATAGCCCCATCCTTTTCATAGCACTATATTATCTCCTTGTGATCAGCTACAATAATATTCATCATTGCATCACTTATTACATAAATGTATCTCTCATTATCCCCATATCTCCCTTATTTCCTTTCATTTGAGGCTCACATCGGTCAATTTTGAGATTGCACACTTACCTATGGGCAAGACTAGGATTCTTTAGACACCTTGGTCTTTAGGTCATTTTATCTAGTGACAAAATGTAAGATCTCTTGTTTTTGTCACCTATTTCACTCATGTTTGGTTCTCTAAATTTATTTTGAGGAGGAGGAATAGAAAAAACCAAAATAATTTCAAAAGCCAAATCAGTTAACAAAAGGCAATGCTATCTAAAAGGCAATATTCAAAATTATCAAAAGTCAAATCATACTAAAAGATATGATTCTAAGAACATAGATTTATTCTAGTCAAAGCTAAAACTCCATATTTGGCCTCACAATAGAGCCGAGGTCCATTGCGGTGTGGTAGGATAGTAGATTAGAAAAGGAGAATAAAAAAATCTTTTAGTGCTACCTACTTTCTCACGCAAATACCCAATATTTTTAGTAAATTGATGGCTCTATAAGGGGTCTTAAGGAATGGGGAACATATTGTGGGAAGGTAGGTCCATTTTTATTGTCATACATATAGCCTTCATGGGTTAATCTATGTATTTCACTTGTTAGCCCAAACTTTGTGTTCATTAGTCAAAATTTCCTAAGTCCTTAGTGTTGATAGTTCTTAACCTTTCTCACTTACTTAGTATGTCTCATTCTTGCTAAGGATGTTCACATCACCAATGTGGTGTATCACATTCCATATTTACATCATATTTTCATTGTTGGATATTGATTTTAGATGATCATGTCCTTGATCACATTAAACCTATTATACCTCTTTATTTATAGTTTGTGAGTTGCATTGTAAAACCTTGGATAGGACCAAGCCTTCCTCCCAAACACCCTTACACTAGTTGTTTACCACACCATCTCATTATCATACTTTTCATGTCATTAGGTGGTTGTGTTTTCTTACATTATATCTCATAATACACACTCAGTTTGAGTTTTCATCTTTTAGAGTTTTTGATTTTCATTTCTCCATCATGTTCTTATTTGATTTTTGTGGACTTCACTTATCTTACCTATAAAATTTGTAGTTATTACATGTTTATATTTATGTATGACTTCTCCATATTTGTCTCACATCTTGAATTACATTTCATTTTTAATCATTGATGTTTTTATTTATGTTTGATTTGACATGCTTATCTTACATGAATTTACTTGTCATTTACTTCCATATTTTTGTTAGATTTGTCTTGCATTGATATTTAATTTGTCATTCATGTTTTACATACTTCCCAACCTGATTTCATATGTTCTACATTCAATTTTTCCATTTATGTTTTACATACTTCCCAATGTGATTTAGTATTTTATACATTCATTTTTTCCATTTATGTTTTACATAATTCCCAATGAGATTTACTATGTTCTACATTTTTTTTAACAATTATGTTTTCCATGCTTTCTAGTGTGATTTAGTATGTTTTAAAATCATTTCTCATTCATTTTACATCATTTTTTCTTTCATTTTACATCAATCTTTTAGTTCTAGCCTTGCCTTAACAATCTTAAGTTGCCAATTTTCCTAAGACCTTCATATCTTTGTCTCTACTCACTGACTTTTTGAACCATAAAAACATTCTATAATTGTGAAATTGTAGATAATCTTTTCCAGTAATATATACTTATATTCCTTTTTTTTTATTTTTATTTTTTTTATTTTTTTATTTTTCACTTTTTTTTACACTAATCTCTATAGGTTTTCCTAATGAACATTGGACACCTTCATTTATCTTGCAATTTCCTTATTTATCTATAACACTAAGGTAAGTAAAGGTATGTGTTTTTTAATTCTATCCTTTCATTTATCTTATTTTCTCCTTACTGCACTTTACTTAGCATCAACACTATGTGTCATCATGTTTTATTTCTAAAGCACCATCTTGTGTTTCACCCATGTGACACATGATGATATTTGAGTGGGGCATATGTATACACATCATATTTTCAACTTTTATCAATTATTGATGCTTTTTATCTTGTAATAACCCATTGAGTCTCAATTTCTCTATGTACACACCCTAAGGAGTGCACCAAGAAAGGGATGGGCAAACCATTAGGCTTCATAGGATTATCATACCTTTCACTACTTGTTATCTACACACTTGTCTCCTAAAAACCATTCTCCTAAACTTATTATCCTATTTTTCATACTCCTCTAGTCTTTTGCCACCTTCATTAGCCCTTTTCCTAACCTAAAACTCCTTTCAATAGTTTACATGACTATGTCAACTATGTTAAATTTGTATTGCTATTTAAAATAGCTTACTAAGAACTAAGTTAGCCACCATGGATGACTTAGTTCATTATCTAGTGAGTTTCTTATGAATTACAATACTAGGTCAACCCTATTGGTTGAAACTTTTAGAAGGGCTTAGGGTAAAATCCACCTATATATACAAGATCATTTTGCCAATATTTTAGAGAAGAGAAGAACAATTAAGAGATATTACACATCTGCTTATCCACCATTCTACTTGAGGGGCAATCTTAGGGTTTCATATTTTCTTTGGAGATATAGATCTTGTCTTGTGGAGAAGTCTTTTAGATGCATTGATAGGTTGTGTATCATAGAGCTGATTTATCATTGTCATCCTTACATACCATAACAACTTATTTCAAAGAACCTTATCCAAGGGAGAGATTGAGGCTTGGTGGGTTCATCTTCAAAGGTAAGTATTCCTAACTTTTTTTCTCCTTTTTAAGAATAAATAGATATGCATTTATACTTATCTTTCATATATTACAATTTTGTATACATTGATGTGATTATATGTCTCTCATGCATGTTTAATTTTATTGTTTATTATCCCCACTTTGTGCCACAAGATTTAGTGATCACTATATTAGAATTTACTTTAATTGTTATTAGTTTAGCGAGTATGAAAACATAGGGCTTAGTTAGGGTTATTACATGATTGTGCTTGACTAGAGGCTTTAAAACCCTCCTTAGCATGGTTTATTTTGGTAAGAGATACCCTAATTGCATCTATCAGATCTCCATATTGGTCATGTTCTTGATTATCTAATTTATTCCGAGTTGGAAGTGTAAGTATGATCTATCTTCTCTAAGTTAGGATTGATTTATAGACATGATGCATTTATGATTGCATACACTTTGTATTTGATTGACTTAGCTAGGATTTATGAAATGTATATCTTTTGAACAATTCTATGGACACATACAACACACCTGATAGGACCCCTCATATGATTTTAATGAAAATAGTATCTATCTATGTCCATATGATTGTTCACAAGTTATATATTTCTCAAATCTTAGCCAAGTCAATCAAATACAAAGTAAATGAAATAAACTTGATCCTAGAACCTCATGAGTATACAAAGATTAAGATAAGAATGATAAGATTAAATAATTATAATTAAAACCTTCATTTGAACTCATCTTTATGTATTATTTGGCTCAAATATAGAATTAATAGGTCTTTTTCAATGCCAATTCATGTTGAAACATCTCCTTTAAAGCTATGGACTAGCTAAATTTGGTCAAGAAAAGAAAAGTTGATGCATAAGAAGACTCAAGAGTTTGTCAATGATTCATTGTATAATCTAATCATATTAAATTGTAATGTAAAGAGGTATATGTAAACAAATTAGGATCAATGATGACCCTTTATCTTAAAATCAAGATGATAGGTTGAAAATTAGTCCTCAATAGTGTGCATGGATCACTAATGTGAGCCATTCATATTGATAAAGATGAAGGGTGGAGGATGGTAATTGAAAATATCAAAGGAGGATTTGTTATGACCAACATGCCCCCTTTTATCTAAAATGGGGGACCCCTGTGAAAATTTCATGAACTAGAGCTTCATAGTTATTTCTTTTCTTCTTGTCAGTGATTCCTACTGAAAACTTCAAAATACATACTTCCTTGATTTATTCAAGTAGTAACAGAGCTTTTTATAACTTCTTTAAAATGACTAAGTAGTTTTTGTTCCCTTTTAGTATATCATGGTGTTGATATTGGAGGTTGATTTTAACTTGGGTTTCCCAAAATCTAGTTCCATTCTCCAAGTAACAAACTCATTATCCTCAATAAAAAATTGAGTTTTATGCCTTTGACAGGTAATATTAATGTATTATATTCTTTTTATCTTTCCTAATTAGTCATTTTGTTAATTTCACAAAGCTTGAGATAACTATTCTAAATGGGAAGTTACCATATCATTTGGAGTTAGAATAGCTAGTCCCCTAGACCTTTCAAAGATGCCAGGGCTATAGAGAGTCTGACTGAATGGGAATTTGCCACATCATTTGGAGTCTAAGTAGCCAATCCCCCAAACTTATTATAGATGTCAGAGCCTAGGAGATCCTAACCAAATGGGAAGTTGCCACATCATTTAGATTTAGAGTCTCCAGTCCCCTAGACCTATTAGAGGTGTCAGATCCTAGGAGAGCCTAATCGAATGGGAAGTTACCACATCATTTGGAGTTAGATCAAAATTTCCCTAAACATATTATAGGTATCATATCATAGGAAAACCTATCCAAATGGGAAGTGCCACATCATTTGGATTTAGAGTAACTAGTCCCCTAAACTTATCTGAGATGTCAGGGCCTAGAAGAGCTTGATTAAATGAGAAGTTACCACATCATTTGGAGTTAGAGTGGTTAGTCCCCTAGACCTATCATAGATTTCAAAGCCCTAGAGAGATTGATTGAATGGAAAGTTACTATGTAATTTGGAATCAAAATGACCAATCCCCCAAACCTATCAGAGATGTTATATCTTGGGAGAGCCTGATCAAATGGGAAGTTTTTACATCATTTGGAGTCAGAGTAGCTAGTCCCTAGACCTATCAGAGATGTTAGAGCCTGTGAGAGCCTATTTGAATGGGAAGTTGAGATGTCATGTGGAGTCAAGGTAACTAGTCCCCCATACCTATCAAAGATGTCAAAGCCTAAGAAATCTTGATTGAATAAGAAGTTGCCATATCATGTGGAGTCAGAGTAGTCAGTCCCCTAGACCTATCAGAGATGTCAAAACTTTAGAGAGCCTAGATGAATGGAAAGATAGCACATCCTCTAGCACAAAGGTGAAATAGTTGCCACTTGTGACTCATGAATCTTAGAATGGAGTAAAAATAAGACTTGAAGGCTAATTAAAGTGTGCCATATATCCCTAGGTGACATTTCACCTAGCCTAAGGTAATGACATCAAGTACATAACTATGCCTAGGTTCCAAACATTAATGAGAGAACAAATTAATGGATGACATGTCAAGAAGTAGGAATTAAATAACTCCTAAGGGGTCTCTAAAAGATGTGACTATGTGCCTACCATACAATGGGCATAATAAAATGGGAAATTGGACCTAATTCAATAATTTTAAAAACATCCCATTGCCCTTGATATATCTGGATGGTGATGGAGGATCATGGGATGTAAATTCAATTTTAGATTTATAAATAAAGGGATAAAATCAAACCCTGAACTCAATATCAAATTCATAACAAGTGATCTACCAAATGTCTTTAATGCAAGGAGATGTATGCATATGCTTATAAAACCCAAAGGAGACCCATTAATGGTTACCATTGATACCTTAGAATAAATACCAAACTCTTTACTTTCAAATTTACACATAACCCTTATATACCATGCCTTTGACACAAAAAGCTTCCAAATTTACTCTCTATCTTACTCCAATAGTTGATACATCCTTAAACCTAAAGGCCTAACCTAAGTACCAATACACCATTTTCTCTACAAGTTTAACCAAGTATTGAAACTACAATGACATATTTAAAGTAATTGAGAAAGTACCTAAGGATTATATCAACACAAAAAACTAGTTGGATGAGAATGAGGATGCCCTTTGACCTTATAAAAGGTGTAGACTCCATAGAGTTATGACCAAGCCAAAGGTGTTTCCCTATGCTAACCTACTAGGAGATATCTTACACAAGGATATCTAAGTGTAGGATGCTGTCAATGATTAGGTGTGCTCACCCACATCTTAGCACTAGATTGTTGATATATTTAGGAACACCTTCAAGGCATACTACTCCCTCTAAAAATTTTCTTACTTATATGATGTAGTGATAGTGTCGGCATGGTTGGACACCTAACAAATCTATGATGTCCTCTATGACTCAGATGAGAACCCAAAATCTAAGTGGGTTAATAAGGAAAAGATCAATTCATACACAATTCACACCTTCTTAAAGGATGTTTGAATATGCACAATCCTACTAAATTAGTTTTTTGGAGGCCCAAACTACCATTATGTCAACAAGATGTGGGTGCCCCTTCTAAACATGACCCTGACTCACTCTAACATTATAAACATTAGAGGCTTAATCAACTTTAAGTTAGTCCATTCTATTATAGATGCCTAAAATGGTAGAAAATTTTACATAATGAGTTATATTCTTGATGTAATCTATAGGGTGCTCTCATTCAAGCCTTCAACCATTCCTATGTGGGTTCCAAATGGTTCAACCATCCACGTGGTCTTCTATACGTTGTATGGACACCAGTGACACTAATATGTTTAGGACATCTATGACCACTTCTACCTACTGATGTACTAGATGATCAATGAAGCTCTAATGCCCTAGCTCTCAAAGATAATTTGGGACTCTATCATAACCATTGGGGACTACTAGTTTCACAAATATGACATAGTGTTTAGAGTCATGAGCTTCTTCTAAGACCCCCTACACCTTCCATATTATGTACCTAATCACTTAGTCAAACCAGACATCGCCTATCAACTAGTGAATGATATATTTGGGTTTTGTATACAACATTAATAGAAGTTATGCATGTAACTCCAAATCACCATATAAAGCCAAATCTACAAGAACTTATTTGGTAGTGCAAACCTAAATGGGTGATTCAAGCTCATTTAGTGAATTTTTAAACTCAACTCAACATTAACTATGGACATCAAGATAAATTATGATGCTCTCTATTTGAATTCCATTGATGACTAGGAGGTATTATCCTATATACAATGAAGAAGAAGAAGAAATGGAAGAAAGCGCAAGGAGGCCCCTTCTCAACTCCTCTAGTTCTTGCTCAATCTATAGAGGACTCAACTCTAAAAAATTTGGCCATCTTTCAAATAATATTATAGGGTATCCCACTACCTTCTACTCCTCAATCTCCAACCCCAACTCTAGCTCCACTTCCATTAGTGTATCTATTTCCTCAAGCTCTATCTCTACCTCTGCCTCCTCCAGGTTTCTCCTTGAGATCTACTTACACCTCCTCTAGAGGAACTAGTAACTAGGCAATGACATAGCCAAGCCTAGACTACATAATTCCAAATATCCCAAGTATAACTTACTCAACCATTAGTAGCATAGCCTCTAAAATTTGATATAACCATCAGCTTAAGAGAAAGCACAAAATGGTGTACCCATCTAGGTCATTTTGCTCACTCCTTCATATCCTCCCATTTCCCTTCCACCCCTTATTCCCACCTCAGTCTAACTCCCTATTATGGAACCCACTAGTTCAGCTCTACCCCCTCTATTTCTTATGGATCATGATTCATGTTTTATACATTTTAAAGTAGTTAGAATTTTGTCTATAACATGCTTAGTGTGTTTTTTAACCTAAGTCTTGACCTTAGCTTTCCTAGGTCCTTTTTTGCATTTTGTTCAAGTCTCAACTTCCTTCCATAGTTGCCACATATTGGCCCACCACTTGTTCAACTCAATAAGTTCTCAGTTTTCCTCGGAGAAGTACTAGTTTTCCATGTGGAGAATGGGTGCTCATCTAAGGGAGTTTTATTTTTATCAAGCTTTCATGTAGTGCCATTGGTCAATGGGGGTAGTAAACAAGGCCCAATATTATAATGAACAGGAACATGGATTTTCTACATGGTACTCCCATACTCATTTTTATAAAATAATGCTTGGATTTTCTATAATAAGTGCTATCCCTTCACATGTTATCATGATTCTCCCTAGGAACAAAGCTTCATTTTTTCAAATCTCAAGGTAGTGCCATTGGTTGATGAAGAAGGAAATGGGGCCCACTAGGAAGTTACACCAAGAAGAGGTGGACCTTCCACGTGGCATCATAGTGCTCATTTAAGGAAAGGTTTCTCCTATCATACCTAGGAGTTATGCCATTGGATGAAGTAAGTGGGCCCCAATTTCCAATAGCATTCCCAAAATTAGTTTTGGAGGTAGACACATGTCACCACCATGCTTATTTTAAGAGCCATGGGCATAATATAGAAAATATAGTAGCACCATATCCAAGATTATAAAGATCAACTACACTCATGAGTTAGAGGCCCCCAGTTAGTTATAATGACTTGATCATGGGTCCAAGTGCCTGGTTCTAGGTGTTTTTCTCTCAAAAGGACACTATGCCTATATAAGTAGGGTTATTTTATTTTATAGGGGGTAGTGGGTTGTTTATTTTTACTATTATAAAGAGTAATCATTTTTTAATGGTTATAGGTTTTATAATAAAAGTAACAAAAGATAGCATTTTTTATTCTATGACCTTAATAGGTGCCCCTCATGGGGAAGATAAAATATTGTATACAATGCCTTTTAGCCTCTTGTATGATGTTTTCTACCCACTAATGAAGAGGATGTGGTGTTATGTGTCAAAATAAGTGAAGATTTATTATTATTTTTTATTTTCATTCTTTTCTTCTATAGTATTGGTTCTTTTTTACATTATAGACTTGAATTCATGCATATGCTCCTTTCATAGTCTATGAAGTTTGAATATTTAAGCTATTTTATGCAAATGTAGATTAATATTCTAATTTTTTTTGATGCATCACCTTAGATAGATTTATTTTAATTATTTTTATTTCTCTCTCCCCTTTTTATCCCCTCAAATCAATTTGAAGAGCCAACCTCAAAAACCCTAGAGGCTACTTTATAGACCACATTTTAGTCCCACATCTATAAATCTTCCCATAAAAGGTTATTCACCTAGAGTGAGAGTTTTTGGTGTCAACATTTCCCATTAATTCCCATCCATATTTTTCTTAAGTATTTTTGTCCTCAATCCTTCCAAGCATCCACACTTCTTCATTCCCTTCTGTTCCTCCCATGTCACAACCTAGATTCCTCTTGATGCTTTTCTTGGACATGACCTCAATAACAAGTGTGAATACAACCTTTGAAATATTTCCACCTATAGTAGGGACCCTCTCAATCCCCACTCTAGTTAGCCTGATGCTTCCCTTAATAACATCACATCCTCCACCATCAGCTCCTATATCCCCCACTGTCATGGTCAAACTATCCATCATATCACCTAGAGCTAACCTAATAAGAGGTTGAAGAAGAAATACAAGGTGACCCATACTCTATCTTTATCCTAAAGGCCTTCAATTCTAGCTCCAACTCTTTCACAAGTATCAGTGACCCCTTCTCCCCTAGTAGTAACATTTTAATGATTTATTCCTTTCCCCATCTCTCTCTTACCCAAGGCCCCACTAGATTTTGCCTTCAACTAACCTATCTCATACCTATTGTTCCATGAACCATTCTCATGGGTAATCCCACCTCAAGTGAACCTCACCTAAGAAAAATGGATATATCAAATATTCACATGGGCCTTCCCTTTCATTATCCCTCCTTTCACCCCCATACCCCCTCTACCTCCATTCCTTTCCTCTTTCACTCCTTTCACTTATTCCATCTCCCTTCCATCTCTTCCTCTACCCTTAACCAACATTTTAGTCACACCTCCTACACCCCCAACAACCTGAGGGATGGTGTTGAGGTCACATTTGCCATAAATGGATGTTTAGGGAGACCTAAAAATACAATGGAGTTTTGATAGAGATTTTGGGAGCATGAAGAGGATGCTTACTTATAGGTTCATCTAAGAGGGGAACCCAGTGATATGGCAGACCCATTAGGATCTATTTTCCCTCACCAAGGTAAGAGCTTCTACTAGAGAAGAGAATATGGTTGAGGACCCACTATCCATCCTATAAACTACCAATGACATGTCTAATAAATCCCTAAGGACATATAAATCTAAGTCTATATCTTGAATACCAAGTGTATAGTATGTTTAGCTAGTTGAACTAATTAGGTAGGTCAAGGATGGCTTGTTACTACTTTTCTTAATACTTGGAAAAGTAGTGGGGACTTAGGTTGAGTTTGATGTAATTATATAGAGAATATAGGCCTACATGGGGAGGATCATAGAAATTGATGGGAAGTGTTTAAATCTATATGTGGTGTTCATGTCAACCAATTTTGACCCTAGGTAAAAATAGGTCAACCTATCTATAGTCAAACTACTTATAGGGTCTTGCTAGGTATTAAATACTCATATGGTCATGTCTAAGGTCACTTAAGATGTTTTTCACCTTAGTCACTTTGGTCAATTGTATTAATATTTACTTACACCATATTTTTGGTCCTTCTAATGACTTTTATAGTTTCCACATAAAGCCAAGTGTGTTAAACTAATTTCTAATGTCCAAGATGTTAGTTGATGTGTTGGGAATAAGATCGGTAACTAATAAATGTAGGTTTAATAGCCTACTTATCATATAAGATATTTAATAGGATCTATACAGGCTCTAATAGTCCATTTCCATGCTTGATAGGTCATAACAGGTTAAAATCTAGCAAAAATTGGTTCATATTCTCCATTACTCTCCTAGACAAGTCAAAATATGTCAACTAGTTTGCTCTCAGTATAGACAGTACATGATGAGTTTAGATGAATGCATTTTGTAGGTGATAGTAGATTTCATTAGCTTCATTTTCATGGTAAGATTTATAGGTATGATTCACTATGATCTATTAATAATTACTAAAAAGGTTGATGACTCAAAACTTCTTGCCCATCCCTATGGCCTTTGGTATTCTCATTTCTATGCAGTTGTCTGATTATTCTGAGTGTTATAGGTGAATTTATAGAGTTTTATATTCTTTATTATATTTTTATCATCTATTTTGGCATGTGTGAATAAGAATATATATGCAAGATCAATTCATTATGATAGTGATGCATAAATATAAATGGTCTGTAGGTGTTATTTTTAGGTGCCATGCTTTGTTTTCTCACCATGGTTTTAGGCTAGAGGTAATATATTTGTATGACCTCCTGTTATATCATGATGATGGTATAAACAAGTTAAATATATCTATATAGGTCTTAAGTATTTAAAAAGATGAAGTTGAGGATGGTTCCATATATACAGTCATATTTCAATACAATGGCAACCTATAGGACTAGGTAAGAGGTCTGATATAGAGTGTTAAAAATGCTCTAGAAGTGTTTAGTTTCAATTGGGGTCTTTCACCAAGTATAAAGGCATAAATAAAATCATGGTGATAGTAGTGAGGTTATTATGCATGGTCGAACCTAGTTTCATGTTCACAAAGTGAAAGGTTGCTTATGAGCCCAATTACCTTAATATCTCTAAATGAATTCTTTGATCAGATTATGAATCATCTTTTGTTAGTTGTTTATGTGCTTTGGATAAGTCTAACTGAATAATTCTTATTGATTAGATGAGGATGTCACCTCTCACAATGAAGGAGAGATTATTAGGTAAAAAAGATAGAATGGTTGGAATATTTCAATTAAGTCAACTTTTCACTGTGGACAATCAGTGAAAGCTATAGTGCTTTCAAACAAATAAGCTTTAAACCTACAAAATCCTAGTACATTAACTAAATAAAGATGGGAACATGACTTAAAAGCATAAGTGGATTAATATAACTATGGAATGATCCTACTAACTATAGGAGAATAAAGACATGATTATCAAATAAGAAATACCCACCTCCAGAAACCTCATAACTCCTTCTAAGGTGATATCTACAATCTAGTTGTAGACCTATGGTCTATGGATGTCATGAAGAATGATGCATGATTTCAATGTATAGGATGAATTAATTTTATTTTTGAGATATATATAATGTATTTATATGAGACAAAGGTGTGGGATACAAATATTAAGCCTAGATTGTCACCTAAAGGAATCCTTGACAACACGTACATTCTCCTTCATATATGGATTGACCTAAATTCAATGGAGAAGGCATATCTGGCTAATGGTCAGAGACATGAAATTAATTAACATGCATAAATAAATAAAAAAAGGATAAAATCATTAAAAATATATCTCTTAGACACATCAACATCTATAGGATCCACTTGAATTCATCCAAACTATCACCTATAGGTGACACAATCAACTATGCTTACAAACTAGTTCATGAAATGAAAGGTGTTAAGTGATTGTGAACATAAGGGTTTGAAGTATATGACCATTCATTAAAACACCCTCAAAGTATCATATCACATTCCATGTGATCCTAAAACATAAAGGAATAGAGTAAGGAATGGTTTGAACTTCAACCTATAGTCTACCAAGAACACTATACACAACTTGGAGACCTAATGAGCCAGTTTTAGAAAGCTTGAATGTTTGATGGTTTTTTTAGCTTGATCAAGCTATGAGTTTTTTTAGAGAACAACATCATTAATTAGACAATATTATGAAGTATCACTTTAGTCAAGGGAATAGGGAAGATGCCTTATGTTTTGTCTTGTAGAACCTACAGATCTAACATATTGGAGGTAAAAAGAGATTAAGTGGGATCCAAAATTACATTGAAATAATATGTTTGGGTTTGGTTATAAGGTAAACAAACATTTATAATTACCCATAGTCATAGGAAACCCTTAGAGGGTTCAAACATATAGCTAACATAGTCTAGGCCTATTAGGCCTAGAACTAGGCCTATGACCTATAGGAACCTATCTTGATCTATATGACTATGAGAGTTTTAAAAACACCTTGAGGACCTTCAAGGAAAATTTTAAGATTAATAGGGTCCATTTATCTATAGATAACATCTCCAAGATTGGTCAATTTGGCCTATTTCACCTCAGACCTATTCAGGAAGCACGAGAGAGATTGAGAGATGAAGTTCAAATACTCAAAACTATACAGACACCAAGAATGAGGCCTTAAAAACATGGGGAGGGTTAAAGGGGTTATATAACCAAAATTTGTATAATTTTTTCAAAAGTTGGACATCATGATTTTATGAATAATCCTTAATAGTGCAAACTTAATGAAACCCTCCCAAAACCCTTATTTAGACTTGATGAGGAAAATATGATTGAATATGAATTCAAGAGGGATAAAAAAACCATGAAAGTGATTATAAAATTTCTATAAATCCCTCATGATTTTTGACATCCACTTTTGTTGTACTATCAACTATATGGACAAGGCTAATTCTTTGTTTCTTGCAAGATTTGAGTTGTTTGATAGGTACAGAAGAGAATGGGAAAGTAAATATAACTATGGGATGTCCTTAGGGAATTTTAATAAATCATATAATTCATTTATCACATTTTTTTAATATGAAAATATTTTTTCTATCTCATTCATAACAAGTAGTCTAAACAGATAGCAAGAAGGCAAGATAGCTATCAAGCGACGAAAGTGATAAGTGTTCCAAAAGTTTCATGGAGGTATATTTGATAGACCAAAAGATAAATTATATTAATATTATTTTCCTATAATCTCTTAAATTCATTTATTTGATAAATTTTAATCCATTTGGATGACAAGTGTGAGGACAAATCTAGAGCACTAGTGACAAATGACTGCAAGTAGTGAGTGACAAGTAATAAGGATGAATCCATTAGTTAGGGATGAGTCTATGGCATGAAATAACCTCTTATCTACCTTATAATAATAGACCATATGTTTTAGTTATCCCTATGTTAGTTTCAAACACTTAATTTCACTCCTCACTATCATGAAGGGAGTTTTAAGCAAGACAACTAAGGGTCTATGCCAACTTGAGGAGGATGATTTATTTGAGATTGACACATGTTCATATCAGTTTATTGACATATTTTACACTTCATTCCATTTATTTTTAACTAGTTCTCATATATTAACATATGATCTTATGTCCTTTGAGATTCAATTCTTCTCCCTCTTCTTCTAAGTTCTATAAATTCAAGCCTTTTTGGCTTTGTATTGGATCCAAAAATGGTATGGCAAAGCCCTAATGGTTTTGGCACATTATTTTCCTTTAAATTAAGTTTATTATGTTTAATTAATTCTCTAAAATCTATTACTTAAATGTTTTATGTGGTTTATGTGTTGACAAGTGACGAAAATGCTCTCCTTGCTTCCATGTCTAACCTTACATGTTTGTGTGAATGAGATCTCTTCTAACATGTTTCATAAAGTTTACTATTTTTCAAGTTTGTATTGAAGTGTGAGAAGGAATAGTAGTGTATTATATCTAACCTTATTTTCACTTAGATAAATATAGGCATATAAATCCACCTTTATGATAAATACTTATGCTAGAAGGATATAATGTTGATTTTAGTTTGAGTTGTCTTCTTTTTTAAGTGCACATACAAGTGTGTTGTGTGGAGTTGTTTTGGTGTATCAACTCATTCGTATAGGTTTTTTTATGTACCTTTATTCCATTTTCACCCTTAATAGTGATTAGCTTAGTTTAGTGTGAGCCTAAGAGACAAATCAAGGGAGCTAGCCCTTTCAATCCTAGAGATATATCTCTTGTAGTGGCTTGTCTATGAAGGTAGATAGTTTCATGTTGTCCTAAAATTGAGAAGGTATACTTGACTTATTTAGGATGAACTTTTAGGAAAAAATAGATGCCTTATGGGACATGAAATCCATGAAGGTTGTTCAAAGTGGCCGCTAACTTTGACAATAAAGAGCTATAATAGTCTACTTCTTAAAGCATTTGGTGACTCCAAAGTTTTAATCTCAGTTACAGAATAGTGTGCCCCTTTCATTCCTAAGGTAAACACAAGGTCTATCACCAAAGGCATACCTTTTTAATTTCAAGAATTTCCTCCTTATTCCTATGAGGAAATTATATTTGAGCACACCCATCCCTATCCAAAGAGATCCTATCTTATTCACAATCCCATATGAAATTTATTGATTCATCCATTCTTGTAAAGTACTAAGCCCACCATGGAAAAGAACCACCATTTTTTTCCTTCAATGGACATAACCCTCTAAATCTTTCTCAGTATGATGACATCCCCATATTTTTCCTCAAAAGTATTCCATCATAAACCTATGAGTCTTCCATCATATCCATTGATCATATATGGAATATTGCTAACTTATACAACATCCAACACATCATAGAGCAGAAAATTACAATCAATCTATTGGATGTCTCATTCAAGGGTAAATCTCTTGAATATTATGTAATATTGACACCTTGATCAATGACAACATGAGATAACCTAGGAGATACATTTAGAAGAAGGTTTGAGGACAAGAGTGACAAATTATCACTAATGGACTAGCTGACCACCATTAAAAGGGTACCTCAAGAAGTTATTCAAGACTTCAATACAATATTTTAGAAAACATGGGATAGGATACCATTCTTGGTAAGGCCAATAACTCACCATGCCTTCTTTTATTTCTTTAAAGCATTTTATAGTGAAATTTCAATGATGATACAATCCATAGGAGGTGACACTCTGCCTAATGCCTATAAGGTGGCCATTAGGGAAAATAATTATTTTATTTAAGCTAGGAATATTTCCCCAAGACCCCCCATGCCTCTTTTTCCTAACTTTAAAACTAATACACCTTCTGTTTCTCCCATTTATGCACTTAAAAATAAGTCTATTGTCCCTAACCCACCAAGCGAATCCAATGAGGCAGAAAGAATGAGAGCCATAGAGCATGAGATCATAGGCATAAAGAGAATAATTCAATAATATCAAGTCAAGAGCTTTAAAATTCACTATTAGACTAATAAATACAATCCCAACTATCAAGGTAATAGACCTCCTTTCTAAGGTCATACTCAAGGTCAAGGATAACTAGTCCGAACAAATCCATATGGTGGTTACAATCCCAATACTCATTATTCTTCAAGGACACTAGTGCCT
Organism: Torreya grandis; assembly: GCA_037957365.1. Taxonomy (NCBI): domain Eukaryota; kingdom Viridiplantae; phylum Streptophyta; class Pinopsida; order Cupressales; family Taxaceae; genus Torreya; species Torreya grandis. The sequence continues at coordinate 6,279,541 of JARHVA010000229.1, forward strand.
ACTCTAAACAATCTTGCTCAAGAGAAAAAAATTTAACCTTCATTGGATCAACCTTATGATCCATCTCCCTATGTCATTGAAGCCTTCAACCAAACCTTCATGGAAAACATGGGAACTATGCTAGCTATGGCTCAAAATGAAGTATCATATGGAGGAGAGATTGATGGTAAGAGTAATCCAATGGGGGTTGTATTAGGAAATTTGAAATAAGATGACTTATGTCCAGTCAATTATCAAGGATGTTCAAGTATGGATACAAAATTTATATATGTAAACATAAGGAGTATGAAGAAGGCTATTGAGGAAGTTCAAGGGACTATGAATGGTTCTCTAATGAAAGTTCAAACAAGTACAAGACTAGGTATGTCTAATGTCATTCCAAATGCATAAGTAAAATATATCAAAATGTTAGGAATGATTTCATACTTCTAAGTTCTCAAGGCATAGGCAGTATGATTGCTTCTAGTGGGAAATAAAAAGTTAGTGGTCCTTTCACTAACATTGTGGAGTAAATGAAGAGGTCTCAAGTAAATGTATCCATGTGGGATAACTTGGCTATACATAGATAATTATACCTAATTTAAGAGATGTCCAAGATTAGTTTGACATCCAAATAGATTATCCAAAGAGATGCATTCTTGAAAAATACCATGAAGCCAAGTGAAGGCCAATCAAGTGAGGTTGAAATGGTAGAGAAACATCCTCAATTATATTTATCCATAATTATTAGAGATTATTTGGTGCATAATTATATCATTTATAGTGGATATATCACTTGTCTCATGCCCAAGATGGCAGTTGATAAATTGAACTTGACCTATGAAGCCCATGCTAAAAAAGCCCTCCAATTGGATGGGTCAAGTACCAAGACCATTGGTATAATCATAGGTTTGCAAATCATTTTTCATACTTGTCCTACCTTCACCATTTCTATAGATGTTGTATTGGTTGATGTGAATATTCATTTTTAAATTTGTTTGTCTAGAAATTTCACAACTAATATTGGAGGTTATCTTACTTTATATTGGTCCTACATGGGTTCTAGGACTAGATATGGTGCAAAAGTAACAATCAAGTCAGATATTTTTTTTGGTTTTTATGTTGAACATTATGTGAATCACACCTCTAATGTGAATTTAAATGTGATTAAATAATATTATCACCCTAATGATAAATAAAATATAACTCTCCTTGATGGCATATCTTATTTGTATCTTGATGAGTGGGGAGTTCAGCAAGGTGGTTTTGAAGAAATTAGTCTTGGAACCTACATAGTTCATGAGGATAGTAATGGAGTCATTGATATAGATCATGATGATATTCTAGATAAAGTTACATTAGGAAATTACCTTGTACATATATATGGAGATGTGAGTATTTCAGATTTGTCAAGATGTGACAATCCTAATGAGCAATTTATTCTACCTATAAAAGAGGAAAACATTCTTGATCTTAAACCTCAATAGGAAATGGATGATATGTGGAAGAAATACTATGCCATTATTTAGGAATTTGAAGAGGTTATCAAACCTTTAGTAATTAAAAGTGAGTGTAGACTTGATGATGTAGACAATCATGTTATAAATGAACACAAATAATAGATTGAGATCTATCTCAAGCAAGAAAAAACCCTGATAGTCCACCACGTGTTTGATGATCATAAAGAAAAGTTGGAGGTCTCATATAAGCATAAAACACCCTTAGTAGAATATGAAATATTCAATAAACATAAGGAGGATAGTATTGATGAATTACAATAAGAAGCATGTCATGCTTCAAATATATATGAAGATGAGAATGTTGTGGTGAATCACAAGATGCAAATTAAGGACTTTCAAATGATCATGTTGAAGTTAAAGCAAGTTGCCACCTAAAAAAAGTTTCTTGAAGAGGTGAATGAAATGTTATTTAGTAATCCAAATGAAAATCTTGTAGTTAAAAGAAGATTACCTTCACAAACAAGCTTTCAATAACAAACATGCACCATATGAGGATTTATTTTCTTAGAGTAGAAATGATGAAAGGAGAATTGTTTTTAACCCTATTTGAAGCAATGTAGATGATTATTCTTCACTTAAAGGGTGTTTAGGTATTGTAAATATTAGGATAGGTGTGTTTATTTTTAGTTGGTTTGTGTTTTCCGTAAGTGTTCATGTGAACACACACGTGTCTTATTTCTTACCTTGTTGCTTATTTTATTATTGTTTGGTGTTCCTTAAAATGCATTTTAGTGTTTATAATAGTGTATAGGTGACCCCATAACCCAGTAGATAAGACAAGGTTACTAGTCTTTGGGCATAGGAAGCTTGCCACCCCTAAGAATCACCTAATTATTGACCAATTTTGACCCTAGGTCAAAATAGGCCAATCCATATATAAACTTCCTATAGGGTATTGATAGGTAATAAATAGTCATATGGTCATGTCTAAAGTCACTTAACATGTTTTACAACTTAGTCACTTTGGTCATTTGTCTTAATATTTCCTCATGCCACCTTTTTGGCCTTTTTAATGACTTTTACGATTTCCAAATAAATCCAAGTATGTCAAAATGTATTATAATGTCAAATATGTTATTTGATGTGTTAGGAGTGAATTTGGTAACTAATAAATGTAGTTTTAACATCTAAAGGAGGAGATAACAACAATTTCAAATAATTTAAAGGTAGTTGTATGATCAAGTATAATCTACTTGGCATGTGAGAGCTTTAGGAGGGTATCTATAGGATAAAATAACCCATTTACATGATTGAGAGGTCATAAAAGGTTCAAATATAGAAAAAACTTGTTCATATTCTCCATCACTCTCCTAGACAAGTCAAAATAGGTCAACCATTTTATTCTTAGTACGGATAATATAGGAGGATTTTAGTTAAATGAACTTGCCAAGAGATAGTAGACTTCATTATCTTACTTTTCATTATAAGATTTTTAGGTTTGATGCACTATGCTATATGAATCATTACTAATAATGTTGATGACTCAAAACTACCTACTCATCCTCATGGCCTCTAGTTTTCTCATTTGTATGTATTTGTATGATGATTCCAAGTGTTATAGGTACATTTAAAGGGTTTTATCTTATTTAATATATTATTATCATCTATGTTGGAAAATGTGAATATGAATATATATGTAAGATCACTTCATTGTGATAGTTATCCATAAATATCAATGGTCTATAGGTGTTGTTTTCAGGTGCATGTTTTGTCTTCTCATAGTGGTTTCAAGTTAGAGGTACTATAATTGTATGAGACCCTCTTAGATAATGATGATGGTCCAATCAAGTTCAACATATCTATAGAGGCCTTGATTCTTTGAAAAGGTGAAGTTGAGGATGGTTACATATACATTGTCATATTCCAATACAATGGCAACCTACAAGACTGTGTAAGAGGTCTAAGGCATAGTGTTAAAAATGCTCTAGAAGTCTTTAGCTTCAATTTGGGTCTTTAACCAAGTCTAAAGGAATAAATAAGATCATTGTTATAGTAGTGGGGTTACTATGCATAGTCAAACCTAGTTTCATGTTCACAAAGTGAAAGGTTGCTTATGAGCCCAATTACCTTAATATCTTGTATTGAATTCTTTGATTAAATTATGATTCATCTTTTGGAAGTTGTGTATGTGATTTTTTAAAGTCTAACCACTTAATTCTTGTTAAATATATGGGTATTTCACCTCTCAAAATGAAGGGGATATTTATATGTCAAAAAGAGATAATGGTTGGAAGATTTTAATTAAGTTAACTTTTCACTACAAACACTCAATGAAATCTACAGTGCTTTCAAGCAAATGAGCCTTAAAATTGCAAAATCCTAGTATATTAACTGAATAGAGATGGGAACATGAAATGTAAGCATAAGTGGAGTCATAAAATAATGGAATGATCCTAAAGGCTATAGGATAACAAAGACATTATTCTCAAACAAGAGATACCTACCTATATGAACCTCATATCTCATTCTAAGGTGATATCTATAGTGTGATTTTAGACCTATGGTCTATGGATGGAATGAAGAATGATGCATGATTTAAATATATAAGATGAATTCCATTAATTTTTGAGATATATTTAATGGATTTAAATGATCCAAAGGTGTGGGATACAAATATTAGGCCTGGATTGTCACCTATAGGGATCCTTGACAATGCCTACAGTTTGTTTCATACATGGGGAGGGTTGAAGGGGGTCTTATACCCCAAATTTTTATAATTTGTTCAAAGGTTGGACATCAAGATTTTATGAACAATCCTTAATAATCCAAACTTCTTGAAACCCTACCAAAACCATTATTCAGACCCAATGAGGAAAATATGATTGAAGATGAATTAAAGAGGGATGAAATAACCATGAAAGTTATTATAAAATTTATATAACTCCCTCATGCTTTATGACATCCACTTTTATCATACTATCATCTACAAAAATAGGGCTAATTCTTTGTTTCTTATAGGGTTTAAGCCATTTGATAGGTAAAAAATAGAATGGGAAAGTAAAGATAATTATATGAGGTTATAAGGGACTTTTAATAACTCATAGAATTAATTTTTCACCTTTTTTGAATAGCATAATACTTCTACTATCTCATTCATAATAGGTAGTATAAATAGATAGTGAGAAGGCAAGATAACTATCAAGTGATGAAAGTGAGAAGTGTTCCAAAAGTTTCATGGAGGTCTATTTGATAGACCAAAGTAAAAAGGATATTATTTTTAGTTTCATATAATATATTAAACACATTTTTTTGAGAAACTGCAAGCTGTTTGGATGACAAGTGTGAGGATAGACCTAGAGGACTAGTCACAAATGACTGCAAATAGTGAGTGACAAGTAACAGGGATGAATCCATTAGTTAGGGATGAGTCTATGACATGAACTAACCTATTATCTAAATTTTCATAATATACCACATGTGTAAATTACCCATATGTCATTTTTAGACTCTCAATTTCACTCATCACCATCATGAAGGTAATTTTATGTAAGATAATGAAGGTTCTACGCTAACTTGAGGAGGATGATTTATTTGAGATTGACACATGTTCATATTAGTTTTTTGACTTATTTTCCACTTCATTATATGTATTTGTAACTAGTTCTCAGAGATTGACATCTAGTATTGTGACCTTTGAGATTCACTTCTTCTCTCTCTTCTTATAAGTTCTATAAATTCAAGCCTTTTTGGCTTTGTATTGGATCTAAAATTGGTATGGAGAAGACCTAATGGTTTTTACACCTTATTTTCCTTTGAAAAAAGTTTCCTAAGTTTAATTAATTTCTAAAATATCTTACTTGAATGTGTTAAGTGTTTCGTGTGTTGACAAGTGATTAAAATGCTCTCCTTGCTTCCATGTCTACCCTTACATGTTTGTGTGAATGAGATATCTTCTAATAGGTTTCATAAAGTGTACTAATTTTCAAGTTTGTATTGAAGTGTGAGATGGAATAGTAGTATCTTATATCTATCCTTATTTTCACTTCCCTACAGATAGGCATATCAATCTACCTCTTTGAGAAATACTTATGCAAGAAGGATATAAGGTTGAGTTCAGTTTGAGTTGTCTTCTTTCTTAAGTGCAAATACAAGTGTGTTGTGTGGAGTTGCCTTAGTGTATCACCTCATTATCATAGGTTATGTTATGTAATTTTATTCCATTTTTACCATCAATAGTGATTATCTTAGTGTGGTGTGAGCCTAAGAGACAAATCAAGGGAGCTATCCCTTTTAATCCCAGAGATCTATCTCTTGTAGTGGCTTGTCTATAAAGGGAGATGGTTTCATGTTGTCCTAAAATTGAGAATGTATAATTGAATTATTTAGGGTGAAATTTTAGGATATAAAAGGTCAATAAAGGGATATTCTTGGAGCTTAAACTCATACCAACCTCATATTTTGGGTTGTACCAAACTTATGTCAAGAACATGATAGTGATAATGGAGGAATGGTTAGCCTTGGACCTCACTACAATAAAACCCTTGGGAGAGGGAGAGAATAATATATTAACCTACTTTATGGAGGTAAATATTTAATTTTTATTCCACCTAGATGGCACTTTACCTGAACAAGGGGAATTTGGAATCCACTTAGGTCAATTTGACCATGTTATGAGAGAGAAAGTGGCCAAAGTAAACTAGGAAGGATCCTAGGTAATGTTGGATCTATCAACTCAACCTACTACGAGCATCAACAAAGTATCTATAGTCCAAGCCTTAATGTAAGTTATCTTCCATATCTCCCAAATATTGGTAGCTTAGGCAAAAGTGATCTTTAGGGATCCTATAATGAACTTGGCCAAGTTGGACTAGGATTTTGACCTCATGGTATCCACATTGGAAACTAGAAGCACCTAGCCAAAGTAGTTAGTAGTTGACACCTCTTAGCTACCTTCACATGTTTACCAGTGGTCCCTCATAGATCTATTATGGGTTTTTTGGGATTTCTTTTGATTCAAATTTTGAAATATGATTATAACTATAATGAGTGGCCACCATGGCCTAGAATGGGATCCTCATGCCTTTTAGAGGTGATCCCCAATCCTTATATATATATAGAAGATCCATATTGTATTTTAGGTTTGAACAACAAATTTCTTGAAAGTGTGTTTGGATTATTACCAAGATTGCACCTAAATTTCCTTCTTCACTCTAGACTATAATAACAACCCATATCAATTATTATAGTAAATTTTCACTCTTTTAATGAATATAATCTCTATTTTATACAAAAAGGTCTCTTATGTGTTCAATTTTATTTCATCTTCATGGTCAAATTATCAAAAGTTATAGGTTAATTGGATTAAAACTTGTCACTTTATGTATGTCATGATTTTTATGTGCTTAGTTATTATAATCTCTATGTGAGTTATTTCATTTTTCTTTTGGTAGTGCTAATAATTTTTATGCTTAACTAAAAATTCTCGTATGGTGTCTATGTGTTTTTGACAATAAAATTATAGTACTAATATTTAGTAGTAATTCACATTGAAGGCATATTTTTGGTTCCCTCAAACTATCCCCACCATATGTTCTTACAGGTATAACTTTAGTGAAACTTAGTCTATAATGGTAAAATTATGGCAGATTCATTTGGTTCAATGACCATTGCATTGATATCATTTTATACCTAGAGGCTTCCCTTCTCTGCCTTACCCTTTCCTCTCTTTTTTATTTTTTAGTGGATATGAAATCTCCCTTACCCTTGTGTTTAGAAATAATAATCCCAAAACCCAAGTATTTATAACTATCCTTAACATGTGTGAAGTACAATGTATTGAACTTTCAATGGTAATAATGTATTTCTTGGAGACTATTCATGTAGACTTAATTTGTGAAGTCCAATACCTAAAACCATGCCCTAGGTTGATCCCAGATCAGTCCTAAAATATAGGATGAATGTTCATAGTTATCCCCATCTTCCCCTTTTTAATGAATGCCCAATCTCATGGGCATATTGTGATAAGGAGAAGATTAGAATGAACAACAAGATTAATATAAGCCATTCATCTTATTTCTACGATGAAGGGTGGAAAATTATTCCCAAGAAGGCACATGGATCATGAATGTGGGCCATTCATCTTGTTTCCAAGATGAAGGGTGGAGAATCATTCCCAAGAAGGTACATATATCACCAATGTGGGCCCTTCATCTTGTTTCCAAGATGAAGGTTTGAGATGCTTCTAAAATATCTCACAAGATTCATTATGGGCCCTTCATCTTGTCTCCAAGATGAAGGGTGGAAAATAATCTTTTATATTAATTCTTGTAATATATTGCTTGGAACACAAAAGAATATTTCATAAGATCTCAAGATTATTTATTGAATGAATATGCCTCTTAGAATAAAAATAAAAATTAATTATTTGAAAGGAAATTAAAATTCTATTTGCAATAGAAATATAATTAGAAGAATGATTTAGAGAAGAAGGAATTAATTGCATTAATTGATCAATAAAGTGGAATTAGTGAATTGGCCAAAATAAAGTAACTGACCAAAGAAATTGACCAAATGATGATTAAAAAGATCTAATATGATGAATTGTCTCCCTTTAGATGACTTAAAGTGAATTCATAATTGTATATTAGATGAATATATGATTTTACATCATTTTTTGCTTATTTATTTGGAATCAATCTATTTAGCAATTTTGACACAATAGTGAGAAAAATGGAGGGTCTACATTACCTAGCTCAAAGTGCATATAAAATATTATAAAATCATAGATCAAATTCATAACAACCAATACATAGAACATTTATCCTTGAGTTACTCAAAATATCAACCATATACAAGGATATTCTCTACAAAGTTTTGGAGGAAATAACTACATCTTGTGATACTAAATATTCTTACTTTACTATAATATTTAATTAGATAATTTATGATGGGGATATAATTAAATTTTATGAAAAGGAAATACCTCCACATGATGTTTTGTCAAAATGTATCCTTATATATTCAACTCTTTAAGATAATTGTTTTGAATCATATAAGTTGTTGTGGATAATAATTAAGGACTGAATATTTGTAGTGAAAGCTTCCTTCAATAAATGGGTTATAAGTATAGATGTCTTGCTAACATCAACTTTGATTAAAAAATAATTTGATAATAAATAAATAATACTCTTGGTATAGTTACATTGAAACTTTATTTAGGGTGAAACCAATACAAATCACACATCATGTCATATACAAAGATGTAAATTATTATAATTTACTTGGGGGGCCTTTGATGCATTGTATGAATGCAATAAAATCTAATTTGCACATATGCCTATTTTTTGTATCATATATAAAATTATAGCGGATGAAAATTCTTTTCATTCTTGTAAAATGGTTGGTCCTAGAGAGCATATTGTTCCTCATTCACCCAAGAATAAAAAATTCCTTGTTGAATCAATACTAAATTTAATGTGATTTACACCATAATTTAGGTCAAAATTGTGTTGGAAATCAATGGTTTTTGGTGTTTTTATACCAAAAATTTCAAAAAAATTGTATTGAATTTAGATTTGCGAAACCAGTGCACAATTGAAATGACTAGACATTTTTTCATTATATCAAATTTGTGTCAGGTTTGTGCCAAGATTGTGCCTCCATTTAGCATCACATTTGTGGCAAAATTTGGCTAAATAACAATAATAATATATATTAATAATATTATTTATAAATATATATACAAACTCATATATTTAGTTATTATTATTATTTTTATATTATATACATTAATTACTTTAAAAATATATACTATGTGTATTTATATATATAAATTATTCTAATTTTGATCTTGCAAAAATTATTATTTTAAATTTTATTAAAAAATTTGATATGGTAATTAAAAAAAATTATGATAATTATGTATATAAAATAATGCAAAAATTATTATTTTAAATTTTATTAAAAAAGTTGATATGGTAATTAATAAAAATTATGATAATTATGTATATAAAATAATGCATGATAGTGGATGGAGTCAAATTAATATAAAACACCTTCCTCATAAGGAATAAATGGTGTGGAATTGCTATCAAATTTAGTGTCTAAAATTATGGTGGAATTAACATGACAAATTTGCAACTAAAGTTGTAGGAAGGACAACCCAAAGTATAACAATCAGAACAAAAAATATTGCACTTCATTCTCTATTTTGCAATTGTGTGCTCATGCTAAAACTATGTAAATCCAAAGATAATAAAAAATAACAAAGATTGAGCAATGGAAAATGATAGTTTAATCAAATTTCATGACACCTTATTGACATGCAACATTTTCTCTCATTTTCCTCTCATATATGCCATTTGCACTTCCATCCTCTCTAATAGGTGGAGATTTATTTATCCTATAAGTGGATGAGAATATAGAAAAGAACATGAATAATGAGAGAGGATACTTTAGTTCAATAAGGTGTCAGGAAAGTCGCTTAATTCATCCTTTTCCATTTTTCAAGCTTTATGATTTTGTACAACCTTTGGATTGCCCTAGTTTTAGCATGAACACCTAGTTACCAAAGTAAAGAATGGCATGTTTAAATTTATGTTTATACTTTTATACTTTGGGTTCTACTTCCTACAACTTGCATTGAAAATGTACCACATGTATTCCACCATATTTTTAGAAAATACATTCAAAATTGCATCCCACCATAATTATATGCATGGATAATTTTAAGAATAGAGACTTAAAAAATTATATAATATCTTAAAGTTTTGTCATAATTTCATTGGATAATCTTTGGGGAAATTGCCACATATGTGTAAATTGATTGGCTATTATATTGGATCTCTAAAAAAATATATTATTATTTGGTGAATTAAATGTAATATTCAAATAAAGATATATAATGACATAAAACAAAAATATGAAATGAATAAAATTAACTAAAACTAAAAATTTCTCTTTCAGGTTGATGCAAAAATAATGACACTTACCTAGAAATGAAAGTAACCTATAAAATTTTGATCCTCTCCATGCCCCCAACTCCCCCCATAATCATTAAAATATGCTTAGAAATAAATTGTTAAAATTTACATCTATATGAGCCATTCATGTTGGTTAAGGAATAAATATTGTTATCCTCTATTAAATACTTTTCTTTGTATTTTCAAGGGGAGTTGAAGGAGAATGTATTGTTACAATGGAATGTTAGAAAGACTAGAAGAGGGCCACAAAAATCTCAATAAGTTATCATCAAAGGGAAGACACCAAAGTAATCAACATGGTACCTCAAGAAATTTGCAAATCTTTTGGAGGGAATGGGTTATTTTACATGTCAAAATATGACCATATTTTACATGTGAGCCTCATGAATAATAGTTTAAAATCTTAATTCCACATCAAAATTTTATGTGTCTTTGAAACAAACATTTTTTTTCATTTTTAAATAAGATATTTTGAATATATATTTTTCTCTTAATAATTATAGTAAGTGAATATAAAAACAGCTTATAAATTGGGCAACTTCAAATTTCATAATATTTGTTAGTAATTTTTAGTCACACATTAAATTCCATATTCAATAAAGGTACCTAAAATTAAAATAAGGTACCCAAAACTTATTGAACTTAACATTTACAAGATATGAAATGACATTATGGAAAATGTTCAATATAACCATAATATTCATATTATTTTTCTCCCACACCTTATACACATTTATACAAAATATTTTTTTACCACTTTTCTAATTCACATTTAAGCATAAATGACACACATTACCTAACTTCATATAATTTCATAAGAAAAATTAACTAAGATTAATTGTGTGTGAAGATTTGTAAAAATACTCATGCAATATATTTGTGGAGGGTAAGTGCATGGAATTGGTGTGCCAAAAGGGGGTTACCCATGGACATTGTTTTCTTCTAAAAAATGAGAAATCTCAACTTGTATAGATTATTTTAGATGTCTACACTCAAAATTTGGAGATGATATAAGAACATAAATTGTATAATCTCAAATATAGTTTTAAAAATATTATTTAAAAAAATTTGGTCAAGTATAAATATGTCAAACATCTAAAATTTGAAAAGAGACCACTATATTTTTGGAAAATAAAATAGATAGCTTGTTGTGTGTCCCCTCATCTTTTGAGCGTTATTTGGTATTGTTTGAAACCCTATGGTGGAAAGTTAGATAAGATCATCTAGTTCACAACCTATATTTAAAAAATAATAATGAATATATATTTTTATTAGTTTTACAAGTAAATAGACCTTGAAAACTGATAAAAATAATGGATAGGCGGTTATGTGGCCCCTAACTACTTTTAAAAAAATAAAATGTTTTTTTCTCTAATGTGTATAGAATTAGGCCTAGTTTTTAACGATATAATTTTTGCATTTGGATTTTTAAAAAAATATATAAATAAAAAAATGTAAACATGTATAGTTGTGGCATATACTGGCCTAAAAAGGACATATTTAGAAATCAATATAGATGCAAACCTTAAAATAATAATAATTTTTAAATCCTATATTTGGAAAGAGAATAGTGTGCTTGACATCATAATAATATTTTTAGGAAATATCTCGATAAAATTCATAATGCTTATGATGATGAAATTTGGATTTTATTATTTTTAGTCAAAAACATGGATCAAACTATGTGTTTATAGGTCCAAGCCTTAGACTCATGATTCCAAGCCATTTTCGAGCCTATAGGTATGATTTTGAATTAGGATATCAAAAAATCATGTATGCATTATAAAACATATTTTTTATAACATGTACATATTAGTAAATATATGCAATGTTCAAGCATTAGAAAGAAAAGAAATAGAATAACCGAAAGGTAGGGGGAAGTTTACTAAAATAAATGTTAACTATAAGTAAATATTACATTGTTATATTTACTTATACTTTAAAATTATTTTTGTAAATATAATAAATTAGGGTCACTTTACATCTTATACAATTTATCTCACAGTGACACAAGTTATAATTTGGAAGATAGTTTTTTCACAATGTAATTTGCTCAGTACTTAGTCATTTTTTAGGATTTTAGTATTGAACTTAAGGATTTCAGGGTGTAAGTTTTGAAACTAGTGTATATTATCTTAGGTTTTGGGGTATTAAAAATTAATTTATGACATTTATAAGAGTTTTAAGTTTGTAAAAATTAAATTTTACAAACCAATGCACACTTTCCCACCCCTTTATATTGATTTTACTTATGATTAGGTCCCTTATAGGCCAAAAATGACACAATAACACCATAATCATTTGTGACTAGGGTAAATGAGGAATATTTTGGGCACATTTATAAGTGGTCACCTAAATTTTATTTGAATTCATGTCAATTTGGTGTGTATGTGAAATGTAAGTCATATTGGTGACCCACACACACCCAACCACTCTATTAAGTTGATTTTACTTATGATTAAGTGTCTTATAGGTAAAAAGTGACAAAAAAACACCATATCCATTTATGACCAAGGTAAATATAAATAATTTTAGGCACATTTATTCAATATCACCCCATTTGTCTTCTAATTTAGGAAAAAATGTGATAGTGGCATTTTAAGTTGCATTATGACCCTTGTACATCTAACCACCAATTTATGCTGATTTTACTTGTGATTAGTTCCTTATAGGAAAAAAATGACACAACAAAACTATATCCACTTGAGAACATGGAAATGTAAATAATTTTAGGTACATTTGTGTATGATCATCCTAATTCACTTCAAATTCAATCCAAAATGGTGTGATTGGGGAAGCATAAGTCGTATTGGTGACTCACACACACCCAACCACCCCTTTATGTTAAATTCACTTAAAATTAAGTCCCTTATATGTAAAAAACCTCACAACAAAACCATATACACTTGTGACTAGGATAAATGTAGATGAAATGGGGAAGATATATGTGTGATCATCCAAATTAAATTTGAAATCAGCCTAATGTGGTATGATCAAGGCAACATGGGTCTCATTTGTGATTTGCACATATCCAATGACACTATATGTCATTTTTACTTGAGATTATGGGGATTATAGGCCAAAATAAACATAACAAAATTATATAAATTTAAAAATAACAAAATTCGTGCATATGCACATTCATCCATTTTTACTTGAGAAATTTTAACAACATTATCTCTACAGCTTGCAAAAAGTTTTTATCGATTGATTTTGAGGACATTGATGGTATGGTTTGTGTGTTTTTATTAAATATTAACTATTATGAACTCAAATATTCAACCTTAAACCCCCTCCTTTCAATATACCTTTCAATTTAAGTCAATCTAGACCCTCCTTTATATAGAGGTAGGGAGAAACTCTATTATGGTCTATGTATGGGTATGGGTGTCCATCAATAATTTATTAATCACATGGTCACCCTTATCTTTTTATTTCCATCCCTAAATTCAAGATACCAGTCAAGTTTTATATCCTCCCTTAATTCATCAATATGTTATCTATGTCTTATATAAGCATAGAGGCAAATGTTTGCATCACTCACTATAATGTGATTCCCTTCTTTTCCCCTATATATAGATATGAAAATCAATCCCACCTATATCTATGTGGGTACCTAATATCAATCATCAATCAAGTGTCCCTCATATATTATGGGCACCCTCTCTCAGCCATAATTATAGATGGTCAATATATATATATATGGGTGCTCTATATATAGAGAGAGGGGATAATTTACCCTATCTATATTTGAGGAGGGTGAGACCCCTTATATATAAATGGAGACTCAATTAATTTATTATATTAATATAGGGTCACTATCTATATATGGACACTCTCTCACCCCTATCTATATCTAGAGAGGGAAAGGGGTGTTTTAATCTTATCCATGTACAAGGTCCCTATATTTATATGGAGGAACTCTCTATTTATCTATTTATGGGAATTGTATAGTAATATAACATGCTCCATATATATATATATATATATATATATATATATATATATATATATATATATATATATATATATATTAGATATGGTGAAAATTACCTTATATAAATAGGGGATGCTCGAGAACCCTATATATGTGGAAATCGATAGGTTTGACCAACGACCCTATGTAATCGAGGGGAGAGCACTTGATAATGACCTAAAATGAACTGAGTTAGATTAAAACTCCACTGCATTATATTAGATAGGTAGGGGAAGGATTCAAACATGTAATATTTAGGTCATGAGCCTAACAAATTTACCAATTAATTTACCCACTTTATTAGATAAGGATATAGACAAAATAAATCAATTCCATATCCATATCCTATATCTATGTAGGACAAGGCCCCACTGATTTAATGAGTTAATGTGAATCTTATTTCATATGTAATATGATTGAATCATTTGATTGTAAAAAATAGGAATGAATGATATGATGGTATCACCTTTCAACAATGAAAAATGACATGATCATGATATATATATATATATATATATATATATATATATATTGGCATTAGTAAAATATGTAGTTTAATTAACATAATATATATTGACACCCCCACCCCATGTATAGATTTATATTTAGTTACATATTTAGAATGAGTAGAGATTTAATGTTATCATTTATATCTAGTTTAGTATATCCATTGAACAAGTCTATCAATGATCAATACTACTACATTATATATGTAATATGTATGGTATGACTAAAGTAACCCAACATGCATGATGCTTGGCATGGCATAAATGATGTGTATGATGTAGTCCATATCCATGACATATAATATACTTATCTCATCTCTATATGTAACATGATTTTGATTTTATGGATAATGGAATGGGTGTGGGTAATATGATGTGATGTATAATGCTTTCCTTGTTGATACAATAGTTGATTTCAATAGCTTAATGTCATTGAATATGTTTGTTGAGTATGATGTCAATATTAAAACTTGAGTTATATTTATAGAATTTGTATGTTTTGGGTTTTTAGGTTTTTTGGAAGGTTATTTAATGTATTTATTACCTTAATTAGTTTTTTGGTCACTTTTGGATAATTTTTGATGATTTATTAAAAAATATATGGAACTGCCAGTTCACTGCAGTTCACTATTTGATTACTTAGTTGAGTCTAAAACATTAACCACTAATTTACAAATAGGTGGGGAACAATTTATTGATTATATAAATAAAATTTAATTTAATTTCAGTTAATTTTCCTTAATTATCTTAGTTGGGGCACCTAGGTTGACTATAATTGATTTTTAGTTACATGTTTGACTTTACTATGAAAGAGGCTTCTTGCATGATGTACAAATATTTGTAGTGAGTTAAACTAGGTTTATTTAGTATATTTTTAGTTGAGTTATTCTATTTTAATTTCACTTAGTGGTCTAGAATTTTTTATTTTATTTTTACTTTTAGACTTTACTTGCATTGCAAGTTTCCTTATAACTAGCTTAATATAGTTTTTTATTTAATAAATTTGCACACAATAGAAGTGTGGTGAATTAATTAAAATTTAGAAGATTTTTTTATGTTTTAACTGTGATATTATTACAAATATAAAATAATTTAGACCAAAAATCATATATTTTAAAGTTTGAAGCTATTCAATACACTTTTTGATCAACTATTTCACTCACAACATAGTTAATTTGACAAATAGTAATTTTGGGACAATTTCATTGTTACATAGTTCTAATTTTAGAGTAAAATGAAGCTGAATTTCAATCCACCAATTCATTCAAAACCTTCAAGGTTTTTTAATTACGGTTTGTATTGGTGGGGTGGGCTCATTGAATATTGTGGTGCCATTGAATAGAATTATATAGCCTAGTGTGGTAGTGTGGATGGCCTAACATACTAGTGTGCCCCTCCCCTATTGAATTGAATACAATGATGCCATTATACCATCCATATAACTAGTGACCAACATAAAACATATCTTTGGGATAAATAGGGAGCTTGGTTTGTTAATACCAACCAACCCAAATGACTTCCATACCATGACATCAATGTTGGAAATGATAGAATACCAATGTTATCCCAATACCCAAGCAAACCAACTAGCTATCTCTTATCTCAAGACAAAAACCATGGATATTGAATCACACAAAACTCATCTCATGTGTGTTTATCTCATATATACACATGAAAATATAGAGGCTATATGTGACATGATAAAGGCATACTACCTAGAGTGTAACAACATACAAATAAGGGGATCGGTGTCTCGTGTTGTTTTATGAGGTAGACATTAGAAATCTCATGTCCTCATAGTTTAGATAGGAATAAATATAGTGTTGGTATGATAATTTTGGCCTATAATACCCATAATATCAAGTCAAATTGACATATATGGTGGTTGGATATGCATGGGAACCAATGTGACCCACGTTTCCCCAATCACACCAATTTGGCTTACTTTCAAAGTACATTTAGATGATCACACATATGCCCCAAAACATCTACATTTATCATGGTCCCAAGTAGATATGGTTTTGTTTTGTGGATTTTAGCATATCAGGGACTTGATCTTAAGTGAAATCAACATAAAGGGGTGGTTGGGTGTGTACAATTCATGAGTGTGACTTACATTTCCTAAATCACACCACTTTGGTTTGAATTTGAAGCGAATTAAGGTGATCATGCACAAATATTCTCAAAATTATTTGAATTTCCTTAGTTCCATGTGGATATTGTGTTGTTGTATCACTTTTGGCATTTAAGGGAGCTAATTAAAATTAAGATAAGCATAAATTTGTGGTAGGATACACAAGGGTCATAATGTGACTTACATTACACTTTTTTTCTTAAATTAAAATAAAAATAGGGTGGCCATGAACAAATGTGCCTAAAATTATTTGTATTACCTTATTAATAAGTGGATATGGTGTTTTTGGGTCGCTTTTAGCCTATAAGGGACCTAACTTCTAGTAATATTGGCATAAAGGGGTAGTTGAGTGTGCATGGATCACCATTGAGACCTACATGTCCAAATGCACACCATTTTGGCATGAATTCAAATAAAATTAGGATGACTACTCATAAAGGTGCCCCAAATTTAATTTTAATAAACTTATAAATCTTAGAGATGTTAGGAATCAATACATAAGCCCCAAAAACCTTAAAAATAGACACTAGCTGTAAAAGTTACACCCTGAAATCCTTATGTTATATATTAAAATCTTGAAAATGACTAAGTGGTGACTAGATTGGATTTTAAAAAATTATATTCTAAATCATAATTCTTGGCATTTTGAGACTAATTATAGAAGATGAAGAGTGACCCTAATTTTTTATAATTACTAAAATAAATTTAAAATATAAGTATATGTCAACTTGTACTTAAAATTTATTTTAGTAAATTGCCCCCTCTACTTTTTTATTATTTTGCTTCTTTACTTTCTAACACTTGAACATTACATATATTTGGTTATGCATACACACTTTTGTGTGTACTAATTATAACACATACATGTTATAAACTTGATATTTACCAACCCTAATTCAAATAAAATGTATGCATTATTTTAATACGACATACATGTTTCTATCAAGTTCGTAAAAATATCAAGAAAATTATCCACCAACTCATTACACTTACTCTAGATATAAATATAAAATGAAAGCAAGTGTATTTAACCTATATTTGATGAGTATTAATACATATCAAAAAAAATTGGAAGAGTGATCTTAATATATAGGTAAATCGATCATAAAAAAGAACAAATCTTCACTATGGGATATGCATTGAATGTATTTAAGTGTTTTGTTGAGAGGATATTATTCAATGTCAAGAGGAATCAAGAAATGGAGGATTAATCCTTTTTAAACTCAATTTTGAGCCAATAAATATTTCAATTAAATAATGGGAGTAAAAAATAATTTAAATTTTTGATATTTATTGAATTTTATCTTGATGTAGTTATTAGTATGGAGAGGAGCATACATTAATATAGAATTGTTTTATCATTTCAAATATGTTCATTACAATATATCTTTGCATAATCCTATCAACCTCTCACATGGAATTATAAATTCATGTTGCTGGTAATTATCAAAAGTGAATATATAAATAACTTGTAATCAAGAAATGATATAACATAAAAATTCTATTAATTTTCATGGTCACACATTAACTTCAATATTTATTCATATTTGTATAATTTATACTATACTAAATTTACCTTTAGATCCTATTCAATATTAAGGATTCCAATTTTTAATGTAAAGATCATTAAAAAATGGTGTCAATGTGTTGGTTTAGTGCTCCTTAGCTGAAATTATAATTGTTAGGTGTTATTTGTTGTTGTTAAAGATGATAATGTGGAAGTTCAATATTAGTTGGCATGCAAAGGATGTTGGGTAGACACTTTTGGATCCTCCAACCATTAAAAACACTCGATAATTTTTATGTTTATTGTTGTTATAAGTTTTTTAACATTTCTATGGTAGTTGTTTGTTGATGGGACAGAGCCTATGTTGGCTCCCTTATAAACACAATTAGATATAATATGAATATCCACTATAGGTGTTATAAATTTCTTGATGAAGTATTTCGCATGATATTTTATGGTTTCTTATTTTATATTTTTGGCATAATTAACTCTTTTTATTGACCTTTATAAAAAACAAAATGTATTTTACAATACATATAATCTTGTAATATTTTTTGATGTTCATTAGATGATAGGCTTCCCTAAACCCTAAAAAAATACAATTTGTCAACCTTGTCATTGGATGGTGCATTTTTAAAAAACTTAAAATATTTATTATTTATTTAATCCAATGCCCATTAACATAATGTAGCTATTGGACACAATTTTGACTCTTAAGGTATCTTTTTCATCACTGCTAAATTTTACAAGCTTGTTATCTAGAATAAAAAAGAGCTAAAAACTCTATTGTAGATAAGTAAGAAATCATGTAGTTGATATTATTTATTTTTATATGTAAATATGATATAATATGAGTATTTTAAACTCATAAATAATTCCAAGATACATATATTAGGTGTATCCAACTTTAGGTAGTGAGCAATTTTTAGGATTTTTAAAAGATCATAGATTTTGACATGGATCTCTAATGTTCTAATGTGGACTTTATAATTCGATGAATAATTTGAATAAGAGGTTAGACAAGTAATCAAATTAATATTATTTTAAGAGTAAGTGTGGATATACAATTATTATACAACTTTTCATTATGGTTTAACAAAATATAGATTTAACTGTGGTTCACAATGTCATATGTCATGTTGCACATGACCAACATTATTATCAAAGGGATGAGATTATAGAACATAATGAATCACCTATTTTCTCATATTCCAAGGGAAACATTACACTATTATATAGCTGAATACTTTAATTAAATAATGTAATATCTTTGTGTTAATGGCATGCTAACTATTTTATACCAAAAACAATAATAAAATCATAACCCATTTGAACCTACTCTTATGTTTAGATCATATTGTAGTAAAAAAATAAATTACCAAACAAAATATCATTTAAAGTAATAACACAAGTTGTTATATCATAAAAATATTTTGACTCGTCAATCAAGACATGTTTGTAGTGCCTTGGGTTGCAGTTCCTCATGGCATTGGAGATTTTACAACAATTTAGTCATAAGAATATGTTTATGGCTTATAGGTATAACTATGCACAATATTTTTTATTACAGTTGTAGTAGGTAAGCCCTTAACTTAAGTGGATTAAAATTTATAAAATAAGGTCTCAAAACCCACAATTTATTATCAAAACATCACCATATTGATATACTAATTCTTATGCTACATAATTTTTATTCTACGTGACACCAAGAGATCGGTAATAAATGATATTATTACAATATAATGGCATGATTTTATCACATTTAATAATGCTACACTTCATACACTTCTCCACTGAAATAGGCAATGTTAAATCAAATAATTACATAAATAAATAAACCATATTTTTTTGTACAAAAGCAAAACATAATATATCTTAACTCTAGTGAAGGAAATGAAATTAGGTCTCATTTTATGCTCAATTATCAATGGGATATAAAGGTAAAGGTAAATTTTTAACTCAATGAAATTTCAAAATTGATTATAATTTTTCTAGAATCCTTTTTTAACATTTATTATTTACTATGAAACCTCAATATACTTGAATTAATTACATACAATATTTTATATTATAGATGTAATAAGTAAGACCTTAACTTAAGTGGATGCAAATTTATAAAATAAGGAATCAAAACCCATAATTTATCCTCAAAACATTACCATTTCAAACCTACTAATATACTAATTCTTATGATACATAATTTCTATTCTATTTGACACTAAGTGCTCAATAATACAATGAGTTTTCTACAAAATAATGGCATAAGTTTTACATTTAATAATGCTACACTTCATACACTTCCCCACTAAAATATGTGACATAGTATATCTTACTTCTCGTGAAGAAAATGAAACTATTTCTCATTTTACGCTTAATTATCAACAAGATATAAAGGTAGAAGTTATTTTTTAACTCAATGAAAATTCAAAATTAATCATAATTTTTATAAAACCAATTTTTAACATTTATTATTTACTATGAAATCCTCAATTCTCTTAAGGTAAAGGTATTTTTTTAGGTCACTAAAAAGAGAAACACCAATCTATAGTAAGAGGCCTCTTGAAAACTCATAAGGAGTTTGATTTCCATTTTATTTATATATTGTTCAAATTTCATACTTATATAGTTTTCCCCAATTATCAAGCTCAGTTATAAACTTGAAATAATTTCAATTTATCATGAATCTTCATTCTATCAAATCCATATGCCACATGCTTCAAAATTTATTTTGCTTCACAAAAAGATAAATGCTTGCCATATTTCCTCTTTAACACACTAAATCCTCTTGATTAACTTAATTTCATTCAAATTGAGCAATTTTTTGGAATTTCCATCATATTTGTCATTTAAAATTACTTTTTTACGTTAACAAATTTAAATAACATAAAGTTTTACACAAGCCATTTTATCATTATGATAGATTATGGAAGCCTCAAACATATTAAGATAAACATAGATTTTTAGGTTTCCAAAAAAGTGAGATCCCAATTTGGAATAAGAGACCCTCATTGTAGGATTTTATTTTCCATTTTTCTTATACATTGTTTAACTTTTGTAGTTCTAAAAATTTACTTTGTTAGCAAGGTAGATAATTTGAACTTGTCAAACTACCTACACCTAAAGTCATTACCAAGTTGATAACAAACTCAAATTTTCCAATTTACATACACATGAATTAATTACCAAGATTAGTATTAAATTTTAGTTGGCCAATCCACCCACATACATTTTTGTTTGTTATATAAAGAGAAATCATCCATATTTTATACTGAAACTTAATTTTCTTAAATTTATTGGATATGCTTCATAATTTACACTAAAAACATATTGGAAAAAAGCCTTTACCTTGTATCAAGTTAAATGTTTTCCATATTTTTGGATAAAATATGTGTGAATTTTTTATTGATGTTCCAAATTATGACCTATGATCCATGATCATATGAATGTTAAGAGTAAATTGGCTTGATCACA
This sequence comes from Torreya grandis, assembly GCA_037957365.1. NCBI lineage: Eukaryota > Viridiplantae > Streptophyta > Pinopsida > Cupressales > Taxaceae > Torreya > Torreya grandis. Next base: position 6,301,555 of record JARHVA010000229.1, read on the forward strand.
TTTATAGAGCAATCGGTTTGAAACATATATCGTTAAAAATTAGTTATAAAAAAAATGTTTATTAAAGGAAGGATCAAAATCAAACTACTCTTAGCATCTAATCCATTTCTATTCTTTCAAAATATGAATGCATTTTTTTTTCAAAAATTTTAAATTAATAAATAATTTTTTTATCATAAATAATTCAAGTACATGAATGAATCTATTGTCATATGTCAGGGTATGGATGGACCTTACTAAGATCATACCTTAAGGTATTAATGTATTTTATTAGGATAACATCAAAAATGCTCTAATCAATCTATCTTTAGGTGCAAAGAATTTATTTTCATAGTTATACCTATAGTTTATTATATAGATATCAAAAATAAATATACAATATTTGAGTATATTGTAGGGGTTTCATGCGCTGATGTCTCCTAATGTTTTATTCGACACAAAAATCATTTGTAGAGAGACTCCCTCTTTTGCGTAGCTTCAAATTTAATTTTATGATGCAAAATAGGTATATATTTTAATGCATGATAATAAAAAAGTAGATATTATAGTAAAAAATAGTCAAACAGGGATATTCTAACAAAAGAAATGAAGATATAACATGACCCAATGATTGATATATTATTTTCACTACAACTCATGAAAAATATGTAGTTTATTTGATCTGAAAACAATTAATATACATCTTAAAAATGGCATGATGTTAAGAAGATTTGGTTTTTGTATGATAACAATTAGTCATTCAATTGAGAATAATGTTTAAAGGAAAGAACATTTATGTGGATTCAATTTTGGATGGAAAGCGTTGATTAATAGTTCATTATAGAAGAAAATATATAATTATAGGTATATTACAAGCTTTACATTTTGGATTGATGAATACTATACAAACATTTACTTTTTACAAAAAAGTTATTATTAGAAAGATCAAGCATATGAAATTTTTGAAAACCCAAAATCAAGCTTGGAAGAGACACTTGTAAATTATTATCATCAAGACTGGTTATACTTAGATTTTACATGATGATGGTGATGATCTTGGATGCATGATGTTGCATCACCAATATCTAACACCTTTGTCACCAGTAACTCCATGAAAATGTGACCATGTAAATGGGATATCCAAAATTGACCCTTTTAACATATCTGACCTTCTTAAGATAGAGTTAAATCCCTACCTTCACTAACTTTGAGATGTTCTTCTTCTTGGAGCCTCCCTTTCTTCTCCCATCTCCTAACTTGGCACTACCAAAATCCATTATTTATTGGTTATGAATTGAGATAGAAAATTATGTGATGAAAAAATATGGTATCTCATGAATTCCTAGTCATTATATAGAGCCTCTCTACATTCGGTGTTCCACGGAGATTCATAGACCATATGATTTTGTTATTATTGATGCTTCATATGGATTTCTAACTAATCTATGAATAACGAATCCCACAAATTAAAGCTTTTGTATGTTTTAAATTGAAAGGTAATGATTATAAATATTCCCCCACCCAAAATCCCTTTTCCCTAAGTGAAAAAATACCTTATTAGGGTTGGCCATTAGCTTAAGCAATTAAATGGTCACTATGTTAAAGACATAGGTAGAAGGGGTCTCAAGACTTAAAAATAATGTAGATAGTTTTTAGTCCTTGGATTTTTATGGCAATGAGATATGTCAAGAGGATAAATTTTGTTTCAATATGATCTTGATGAATGGTGAAGTGGCGAGGAAGAGAAAAGCCATACATAACATGAAAGTGGTGAATATTTTAGGGTAAGTTGGGTGGTGATGGTGAATACAAATGACATGGTATTCAAGGGATGGAATTTAATAACCCTATCCAAATACACATGCAAATTTTAGTGAAATTAAAAATGTGTCAATGTAATCTATAGATTCCATCAAATAAATGTAGATACCAACTACATGATTGAAACATGTGTCATCTCATTGAAAATAATTGTCTAATATCTAATAACTCATCTAAAAATGTAGAGAATGGAAAAAATGTCAATTTAGTTGATTCAAAAACTAATTAGATGACTCTAAAACTAATTATAATAAAAATGGAAAATGCTTATTTAGTGAAAGATGCCTCTAATATAATCTAATTAATCAATGCAAGAATCCATATATATATATATATATATATATATATATATATATATATATATATATATATATATATATATTTCCAATATTTTTACATTCTCATTCTCATTAACACCAAAAAACACATTATATTTGTAATGGTAGCACTCAATTCTCTTTATTCAGTGAATAGACTAAAAAGTGTAAAACTACCAATAAGACCACAATTGTTGCCAATTTTATTTAGTATGTTGAAATGGGTTTGAATCCTTGCTAATGTCACATACTCTGTCCAAGTTTTATGGTGGTCTAACGTATTCTAAAATTAGGCACCATTGTGGCTATTATATATTTCATTTTCTAGGCTGAAACCACCATGATGAAGATTTTAAGCTAGAGACGATTTGTGAATATCATTTAAAATTAGGATAATTGGTAAAATCCTTCTGATAGTGGCATTTTCCACACTTGAGGTAAGCCATAAGACCAAAAACCTTGCATATACGACCTCTTCCTTTTTTCCCCGAGGTTACTCCACCTTGATTAGAATCTTTATCTTGATTAAATCCACGATATTGATTATAACTTCCCTTTTAGTTTTTGACATTCCCTCCATCTTAAATAAGGTAAATAATCATATCAGTTTTAGTTAAATAATCCACCTTGAGGTTTATTATAACCTCCATAATTTTTATAACCACTTTGATATCCAACCCTATCAATTTTTAACACAATGCTTTTGTACAATAAAATGAAACATGACAATGAAAAATAATTGATTAGTATTTCCTCTACACACACACACATGTATTACATATTTATAGTGTATAGGTCACCCACATAATAGATACCCCATATAAAAATCACCCCTACATACCCTCTATAATAATATTGTATGGATCAATTTTGAATGGACTGCATCACTATAGGTACTCCTCATATATAGATAGGGCTAGATTAGCCTTTTGATTTAGTTGAAAGAAGATATGAAGATGAATAGACTGATGATTTATTATCTCATCTGATTTTATCATGTATATAATGGATATGTATGGATTAATAGTGGTTCCATTACAATATAGATAGAATGATGGATGGCTCTCCCCACTTTCATTGGTCAATTGACCCTACCCCTACTCATATATATGTATGCATATGTATACATACATACATACACACACATGTATATAAATATATATGTATGTATGTATATGTATATTTATATGTATATATGTGTATGTATGTGTACACACACACACACATAAACACATACCAATGTAACTATCAATTATAAATAACTAATACTTGTCTCTTATGATTTCAGGGTGAATCAAACCCATAGATTCATAGTAATTATGGTGAAACTATGTCCTAAAATTAGTTAGAGTATATTTTATAGGGTAATTATAATCACACGTATATGAAGTTGTATACAATTTGTGTTATTCAACCAATACATATTTTCACACAATTAGCCATTTTCAAAATAGAAAACACATATATAGACAAATGACTATGAATAACCATTAAAATTACCCCTAAAGTTTATATACTCAATTATGTACAATATTAGAGGGAATAAAATTAATGTAATCTCATTTCCTCAGGAGGCACAAATGACATGGATATCTAGGAGATCATGAGGCACATATGATGTGGACTTGAAATATAAGTAAACATCAGGAAAAAAAATTATTTGGAATAATTAAATTGAAAAAATAAAACTAAGAATTATACCTCTACATCATATCCCTAACATTCGAAGAAGGATGTCAAATCATACCAACCTCATTATACTATAGGTCCATCTCACTATTGGAATTATTATCAAAACATAAAAAATAAAATTATATTACAAGTAATTGAAATACTTAAAATTAAAAAAAAAAAAAAAAAAAAAAAAACTTAAAATTATACTTCCACATCGGGTCCATAGTAACAAAGGAAGGGCATTAAATCTTTCAAGCCTCATCCTCCCATAGGTCCATACAACTAATAGCCCTATTATTAAAACCCAAATAATAAAATAATATTAGATTTAATTGAAATGCCTTAATTTGAAAAATTAAACTAAAAATTGTATCTTTGTATCATGTTATTATTAATAAAGAAATGACATCAACCCATCAACCCCTCATCCTCCCATGGGTCTATATATCTAGTGGAGCCATTATAAAAAAACCCAAAATAATAATATTAAAATTATTAAAATACTTAAATTAAAAAATAAAATCATAATTTTAACTCAGCATTGGGTCTCTAATGGTGAAGGAAGGACACCAATGCTTCATAACACCCTCTTATCACCATCCCCCCTTTCATCAACACCCAATAATTGTGTTAATAACTAATAAATAATGGAATTCAAATTTAAAATTATATAAAAAAATAATTAAAAATAAAAATTTGGAAATTGTACCATTGTAAGACCATTGAGTTTCTTGAGGGGTGTGGTAATCCTCATCAATATCATGTTAAGTAACTCCACAAAGGTTGCAACTTCCACAAGCCACATTATACAACACCCTCCTAGTTATATTTCCATGAGATCACCTATTTTCTTCCACATATACCTAATATTTAAAACAATAGTTCAATTATATATTAAAAAAACTAATCTAATTTTTTGCATCTATAGTCAAAGTTTCATTTAATTACCTTCAAAATATATATTTTTAGTTCTATTATCATGTCTATTATAGACAATGAGTGAGGCTTAAATTCAAGATAAAATCATACTATGATGCAATTGAAAATTTTGTCAATTTTTTTGCATGTAACCTAGAAAATAAAATAGAGGAAACTAAATCAAGAATTTTGTCAAACAATTTGCATGCAAAATAGAGAATAAGAAGATAGGAAACCAAATTCAAAAAATTTTCAAAAAAATTACATGCAATCTAAAAAGTATACGAGATTAAAACTAAATTGGAAAAAGACAAAAGAGTGAGGTGACTATCAAGGGTGTGTGTAGGGTTTTTAGAGTTTTTAGTATTTTTTGTAGGGTTTATTCCTAGGGTTTTATACATTTATTTCATGGTTTTTCTTATGGTTTTTTTGCATGTTTTTACCATGTGTTTTTCTTATAGATTTTTTATAATATTATTTTGTAGGAATTTCATTTACATAAATTAGATTCACTTATAAATTAAAGAAACTACATACCTATGATCTTTGATTTCATATGGATGGAACGTATTATTCTTCTTATCCATCTAAAAATGGATCTCTACTTTGTTTTCCTCTAATCCTTCCCATTTCCCTTACTTCTCCCCAAAAAAAATGTTCATAGGTAAATTTCTTCCTTTCTCTTATCCCTATTTATTCTCGCTTTGTCCTCTCTATAATGTCCTTTTATGCTCTCTCTCTCAAGGTATTTTTTCCATTATCTATGTATGTTGTCTATTTCTCCTATCTCTTTGAATGTTGAAAATAAAATGAAGTGGAAAACATCCAATAAATTTTATTTTTATTTATTTCATGATTATTTTCTTCACAAACTAAATGAAAATTATCTCAAGTTTACACCAATATGTTACATCACTAAAAAATAGAAAACATGAAATAATATAAATAAATGGGTGACGCCAACCTGATCCAAATCATGGTTTCATTCCCATAAGATGTAGTAGTGAATCCAATAATATAGAATGTGAAATAACATTTGAGTTTAGAGAATGTAGTAATACAAAATAGGACAATATAAATAATATTGTATCTTAGGTGTTTAAAGAATAAACAAAATGTAGATTTGTCCCTTGTTAGTTCAAATGACATGTTAGAGTATGTATTTCTCATGTTTTCTAGGCTATATCTAGGTATTTTATATTTTTCCTAGTTTGCCTTATGTAAGGATTTATCTCACATTGCTTATTCAAGCTAATTTCTAGTTTTACCTTGCCTATTTATACAAGGGCTTCCTATTTTACTAGCATGTCTTATTTTGAATAAAATATGATCTATCATGTTCTTGCATATCATATTTGTAGTTTCTATTGTGATGTTATTTATTGGTAACTCTTTAGATCTTGGATTTTTTGAATGTTTTTACCATTCCTAACATGGTACCAAAGATTTGAGAGTTTTAACCATCCATTAGCCTAAAATTTTTCATATAATTGTACTTCTACTTCCCTTGATGAAGCTTCTGCTTCCCTTAACAGGGATCCTCATCCCCTTATTCCTCTTCTAGATGGCTTAAATCCTAGAGAGGAATTGAAAGTCTAAGGAAGGCCATTTAGAGAGGCATTGAAGTTTTGAAGAAATCATTAAGAGAGGACCAACATCCTTCTTTAGTAAATATATCTCCCAAAACTTGAATCAATTTTTTGATCATGCATTACTTTTTTTTTCTTTGACCTATGTGGCATTCGAATCTACCTATGAGGAGTCACCCTAGATTGGCATTGGAGGAGAGAGGGTCAAAAATTAAGGAGGGGGATCTTTTCTTAGTTTTCTATGTTCCACTTTTTCCTCATTTTTTGTTGCATGAAAGATCTAAGGAGAAGGCATTGGGATCTCTAGGGGCATTATATCAAGGAGAGAGGAGGCATTGGAATTCTTCCTTACAACTAGGTATTGTAGATCTAGATTACATCCTTAGTGGAGAGTTAACATGCCAGATTGGAAGAGAGAGTTTCTGCCTAGCATTAATAGTTGCACCTTACTAGGCATTGTAATTTTCTTATGATGTTGCATTGAGTTTGTTTCAGATCTACATTGCAACCAGCTAAGAGAGATAATATTTTCCTCACTTACATGGCATTTTTTGCATAAAGAGATGGTGTAGGAGGAATTTGGAGCATTGGGGTTACAATTTCTTAGAGGAGAGAGTCTTATCTACTGCTTAGAAGATTATAAATCTATTTATTTTTTATCTTATGTGCTAGATTTTTCCATATCTTTGCATTGGAACTCTCTGTAAGACAAGTGTGCTTGTTTTTATCTTCATCCAAGTATTTATTTTCTATTACCTCTTGTTATATAAGACTATATTTTTATTCTTTTGGTAGTGTTGGAAGTGCATTGGAAAGGAGAAAAGACCAAAGACCTATGTGGAAATAAGCAAGAGTGCAATGAAAATCCTCTAGGTGGTGCTGTAAATCTTCTTTATGGTCTGTGTAGTAGGATCACAACCTTGTTTTGATCTACTTATATTATGAAAACTATTCATTTCACACATTATTAGAGATAATACAATTACAATTACAATCCACCTTTATTTCCTCTTTAATAGTTATACATTCTATTTTTTTTCTTTTTTACAAGATATATTTTTCTTAAAAGAGGAAGAAAAATTCACTTGCATGCACATTGAAGTAATTGTCAAGGTCTTTTTTCACTTTGGTTGGATATTCTAAGTATATAGTTCAATTTCAATTCCAACAAGTGGTTGGACATCTACCTTTAATTCCATTTTGGTCACCAAAATATATTTCTAGTGTAAATTTTAATGTTTTTGACCCATTTATGGGAATTCATAAATCTATAACTTTTGATTTGTAACTCAAAATTGAGTTATATTTTTTATAAAGTGTATAATTTTCAATTATCTATCCATTAGTTTCATTAATTTTTAAAAATGAATTACTTTTATAAATTACCAAATTGAGAGGGTTATAATACAATCTTTTGGGGGGTGGGGGTGTCTCAGTGCCATTTTGTACCCCTTTTTACATTCTTTTGGCTCTTTGGTAATTCACTAACATGGCTTATTCTTTTGGTATTAATAATTATGATCCTTTGGATACAAAAAATCTACCATACATAGAGACCTAGAATGGAAACAATCATAAAACATAAAGGATTATGGTCCCTAATGAATGAAAGTCAACCATAGTTCAAAGAGAGTTTGAAAATTTTTAGCACCAATGTAAGTTTGAAGAGTGTATGGGTTTGATAGGGACTTATGTGAGTGATAATTTTTTGATTCATTTATATGGGTGTGATACTCCATTCAAAATTTGGGTTAACCTAAAGGATTTATTTGGGAAAGTAGATCACATGAGAGCCATACAACTTGAAGTAGAGCTTACTTCACTCAACCTGGATGACTTTGCCTCTATTATAGACTACCTCACTAACTTTAATCATTTATTGACATAGTTCAATGGGAATGGGTGAGATAAGAAAGATAAAGAGTAGGTGTACTTGATTTTCTCTAAGTTGAGTGGTGAAATATAAGTCTTTGCTTCTAACATTTTCTATAACATGGATGCCTTCGGTGTTGCATTTAAAATGCCTATTTTAGAGTTTTTTTATGAGAGACTTGCTACGAAGGAATTCAAATTGTCTCACCTTGATTCTTCCACCTCTCAAAAATCATTAGTTGCATCACATCCTAAGAATGAAGGAAAACTAAAGAGTATGAATAAGAACACTCCTCCTCCACCTCAAAATTCACTTAATCCCAACACTGACACATCTAAAACCAAATCATCTTCTAAATCCAAGAATAATTGTAACTTATCTTGCTCCTATTATGGAAGGGCTGGTCATGAAGATTTTAGATGTTTTAAAAAAATTCAAGCCCTAAAAATGTTACTAGGGAACAAAATATTTCTATCTCCACTCCTTATCCATCTCATGAGCATGGGAAAACACTTAATGTTATCAGGAAATCATAGTCACTTATTTTAGATAGTTGGGTTATATATTCTGGTGCTTCACACCTCATGACTTCTTCTAATTAGTCATTTGTAGCTCTTAGTTTGAGTTCTACTTCTAACATTGAGGTTGTAGATTCTTCCTTTATTTATATTAAGGGGAAGGGTAACATACAACTAGATGGTGGAAACATAAATGATGCATTATATGTTCTAGACATCACCACTAATCTACTTTAATTTTATTAGATTTGCCATTTTGGTCAGGTTAAAATAGTGGCTTTCACACCATAGGGTGCTGAAGTTCTAGCTTTGTGAAAGACACACACACTTATTATATAGGGTGTTGTTGATCATAGTTCTCAACTCTATTAATTTGAGGGTTTTTATGATACTCATCCTCTAGGGACATGTTTGGTTTCTCATGTAGATTATGAGAGTAGGCTTTGGCATGAGAGATTTGGACATCTCAATTATAAATATTTGAAGGAGTTGAGCACTCATAATATGGTAGAGGCTCTTCCTATAGTTTCATGTCTTGATGGATTTTTCCCTGGCTATGCATTAGGGAAGCAACACCAAGATCCATTTCTTAAGGTTATGTTCACAAGAGCTTCTTCACCACTTGAGCTTGTGTACAATGATTTGATGGGCTTTCCTACTCCTTATTTCAATGGAGCTAAGTATGCACTTAATTTTATTGATAATTTCTTGAGGCATACCTGGGTTTATTTTCTCAAGTAAAAGAGTGATGTCTTTTCTCACCTCAAATTATTTAAGGCTTTGGTTGAGAAATAGTCTTCTAGTTGCATCAAGAATCTTCATATAGATAATGGGGGAGTACTTTGCAAGCATTCTATTTCACATATTCTATAGTATATTGGCTTAGTAGAACAAACGAATTGAACTTTGAAAGATATGGCTAAATGCATGATGTATTCATGGGATTTACCTCCTATATATTGGTAAAAGTTAGTTAATTGTGCAAATTTCATTAAGAACCACACACCACATAGAACACTTGAGCATTTAACTTTGGAAGAGGCCTGGTTTAAAACAAAGCCTGATGTCTCATTTTTATGAGTCTTTGGGATCCATGATTTGGAGTTTATACCAAATAAGAAAATTAAATCATTGGATAAGAAGAGAAAACCTTTGATTTTTGTAGGTACTATGAGGACATGAGAGTTTATCATCTTTTAGATCCTAATACTCATGATGTTCATTTTTTAACACATGTACAGTTTGATGAGCACTTCATATCTCATGATTCTTCACTTTATTACATGTCTTCTTATTCTTATTTTTATGATTCATCACCTCCTATTGAGGATTCATTATTTAAGGAGCTAGTATAAGACATACTAAGGAGGTTATAGAGGTTGAGGATCCTATTCCCATTGATTTTACCACTATGACATTATGGGATATTACTACAGTTTCTGAGGTGGCACATTTTATATAGGAACTTCCACCTACTTGACATCATCATGCACATTATATAGGTACTGGAATTTTTTATCAGGCATTCTCTAAGGATTCATAGTCATTTTCATAGGCTCATGGGATACAGGAGTGGGATGATGTGATGATAAATGAGTATTTTTCTTTGATGAAGAATCATACTTGGGATTTGGTATCTCCTTCTAAAGGAAGAAAGTTGGTTGGGTGCAAGTGGATTTAACACACCAAGTATGTACGTAATGGGTCCATTGATAAGTATAAGGAATGTATTGTTGTAAAGGGGTTATCATAGATCGAGGGTATTGAATAATCTAAGACTTTTGTACCTATTACCAAGATGGATTATGTTCATCTTGTACTTTCTCTTACTACATCACATGTTTAGCCAGTATATCAGATGAATGTTGAGAGTGTTTTATTACATGGATATTTTCATGATGAAATATATATGGAGCATACTTATGGGTTTGTTCATGATTCTTATCTTATTTTTTGACTTAGGAGGTATCTTTACAGTCTCAAATAGGCCCCTCAGGCTTGGTATGAGAAGATGGATTCTTTTCTTCTTTCCACTATATTTATTCACTGTCACTCTGATATCATAGTGTATATCTAGCATATTGGAGAGGACATTATTATACTATTATTATATGTTGATGACTTGATTCTCATAGGTATCTTATCTTCTCATATTCAAGCTATTCAAAAAGCACTTTCATCATAGTTTGATATGACAAATCTTGGTTTTTTCACTTCTTCTTTGGTTTATAGATTTCATAGTTAGATATAAGGATTTTTTTTGAGTCAGAATAAATACACCCTTGTCCTATTAATTATTTTGGCATGGATGATTTCAAGTCAAGTCCTTCTCCTTTTTAGTTTGGAGTGACTTTCACTACCACTTTTAATACTCCACTTTGTGATCCTACATTGTATAGGTATATGGTTTTAGAGTCTTATGTATTTAACCCATATTTGCCTTGACATTTAATTTGTAGTTGGGATTGTATATAGTTTTACACATAATATTAATGATAGTCATTGATATTATACCAAAAGGATTTTATGATATCTACAAGGCAGTACTCATTTTGGATTACACTACACCATGGGTTTTATTCTACTAGTTGGGTATAGTGATTTAGATTGGGTGGGTTCTCTTTATGGTAAGCATTCCACTTATAGATAAATATTTTATCTTGGTTCTTCACCCATTACTTGGATATGTAAGAAGTATTAGGCTATTACACTTTAATCTATAAAGGCTAAATATAGGACAATAATTATAATGAGTCATCAGGTTCTTTAACTATGTCAGTTATTCATAGAGTTTGGGTTCATGTAAGATTCAACTACTATTATTTGATGTGATAACTAGAGTGCAATTCACATATCCTAAAATCCAATTGAGTACCAATAGAATAAGTAAATTGAGTTACATATGCACTTTATTCATCAACACATTCAAGATGGATTTCCTAGCTTAGAGTACATTCTAACTTAGTAGCAGGTTGTAGACATCTTCACGAAGCCTTTTTTATCACCTTATTTCCTTGAGTTTCATGGCATGCTTGGTGTTTCATAATTTGTATTTAGAGGGTGTTCATGATGAAATATTATTTATTTATTTCATGAATACATATTATACATGAGTACCTTATTAGGACTAGTTGTTGGGAATCATACTTTAGATATGCCACTATTTAATTTCTGGCTATTGTTATCTACTAGCTTCACTTGAAGGGGACGTTAGAGTATGTATTTATCATGTTTGTTAAGCTATAGCTAGGTAGTTTATATTTTTATTAATTTATCTTATGTGAGGATTTATACCACATTGCTTAGTTAAGCTAGTTTCTAGTTTTATCTTGCATATTTATACAAGGGCTTCTTATTGTACTAATGTGTCTTATTCTAAATAATATATGATCTACTTTGTTATTAAATATCATATCTATAACTTCTATTGTGATTTTATTTTTTTTTAACTCTTCAAATCTTGGATTCTTAGAATATTTTTACCATTCTTAACATGAAAAAAATCAAACATAATAATACACTAGGACTAAACACTCTTGCCTAAGAACTAGGGAGAACATAACATAATAAGCAAGTTCACAAAATAGAGATAAAAACAATGCAAATATCTTACCTCCTTTATAGAATTTGATGTTTAATTATTGGTATAATGATCTTCATGCTTGGCCTATGATGATTAGAGTCTTATAATAATACTCTTCCATGGTGGTCACATCTCTCCAATAGTCACTTGTGACCTAGTGTGAAGCTTGGCATAAAATGGGCATTATAACACTACTCTTAAAGGCTCCTTGAAGGTATTGCAATAAAATAAATTTAAACAAAAAATATTATTGGTATATAGTGTGGGCACTTATATTTATAGCTATAAGAACTAACTCTAACTCCAAGGAGGTTAAGTTAATTTATAACTTGGGTTGAGTCTAAATTAATCTAAGTTGAGTTAGTCTAACCCTAGGTTGGGTCAAAGCACTCATGAAATAATGACACCTCAATTTTAGATATTTTTTAGGCATGATAATCCACTATAGATATTTATGAGGTTATGACTCATATTTTTGGAATATTTAGAAAATACTAAATCACTATATTAGCTACTTTGACATTTGACTTCATATTTGGCTAAAAATTCCTTTTTTGGTAAATAAAATTCACTAATTTGATTTAATTTTTTTTTTTGGGAAATTTAATTATGATATGCAATGTAATTAATCTTGCTTAGTGATTTTTGGATTTTGAAAATTATTTTAAATGTTATGATATAATATCTTAATAGGACAAAAGTGTCAAATTACTAGGTCTTGATTTGAATAGGGTTGAAACTGAACTAGGTTTTTTATGCATATAGGGTAATATGCCAAATAAGATATCCTTGCCACATTTCTAGGTAATTAAATCCCCCACATGGATAAAGTTAGGAAATTTAGGTGATTTATAATATTAAAATGTTTCATTCAGTAGAAATTGAATTGAATCCTAGTTTAGGCATGAAAGTGGCCAAAAGTAAGTATTAATAGTTTACCCTTATTTGAGAAAGTATTGTAAGACACAGGCATAGTAACATATTTTCAAAGAATTCAAAAAGTCATTATTATGAATGGTTCATGCCCCAAGGGGAAATTGATAAGATCTTGAAGCCTCTTTAAGGGAGTAGGCAAAAAAATAGAGTCATTAAATGTTCCCTCAAAATGAATAAAATGACATGATTTAGTGGTAACAAAGGAGGAATTACTGAATTACCCAAAGGTAGTTATAAATAGTAATGGCTATAGAGTCACTGATTTTCCCAAAGGTGATTATAATCAATAACAACAGGTATGACATTGGTTTGCCCAAAGGTGGTTATAAGTAATGGAATGAAATGAGAAACACTAATTTTCCTAAAAGCAGTTATAATAAGTAATGCAATGGGAAACACTAATTTACCTAAAGGAAGTTATAATCAGGAATGAAATGGGGTCACTGATTTGCCCAAAGGTGGTTATAATTAATGACATATGCATTTGCATTAGAAGGGTGGGTGAAGCAACAAAAATAATGATTTGCCCAAAGGTAGTTATAATCATTAGCACGGGATGCCAAAAATAATGATTTGCCCATAGGCAGTTATAATCATCAAATTAGTTGAAAATCGAATGATTTGCCCAAAAGTGATTATAATAATACACACATTCAAATTGAGTGATTTAAAACATGTTTATCCCATAAAGGTAGGATATACCATTGATATATCAAAAAAAATTTGCCTCAATGGGGAAAATTGGTAAGGGTAGCTTATGCAAAAAAATTGTAAAATAGATTTATGATGAGTTGACAAAGGATAACAACACATATCTAGTCTACATGTGAGTTGGAAGGAGCATGTTCAAATAAACACAAGATAAGGTTGAAAAATTATGTTGTGAAATGGGTCTCAAGAGAGGCCTAAAAAGAAGGTTTGCTTATAATTTGGTCAAAGAATAAGGCACGTAGGATCAAACAAGGCATAAAATAGACCATAGATGTGAAAAATATACTTTGGAGTGTGCAAAATGAACTATAGGCCTTGAGGGTAAAAATTCAAAATTTTAGCTATATATTCACCCTTTAGGTGAAAAATAATTCATTTTTACCCTACCTTTTTGAGAATTTGAGCTCTATTTTCCTCTTCATATTGCTGAGAGAAATGGCTCAGAGAGGAGTGTTAGGATCACCTTTTATTTAAGAGAATTTATTTTATCCTAAGTTCCCTTTTCATGTGTGAAGAATTTTTATTTATGTGAATTATTAATTCACATAAATCAATATTCCATGAGGTATCACTCACCTTTTTGTCATCCTTTAGGATTTGGGAGTTACTTGCATGAGTAACTCCTTCCTCCATATGGCACACAACTCCCTTTACTTTGTAAAAGACTAGGACACAAGTGACAGACACTTAGGAGGCTTGAAAGGTACTAATGGGATTCTTTATAACTTATATTTTCCTCCTCTATATCTATAAAAGAGACCTTATATATTTTTTTCACTAAGAATCTCATAACTCTCTCTATTCTTCTTTTGTGCTCTTGATTCAATCTTATACTTGTTGAGATTTTGGTTGTAAGCCTTCTAATAATATCACATGGATTTTTCTTTGATACATTTGGTTTCCCTCTTTAAAACTCTTGTCACATTTATGGTTTGCACTTGAGAGGTAACTTAGTCTTGTGAATTATTATTTTCTCACACTTTCATGGTATGTCATCGATGATTATTCTTGGGATAAATCCTTCATGGTATTAGAGCTGAGATCATTTTTTTGACATTTTTTTGAAAAGTGTGTAGATTTTAATGAGATTTTACAAATTTTTTTTACAAGGGATCCAACCCTACTACTCATTTAAATCTACATCTCTCTTTTTTCTTGTGTTTATATGGTTTCTAACTCATTTTTTTAGGGTTGAAAGGCCTGGTTTCCTTCTTTGACCTAGTTAAGAGGTACTCCACTTGCATAATTAGTAACAATTTTTTTTGTTAGCTTGATGGTTTTTCTTTAAAATCAATTTTTACTACTCTAACACTACTATTTAGTTAGAATTTATTCTTTACTTATGATAATTTATTTATTTTTAATATCTCTATTCATTTTTTTAGAAATATTTTATTTTTCTCATTAAAATATTAACCTCTTCTTGCTTGATTTATTAATTTTGAATAATTTATCTACAAGAATCTTGGTCAGATTTTTAAGTTCTATGTAGGCTTGGTTGTTGCTCCTTCTTGGATAACTACAATGAAGATCATTCCAATGGCTTTTTGTTTTAGGGTGCCACTCTTCTCTCAGACCACCACCCTTCTAAGCTCACCATTTTTTTGATCTCCTTCTTTGGCATCCTCTTAATTTATCATCTCTTTTTTGACTTACCTTCTCATTCATCGTCCTCCCTTTCTACATTCTTCACATATTTTTTTATTTCATATTCTTGCCTCATAAGTGAATTTTTTTTTCCTACGTAAACTTGGTGAGTTGTACGACCTCATAGTAACTTATTAATGGCTTAACCAGTCTCTATGAGAGTGTTTTTTATGGAAAGGTACCTCTTTTTTTGTTTTAATTTTCTTTTTAGACTGTGGGTGTTCCATTGGCCACTTCTCTAAAATATAGGTGCATCTTATTTTGGTTTGCTACATTTCAAATAACTTTAATTTTTCATCATTACCTTTAAAAAAAACTAAATTGCATTTGATTCATTAATTTAGTTCATTATTTAAGAAAAATGCTTTTTTCCCTTTAAAAAATAAATATCAAATTTATCTTGTTTAGTTCAAGTCATATGACTTGTCTATCTCTACATAAGAATTTTGCATTAAGTGACTTTTGTCATCCTAATGCATTTGGATGATTTATTTTAATGTGCCTTCCATTTTTAAAGAAAAATAAACTCACTTTGACAAACTTTGTCTTTATTTAAGTTATCTTAAACTTAACAATGGATTTTTCCACTCTGATTGTTTTGTGTAAATGGCTTCATGAACCTTTAATTTCAAAAAAAATTATCCAATAAAATATCTCATGTTTTAGTTTATTTTAGAAACATTTTTTTCCCCCTCTTTTATCAATTTTTAAAAATCTCCTTTTTATTTATTTGTTTCAAAATAAATAAAAGAGTTTTTTTAAGACTTATATGGTTGAATACTTAAAACAAAAAAAAATCTTTATATTATGTGTGGGATTTAACTCCGACTTTAATATTGTTTACATTTAATCTCAATAAAAGCTTATACTTTTGTCAATATTTTTTTGGTATCAATTTGGAATTTTTTTATTGAAATTCTTTATCCTTTTATCTAGCTCCCACTTCTCACTTGGTATCTCTTTTACATTTCACTTTAGTATTTTATTTGATTCTCTTGCCCCTCCTTTTGACCTCTTTTATTTAATTATTTTTTGCATATTCACTTTTTGATAATTAGGCAAGATTTTGAAGCATAATGACTCATTTTTTGTCCAAATTTAAATTCAATTTTACCAATTATCATTTATATAAATTACATATGTAATACATATTCAATTTGAAACACTTGGTGCATGTAGTAGATGGCACAAACCCCAAACCCAATACAAAGACTAGCTTTACCAAAATTTAAGAGAAATGGCAAAAAAAAATGTTGAGGGCTAAGGATTGATTAGCATGGCCATGATCCCTAAATTACATGTTCATACTAATGGTTTATCTCTGGCATCCACTACTTGGCCTAGGCTTAAATCTATTTATGATGTTGTGAATGAATATCATAAAATTCAAATTCAAGATTAATTATCTAATTTAAAGTACAATGACTTCAAAATTATGAATGATTTTTTTCTTAAAATTCATTATTTGCATTCTCAACTAGTTATTTTAAGGATTAATTTTTTAGATTTGAATTTGATTCATATTGTCATGAAAAAGTGTTTGCCTTAACTTTTTTAGTAGTTTATTACTAATATTCATTTGCAACTAGTTTTTCTTACTTTATATTCTTTGTTTATGTTTGAATTATTTTTTAATTTGATGCATAAATAAGAAAAAAAATTGATTCAATTTGGTATTGTTAAGACTGATGATCATGTTTTTGTTTCTAAACACCAACGCAAGAATGACAAAGAACATGCTAAGTTCAATACTACACATGAAAAGAAAGATAAAAATCTAACTCTAAACCTAAGAAAAAGTTAGAGTGTGACACTCATGATGAAGATCATTGCTTTAAAAAAAATGTGATATCAAAAGTGGAAAGCTTAAGGTTAAATATAATGCTAGCACTAGTAACAATAAGACTCAAGCAAAACAAAAGTCTCATACTAGAACTTCTTTTACTTATGCTTTGCATGCTTCTTCTGTTGAATGGATTGTTGATTCTGATGCTACTCAACACATGATATCTAATACTTAGTTTTTTACTTCTTTATAACCATAGCTTTATATCAATCATTTAAGTCTTACAAATCATGCTTTTTGTAATGTTGAAACCATGGGAACTAATAAAATCTGTAATGGTGAATTGTATAATGTCTTTCTTATTTTTTTAATTTTTATACCTTAATTATGTAAATAAGACTATAAATTATAATTTATTAATGACACTTATTATGTTAAATCTAGTAATCAATATTTTCAAGTGGTTACAATTAATTTTTTAGACAATGATAATTTATTCAAATTTACTAGATTCTCTTCTTCCTCCTCTTCTCCTGCTTTGCTTATTTATAATGATGCTAACTTATGACATGAAATATTAGGACACACCAATTATCAAGTTATTTCACTTATGAATAAAATTAACATGGTGCAAGGTTTACTTGACATTTTCCCCACTACTTCTACTTGTACTAGTTATATGGTTAGTAAAATTCATCAAGAATGTTTTCCTAAAAATCACTCTTGGTGTGCCACTACAAATATTCATTTAGTTCATAATGATATTTTAGGAGCTATGAAAACTCCTATTAATGTTTCTAAGTATGCTTTAACTTTTTTTGATGATTACACTAGGCGAATTTGGATTTATTTAAAAAAAACTAAAGTTTTAAACACTTACTGAGTTTCATGCCTTTGTTGAAAAATAATCTCATTATTCTTTATGCATATTACACACTGATAATGTTACTGATTATGTTAAAAATGATTTTGTTTCATATTTTAAGTAACATAGAATTAAGCATGAGAAAACCATTTTCTACACACCTAAGTAAAATGATGTTATTGAATGTAAACATAAGACTATCAATGAGATGGCTAAATGTATATTGCATGCTAAAAATATGCATTATAAATTTTAGATTGAAGAAATGTATTACATTTTCTATATCATTAATATGACTCCCACTAAAGCTATTTTAAATATTACAATTGAATAAGCTTGGAGTGGTAGAAAATCTAATTTAAAGCATTTACATGTTTTTTGTTATGATGCATTTATTCATAATTTAATTGAAAAATCTAAAAATTTAGATTCTAAAGTAAATAATTTTATCTTTGTTGGTTACGATGAATCATATAAATCTTATAGGATGTATGATCCTCAAACTAATAAAATCAATATTAAAAGGGATATTAACATTACTCTAAAATATTGTACTTGATTGTGCTTCCAATTCAATTTTTTTTGATATAGTTTCTACTTATTTTCTATTTAAAACTAGTGATGATCATAATGATGTGTTGTATAATGATATTATTTATCAAGTTCCTTCTCCTTATTCTAGTCTTTCCTCACCCAAATTTATGCCTAAGTGGGCCAAAACCCTAGAATTAATGTAGATATTAATGATAATTATAGAACTAGGCAACAATTTTGTAATTATGATCTGATATCTAAACTTATGCACAATAATGATCCTTAAACTCTAAAACAAGCTCAAGATCACCTTAATTGGAAAAAATCAATGCATGATGAATACAAATATTTGATTTATAATAACACTTGGGACTTAGTCCCACTACCCAAAGGGCATCATTTGGTAAATTATAAATGGTTGTTTAAAACTAAGTTCAATTCTAATAATAAAATTGGAAAATATAAAGTTGTTTTACTGTTTTTGGAAAGCTAAGGGTTTAGTTTCCTAATTAGTAAATGGTCTAAATTAATCTATAAAATATATAAATATAGTATGCATAAATTAACCTATTGATTTGCTAAATCTAGACTTGATCAATTAATTACTAAAAATAGCAAACAAGGGAATATAGAGTAAACTTAGCTGATTTTAGGATTGAGATTGAGGATTTTGGAAATATAAATTGCTGAGTTGGCTAGGTAGACTATCAAAAATAGAACCCAAAATTCTATTTTATACTTTTATAGTAACTTAAAAAACTAGACACTTTGAGGTCCAAACTATAGTCCCTCTAATATGTTTCTTCTTAGCTTTCTAGGTTCTATTTTGATACTTTAAGAGGCTCTGTGTCTAGAATCTCAAGTCTAGATCATCCATGAAGCTCTGTGTGAAACTAATTCTGTCCTCTAGGGTCCTAGTTCCTCCTTAGGCTTGGCAATTGGTCTTGAATCAATTGGAAAAAGAGGTTAGTGTGTATTATGCACTGAACTTATGATCACACCCTGTACATGGGCACACTCCTACATAAAAATACTCTACAGAGGGATCAAGGCCAATGCATATTGTGTAATATTATGTATGTAATTCAAGTATTATGTGAATCTGGTCAAGATTGAGATGACTCATGACTTGTATGAGAGCTTAAGTGGGCTGAAAATAGCAGTGGTTGGTTTTATGCAAAGAATAAGAAGATTTTCTTGAGTGTGCTTAGTGTATTTATAGCTCATGCCTTTTGAATGATTGTCAACCCTTATAAATGACCCTTAAATAGGATTTTATATAAAAATTGATGATCTTGGGTTAGATGACTTCATGTTAGGCCATTAGGGAAAAAGATAAGGATTTAGAGAAATATGGTCATTTGAGGCTAAGAGTGTCTTGGACAATAGCATTGGAAAGTGGACACCCTAGGGTCTAGTGCCATAGTACAACTTATGACACTATTTTCCAAGGGGACATGGACCTTAGGGGATAGGTATGTGCCTGGGAGAGGAGTTCAAGGTAGCTAGGGCTAATTTAGGAAGGCTTCAGGTGATTGGGAGCAGTGAAAACATGCTTAGTGGGTTGTGTAAGCAAGAAAAAAAACCTATGGTTTGGATGTCACAGGTCATGCTCAAGTTGTATAGATTGAATTTTTATGTGATTACATTTCCCCCCCCCCCCCCATTTATTCTAAGTATGCAATTAAGTAAAATATTAGGATAAAGGAGAAAAATAAAATTATAACTAAACTTACCTGTGAGTCTAAGCCCAAGAAGTTGTGTGATGTTATATTTATGAGTGGTGAGAGTACGTTGTACCTTGTGAATCTATAAACAAGGAAAATCAAAGTAGATTAGTTCTTAATAGATAGGGTATATCTAAAATAAGAACATATAAAACCAATATAAGAAGTTGTGTGATGTTATATTTATGAGTGGTGAGAGTATGTTGTACCTTGTGAATCTATAAACAAGGAAAATGAAAGTAGATTAGTTCTTAATATATAGGGTATATCTAAAATAAGAACATATAAAACCAATATAAGAGAGAGATACTTTAAGAGAAAGGAATGAATACACCTCACTAGGTACGTGAACCAATATAAAACCTTTTATGCTACTGGGTTGTGTTGAGTGATGCTAGATGAATACTGAACCAAGAGTTATATTGATGGATGAGATGAGTGTTCAATCCCATAAAAGGTGGCTCAAGAATGCAAAGGTATGCCCTTTGTCTCCATCATCACCAACTATGCAAATTTAATGAATCATGCATGTGTTAATCAATGTTTGGACTGTGTGTCCAATCCCTCTAAATTTATGGCTCAAGAATACAAAGGTTAGTTAGACCTTTGGCTCCATTATTGTTTTTGTGTGATGTGAAGATGAATAGAAAGATACCGATATAAGTTGAATGTCATATGATATGGATCTTGAAACCTATGAATGTGTTATAATCTGAAAATGTTGGTATGGATAGTTGAATGTGACTGGAAACTAGGCCAATGTTGGCCACTTCAAAAGATGGAGATTGGAACTCGTATAAAACACCCCTCTAAAATTGGAATCAACTTGAGAACTTGGGTACTTTAGAAGCAAAACTGTATGAAAGTTTACTTGAAAGTGATGCCAACCACCTACAGATGGAGTAAGGTATGTAACTACAGAGAACATGTAAGAAAATGTAATGAACTTGGAAAAGAGAAGGCTCATGTGCCATGCACATTACCCTCAATAATTAGTGTCTAAAATATAGATTCTAAACTAAAAGTTATATGAACTTCTATATATGAACTATAAGTGGAAACCCTCATGCCACACATGATTCCCCTATACCTGGATTCTCTAATCAAAAAAGTGTTGAAAGCTACTAGATTCAAGTCTGTACTATTATGGAAAAATTATGATTGAACTCACCCCTCTGCCTAATTCTAGAAAAACTAGATTTTTTTTTTGTTTAGACACTAGCACTAGAAACTAGACACTTTGGGGTTTAGCGCTATAGTCCTATTTTTGGCACTATTATCTAGAGCCAAAATTAAAAAGTGGAATATGTTCTTTGTTGCCTAACTAATCTGGCCTACCTGTGATGAATTCTAGAATATGGACTAAACTTTTCTAAAACTATATTTTTGACCAGTAGGAGCTCTGATCTCTATGATAAAACCCCTATTTGTTGTCCCCTCTTTTGAGGGTAGGAATGAATTCCCTACAATGACTACCCTTAGAATAAGAATCCATAAAAGTGTGTTAAGCTATGAAAACATTTGATATAGCATTGATATTCATGATATCAAGATATAGCAAAATTTGTAAAGAGAGATTGTTAGATCCATAGGAGTATGCCTAGATAGATATAACAATGTAATAGCATATGCATAGGAGAAAGATGGAATGAGAGATGTTAGTTGTTATTTTTTAGTGTCATGGAGGGATGGAGCATGATGTCCATTAGGCATCCAAGAAGCAAGGTAAATTGTCAGGATCTACTGCCCACTAAGGGCACACTTGATTACCTTTGCATTAACAACTAAACATAGAATTTAACCAGAATGAATAAGAAACTAGAAAATTTAGAAAGAACACGGAATATGAGAGACAATACCCAATTGTATTAATACTCATTCAGAAGAAAATACAATAAAGAAGATGCCATACTTCTTCCCACACCTCTAGAGCTCCCACACTTCTAGGGCTCACTAGTAATTCTCCTTCAATAGTTCACTCTCTCAATTACGGTCACAACAATCAACTCAAACATAGAGTTGTTGTTCACCTCCACCAATCAGTAATAATGCTACCAGTACACCAAGTACACAACCGTACTCCAAGTAGATCTCCCTTCTCTTGCAACAACCTAAAAATCAACAGACCTTACTTACCATGTAGATATCTCTACACCCTGAAGAACCCTTGTCCTTGACTCACCAAGTCCTTATGATTCTCCATACTAGCACCCCTATGGATCTTCTACCAGAACTTGCACAACTTGCAACTCTCCCTAATCATACACACTCAGCACCCCTTTGGAACTAGGAGGAGCTACTCTTGCTCTCTCTACAAGGACAATGGCTATTTAGGACACTTTACAATACATCCCATGAGTCTATTATATAGATCTCATGCATACAATAATTAAATCCTATTTACAGTAATAAGACATGCAACTCAAGAACAAAAATAGTCTTTTACATGCAAACAACCAATTTGTTAAACTAACAGTTCGTCAACTCACAGTTCTAAAATTGCACAGGCGACCGACGTCGGTCTCTGTCTGTCTGGAGGTGACCGACATTAGCCGATCCCTGACTGATGTTGGTAGCTTCCTATCCACCCTTGACCGATGTCGGTTGTCTTGATTGACATTGGTTACTGTGACACTTCAGCAACTCCTCCTGTTCGCATCCTGGTGAAGCTTTTAGCTCCATAACCTAACATATATTCATGATTAAAATCATGGCATTTCACACAAAGAGAAATGATAAAGAAAATAAGCATACAAATCAAGAAGAAAGAAACACACAAGGATGGCAAAGGGGCCAAATAAGAATTTAAGGCATATAAGGCATGTTCAAATGCTGCATACACACACAAAAGGAATAATTAAATATTGGCACAAGGGCCATAAACACATAGAAAGGCACACATAAAAGATATTGGTAAATGTCTAAGGGCACACACATATAGACAGGAGCAAAGGACATTTGGAAAATGTCCTAAAAAGTAAACATGAAGCAAATAGGAACTAGAAAATGCAAACACATATAGCTAATCAAAATGATGAGTGGAAGCATGCAAAGTATTGAAATAAGTAAACATGTATCTAATTAGAAAAAGTGAAAAGCAAGAGTATACAAGATATGTAATATAAGTCTAATGTATATGCTATTAAATACAAAAGTGTGATAAATGCTAATGGATGTCGATGTAATATCTATGTAATCAAGTAAGGAACATACTATAACAATGTGTCTAAAGTGTGTAGTGTAAGAATGGCATAACCTAGATGGTGTAGTTATGTAGAGTGTGCCCCCAGTGGGTAGATGTATCAATATGTAACTAGAATATAGATGTAAGATACCCCCTCGATGGGTAGAGTAAAGAAATCAAGGATTTAGATACACTACAAACACTCAAATAAGATCAAGTGAAGCATGGTAACATAGATAAATAAAAAAAACAAGTGGCATAGAACAATGTAATGTAAGTCTTAGCATAGTTTTTTAGTAATGTAAGAACATAGATGATGCATACAATTGACATATTTTTATATTTTTTTTTAAGTTTATATTTCTGGCATAAGTTATGTACAATCAAGTAGAAGATGATTTTATACAAGCAATGCAAGAAAGTAAAGTATGTACAAACATAACATCATTATATAATAGATACTAGGTTGAGGGTGGGAAAGGATCCTAAGATGGAGGATATTGGGCAATAAATGGAGGAGTAGATTATGGTTGTCATCAAATACATCGAGAACATCATCATTAGTATCATCATATGCTAGAAATGTTATGTTTTTATTGTCATCAACTCAAAGATGAACTAAAGGTTTCTATGGTGGTGGAGATGCTACTATTACTCCTGGTCATTTAGCCTTGTTGGTGAGTGATTTCATTAGATTTTTGGTGCTACTGGTGGAGTTGTGATTTGAATAATTCCTTAATTTTTTAGTTTATCCAATAACTGTTGTAAAGTTGTACATGAGTTGGTATCATGGTTGATGATCCTATGAAAAAGGAAAAATGGCTTACCTTCCTTTTGTGATAATCTACTGATAGATCTATGTCATACTATATGAAGCTTGATTAATTTATGATCAATTAATATCTATACCAAAATCTATGGTCGATGTTATGTACTACCTACCTAGATCTAAATGACTATCCTTTTCATTATAGAGTGACCATGTTAACTTTAGGATGCTTAATAATTTATCTAGAATCATCTTGATATTCTCCTATGCCAACTGGTGTAAATTTTAATCCACATAGATAATCATCTATGAGTATGGGTGTTGTATCATCATTGTCTAAGATAGCCTAGGAATATATATCAACATCATGCATGTAAGATAACTTTGAATTTACCACAAGGGGTAACTATGATATATAAGTCTTAGTAAGTATAGTAGGAGAAGGTGATGATACTGGGAGAGTATCTATATCAGTCTGAGGGGTTGTATCTATGGGATCAATTAACACTACTGGAATGGCTATTGGTGATGGCATAAGTGTAATAGGTGTTTTTATTGTGACTGATGGAGTGATTGGAGCTATTATAATTGGATGAGAAGCTAGAGTTTGAGAAACATGAGATGTGTTGGTTTCTCCCACCTCATATGTATGTATTTTATCCAAATAAATATGATGAGGTGGCTACTACACAATAAAATAAGGTGTCCCATCTGGTGAAATAACTGAAGATGACTTTATAACTCAATAGTATCTGAATGGTTGATTATATATGAGACATATGTAGAGATATCCATCATGAATGAATTTGACACATCAATGTAGAGTAGAAGGATTAGCTTGCATAGCATGTATCCATGGTCATCCAAGTAAAAGATTATAATGGAGAAGACCAAGCATAACCTAAAACTAGGCAGTTAAGGTTTTTAACCCTACTATGATATCCAATGCAATAGTACCCAATGTTTATTGTGGTATATCATCAAACCCTTTAATGGTCTTATAGGATTTTTGCATAGATGCCATATCTACACCCATAACCTGTAAGAATGCAATATTGCATATATTTATTTTGGTGCCAGTATCACTAGAACTCTCTTTACTACACTAGTTTTAAGTTGAATATGTATGAATAGTGGTAAATATTGATCAATAACTATCTGAGATGGTGTGTCATCTTTATTGAAAGAAATGACATCTTTAATAGTTTTTAGTGTGTTAACCATGGATGTAAAATAAGTAGGCTCAGAGTTAGCTAGCATGAAAGTATAAGTGAGTGTCTGATAAATAATGTCCTTAAACACATTAGCTTTTTGGAGCAATTCTAACATTGTAATTTTTGCTGGAGTATTGCATAACTGATCCACAATATCATATGCCTTGGTTGCATCTGATTGTGTAATAAGCTTGGGTCAGGGATGGGATGGAGTAGGTGGATTTTAGGGTTCTTGGGTGGGTAGAGGAGGGATAATGGCACATCAAGTAATAGTTTTAAGTATATTATCCATTATCCATATAGGATTAGTAGTGTGTGATGGAGGAGAGCATAAATAATTGATAGGGTGGGGAAGTGGGATAATGGTAGGTTAAGTAACAGATCTAACCACATTATCCACTATTTGTATAGGATTAGTAGTGTGTGTGGGAGTAGAGTGTAGATAATCAATAGGGTGTGGAGGTAGAGGGATGAAGGGTGCCAGCTAGGATCTCTGGTGATGGGTAGTACCCTATGGGATGGTGAAATCAACCATGTAACAATAGTCATTATGGAATATGGGTTCTACGGGAGATGGGGCAGGAAGTGTCCTAACATATGCAATAATAGTTTGTTGAATATAATTCCATACTATAAAAAGCAAACATGCAAAGAAAAGAATGAAACTTTGTACTAAAATGTGATAAACATCATCATTCAAGTACATAGGGCCTATTATAGTTTCCTTATTATTTGCAAGAAATGTAAGAAACATTTGTAAATAAGTATCATTTTTGCAATGTAACTATGTATGTAAGGTGATACCTCAATATGTAGTAGGACCTAGTGTATACACCTAGGGACTTTTTAGGAATATTATTTTCACAATACTATGAACTTTTGAATTTGAAAATGATTGTTTGATTTTAATATTCAATTAAAATTTATAAAAAATAAGAGGAATATTTTAGAAAATGACTAGAAATTAAGTGATGTAACTAGGGTTTAAAATGATTTTTTTTCAAAATTAATGAAATAATTTGAAAAATTTATTGAGAATTAGTAGATTGGACTTGAAATATATTAGGAAAAATCTAAAAATATTTCTAAAATTAGCATAATATTTTTCCTAGTGGTCTGGAAGTGGTTTCATGCAAAAAGGACCTAGTATGTTTTTAGTGTGAAGATTTGAAGTAAGTCGGGTTCACAAAAAGTTTTACTATTTTTAGGAAACTAAGGGTTTAATTTACTATTTAATAAAGGGTCTAGATTAGTCTATAAAATATGTGAATACGGTATACCTAAATTAACATACTAATTTTATAAATTTGGATTTGGTCAAGTAATTACTAAAAATAGAAAATAAGGGGATAGAGAGTAAACTTAGCTAATTTCAAGACTAAGATAGAGAATTCTAGAACTACAAATTGCTGAGCTGACTGGGTAGATTGTCAAAAATAAAACCCAAAAATATATTTTATACTTGGATAGTAGTGCCAAAAATTGGAGACTTTAGGGTCTAGTGATGTAGTCCTATTTTTTGTTCTATAGTCCCTCTGATCTATTTCTTCTGAGCTTTCTAGGTTCTTTTCTGAAACTTTGGGAGGCTCTGTGTCTAGAATCTTAGGTCTTGATCATCTATAAAGCTTTGTGTGCAATTGATTCTAACTTATAAGGTCCTAGTTCCTATTTAGGCTTGACATGTGGTCTTTAATCAACTAGAAAAAGGGGTTAGTGTGTATTATGCATTGAAATTACGATCCCACCCCATGTGTGGGCATGTTGCCTACATACCAATACTCTGAGGAGGGATCAAAACCAATGTAGTTATCCAAAATTTAATGTGTACTATGTAATATTATGTATAAAATACACATATTATATGAATTTGGGCAAGCTTTAGATGACTCAGGACTTATGTGGGAGCTTGAGTAGGTTGAAAATAGCAATGGTTGGTTGTATGCAAAGAATAGGAAGATTTGCTTGAGTGTGCTTAGTGTATTTCTAGCTCATGCCTTTTGAATGATTTCCAACCCTTATAAATGACCCTTGAATAGGATTTTATAATAAAACTAATGATATTAGGTTAGATGACTTCATGTTAAGCTGATAGGGAAAAAGATAAGAATCCAGGGAAATCTGACCATTTGAGGCTAAGAGTGACTTGGACAATAGCATTGGAAAGTGGACACCCTAGGGTTTAGTGCTATATTCCAAATTATGGTGCTATTGTCCAAGGGGATAGGGACCTTAGGGGATAGGTCTATGCCTAAGAGAGGAGTCTAGGGTAGTTGGGGATAATTTAGGAAGGCTTCAGATGACTGGGAAGTAGTGAAAACATGCCTAGTGGGTTGTGCAAACAAGCAAGAAAGACATATAGTTTGGATGTCACAAGTCATGCTCAAGTTGTAAAAATTGCATTTTTATGTGATTAAAAAAGATAGAATAGTTACTAGAAGTTTTTTACAAACGAAAGGAATTGACTATAATGAAACTTTTGCTCCTATTGCTAATATGCCCATAATTAAAGTTGTTTTAGCTTTATCTACTCACATGCATTAGCCATGTTATCAAATGGATGTTAGGATTGATTTATTAAATGGTGACTTGCATGAATAAATTTACATGTCTCAACCCACTAGTTTTATTAAGAAAGGTAATGAACATCTTGTATGCAAGATATTTATGGTTTAAATTAATCCCCTGGATAATGGTACTCTAAAATCTATCAATTTTTTATAGCTCAAGTCTTTAATCATAGTTCTAATGATCCTAATATTTTTGTCAAAAATACTCCAAATGGCACATTTATCATTATTTTGTATGTTTATGACTTAATCATAATTGGTAGTAATATTTCAATGGTTTTTGGCACTAAAAATGCTTTGAATAATACCTTTGAAATGACTGATTTGGGTCTCTTACATTATTTTTAAGGCATTCAAGTTTGTAAAGAAAAGGATAACATATCTATTTATCAATCTAAATATGTATATGATTTATTATCTAGGTTTCATATGTTATATTTCAAACATATGTCTATTCCTTGTGAACTGTCTTAAATTATTTAATGACATGGAAATAGAAATTGTTGATCTCGCTCTGTATACATAATTAGTTGGTAGTTTAAATTATCTTACTCATACTCATCTTGATATTAATTTTTCTATTAGATTGGTTTCTTGCTTTATGTTTAAACCTTAAGATACTCATTTTAAAGCTTATAAAAGAATTCTTTATTATATTAAAGGTAATCTAACTTTTGGCATCAAGTATACCTCGAATAACAATTTTTCTTTGGTAGGTTATTTAGATTTTGATTGGGTTGGTGATCTTAACGATTGTAGGTCTCTAAGTGGTTATTACTTATCTTTGGGTTCCAACACCATTTCATGGAATAGTTAAAAAAATACACTATATTTAGCTTTCATAGAAGCTGAGTATAAATCTTGTAATCATGCTACAATGGAAACTATTTGCTTAGAAGACTTCTTACATATTTGGGCCACACACAACATTCAAATACTATAATTTTTAGTGTTAATCAAAGTGCCATTGCCTTAGCAAAAAATCCAATTTTCCATGCAAGTTCCAAGCACATTTACATTTAACATCACTTTCAGTGTGAAATTATTGAAAACAATCAAATTCTTCTCTCTTTCTTTCCTACTAAAGAACAAATGGCTGATATCTTTACTAAGCCACTATGTAAAGGAAAGTTTGTATTCATTTGTAACAAGTTAGGATTGAAGGAAATTCTCATCGAGGGAGAGAGTTAATGATGCTTCTTCCCTTCTTATTTATTTTTAAACCCCTAAATAAATTTTAAGGGGGAGTGTTAGGATTACCTTTAAGGACTATTTTAGATAATATGTACTTATAAATAGTCCAAATTTTAAAAAACTATTAGAAATAAATTGGACTGTATCAAGATTAAGTTAGATTTATTATAAATAAATCATATCTATCTAATGTATTTATGGTAAGTCTAAATCATTTAAAATGATCAGAATTAATTAGTAGTTGAAAACTATCATAAATAAATTGGGCTTCATCAAGAATTACTTGGACTTATTACAAATAAATGACATCTATATTATATATTTTCAATAATTCCAAATTATGTGGTCATTCAAATTGGTTCACAGACCATGCATTTATAGATACTAAGAATTGGAAATTTATTTCTTAAGGAAAAATAATCCATACATTAGTCGGGCACTCAAGCAAGATATGATTTAAAAACACTTGGGATGATTAGGATGCCACATGTCATCAATTGATTGGATCATAAAATATCTATTTAATATGATTTGGGTGATGTTCTCATGACCATCAAAATTTATCTCATATTTATGTACATGTCACATGTCAATCATGGGTATTATATTATTAATATAATCTCCCACATAGTTGAGTTACTGAGATTGTGATGAGAGTTGCAATCATAGGTGCTCACATTATTCAAGACTTTTATTTGGACTGGTCATTCTTCCACACAGTTGAGTTACTGAGATTATGCCATGTGGCACAATCTTGGGTGCTTGTATGAAGTGTAATTTGAAAAATTGAAAAGTTGAATAATTTTTTTGTTGATATGCAAAACGGCTGAAGAATAAATCCTAATGTGAAAGTGGGACATTCCGAGGCATAAACCCCAAATATATTTTCACATACATGAGAATGACAAAGTATATTTTTAAAAACACAAAATACAAAGTGTAAATTTTAGATGTGAAAATTATGAACGCCATTTATCGAAGACCATTTTGAAGGATACATAATGTAAATTTTAATTTGAAAAATCAAAAAGCCAAAGAGGTTTCCATGATTTTCAAAATGTAATATGGCTATTTGACATACAAAAAAATTGAAGATCATTTTGAATCACAAAAATGTGAAGTGGATGTTCCAATAGTCAAATGCTATTAAATAAATGCACAGTTACCAAAATACTAAATTATCATAGTAGAAAATATAAAACTCAAATTTCAAAGTGTATTTTCTAAGACCCAAAATGTGAAGTGCCACTAGAAAAAAATATAAATAAATAAAATAATAAAAAATTATAAATTCTCCAAAAATGGACTAAATTTTGAAAAAAAAACATTCATATTTCTCATTCCAAAATTAAGGAAACACCATTTCATATTTCCCAGTCCTTTTATCACTATTTTTGTTAGGGCCTAGTGGGATGATGCATTCAAATAGTCTATTACAATGCCTTTCAAAAAATCAATGAGAACAAGTGTATGACATCTCTAATTTTTATTTGGTTTCCAAGCATAGATGATAATATCTATCAGTATGGATAGTAAAGATGTGTTAGTTGGGTTTGGCTTTCATTTCTTATCCAAGCAGCCTGAATAATGTTTTGCTTCTTTTATATATTTTTCCCCTGTATGAATTGGGATGAACCAAGCTACATTGACCCTTCATTATATATCCCCATATGTTTTTAGTATCTCAATATTGCTTTTAGCTCTAGTAACCCATACTGTGTAGTCCACTCCTATAGAATCGTCAGGTTTGAAAAATAACATATCTTTGATTTGCACATCTTGAGCTGGAC
Source organism: Torreya grandis (assembly GCA_037957365.1). Classification (NCBI taxonomy): domain Eukaryota; kingdom Viridiplantae; phylum Streptophyta; class Pinopsida; order Cupressales; family Taxaceae; genus Torreya; species Torreya grandis. Next base: position 6,332,751 of record JARHVA010000229.1, read on the forward strand.
TAAATGCAATTTTTGTTCTTTTGCTTCTTGGACCAACATATGTATTTTTAGATGCCACTCCAAAATTAATGGTCTTATTATGAACCATTTTGTGCATATATCTATGTAAGGGTATGTCATGATGAGTTCTAGGCCAAAAATCTCTTGTGCACTCAAATTCAGAAGGGAACATGCCTTCTTTCATTATGTCATGGATGTTTTGGAATTAATATGATAGATCCTTCCACTTACTATTTTTGGTCAAATCAAATTCATTAAATTATTGTGCATACTTATTCAATTTATATTTAATTTTTTTTCACTCTTTTTCTATTTTTATCTTGAGTCTTTTACAACAATGGAATCTTGAGAGATTTCTCTATTTTTCAATTCTTTGATTTTTTTTTTTTGGATTACCTTCTAGAAAATTTGGCTCACCATTTTATTTTTTTACCCATAATGTAATTTGGGGTGACCAATCTATATCTCTTATATAATTTTTGCAATGCATATTGGGTTTACCTTGCTCCATGTGTAGAAGAAAGTATTGACCTTTGGTCAAGCCTACTATTTTGTTTCTTCCCTTCAACTGGTAATTATTAACATACTATTTGAAATCCATTACCTCTTCAATCAAATATGGCATGAAGTTTCATGTATTTTCATATGTCATATAAGTATCCATCATCTCTGCCACACTCCATACATCTTTCCTCTTTATACATCCATATAGGTTTCCAAATGTGTCATCTATGTCCTCATGAGTATGTCATATATGGAGAAATCCAACCTTGACATCGAGGAAAACACCTTTGTAGATAAGGAGAGATAAATATTGCAACATATACCTATATAAAAAAGCATGATTTTGTGAATTTGTAAATGTAACATTAGTTCCATATAAGGTTCAACATTTTTTTAATATATTAATGGATGGAAGTACCTATTATTATTGTCCCCACAATAATTGTATAGTTGAAGGTATATCCTATAAGTAAGTTTTTTGAAGGCACCAATTTATTTTTCTTCTTCTCTATATGTTGTGCATTTAGGGTAGCAATTGTTAGATAAAAGTGCATCATACAATGGATATTTTGAAGATCTAGGTTTCTATAGTAAATATCCATAAGTATTTGTCATTGGTATTTATATATCCTTGAATCACTTGTTCAATGATGTGATAGTAAATTTATACCCTCCAAGAATGTATGGTTAAATAATGCCCATATCCATCTGCACCATGACCATGTGTTATAATCCCTACCATTGACAACTCTAATATTTTGTCAGTAACTACTTTGATTTTTGTCATTGTCCTCAACATAAATGTTTTTTTTATGTTCCATTTTGTTATGAATGACACTGAGGCATTATTTAGGGTATTGCTCTAACATTCGTTCATGTGTGTAATACATTTGTCTTGTAGAAATTATTTGATTTGAGCACATGATGAATTCTTGATCGATACACTCTTATTGATCTCTAGAGAAGGACCTAAATCATTTCTATTGAGTCAATAAGATCCATGTTTTGCACCTAGTGAATTCATCAAACGTGGCAATGGTCACATCATGAAAATTAGTTTTCCACATGTTATTGAATTCTGGTTGGGATATTGGCTCATCTTGCATATATACTAGTTGTGCATTGATGTGATGTCTCATTAATTATTGAGTGAAACATGCTAGAAGATGTCAAACATTTTCTCATGAGCTATCTATATCTACCTAACATGTTAGTCATGGAAAAACATCTATAAAATCAGCCACCAATTGGTCCAAAAAATCTTTAGCTACCATTGTCTTTTGTTGTGGATTTTTTCAAAATCTCCCTACATGGAATGCATTTTTTTCCCCATATCTATGAAAATATTAAATTTCAAAAAAAACTATTTATTTTCAATCTGTATATTTTAATCCAATATTTCAAAGAAATCTTTGTATCCTAAAAATCAATGCTAGTTTTTTTCTTAAATAAACTGGTAGAAAGGGAATTCAAGACATGTTACCTCCTATCTATTGTGGTGGAATCAAGAAAATTTCTCTTTGTAGATTTTAGAATCTCAAATGACAATCCTGACTAAAAACATTTTTTAGGGCAACATTTATCTACACACATTATTGAAATCTCACTATCTATTCTTTCATAAAACTCCACTTGGATGAGTGAAGTGTTTGGCTGATTTATTTTTTGGCCAGAGTATTTGTAGGCACGCATTAATTTTTTTGGGTGCCTTTACACTAGGAATTTTAGGCAAGGAGTGACTTCATTATCCAATACATCCCAAATGTTTCCAATTTCTTTCTCCTTTGGTGTCATGTATGGTAAATTGATTGCTCTACAAGTCTCAACTTCCATTATTTTATTAGAAGGCCATCCAATGATAGATGTTTTAGTTATCTCTATGTTACAAGTCTCACAATGTTGTATAACTTGCCATGTAAATTCCCAATTTATTTTCTAACATTGGCATATGAATGCAACAAAAAATCTCCCTTAGTTGTGCAAATTTAACATAACCATAGGCAATTTTTTCATCATTTGCAATAGCTATACATTTATGTAATAAATGTACCCTTTTCTCAAGAAACATTTTTCTTAGGCTTTGAAATGTGGTAGGATCATCGTTATGATGAAAAAATGAATCCAATCAAGGGTTTTCTTATTGCAATGGTTGTATATGTAGAACTAAAATAAAATTATTTTGTATTTATTCCATGTCATTGTCTATAGAAAACTTGTCTATGATGTTTTGCATCATTATTGTGCTCTATATAGTAAAACTATCAAATAAAACCCCCAAATTATCCACAAAATTTATAGAAAATGGAAGTGGTAGATTCAAATCAAAATTTTTGATCACATTAACACTTACATATTCAATAGGTATTTCCTCATTGTGGCATGTGGAAGTGAGACTTATGGTTTGTAGAGATTCAAATTCTAGACCTACCACTTTGTGTATTCTTCTTTCACCAATGAACTTGCTATTATTTATGAGAGAAACATCATCACCTTGATGTATGATTTTTTATTCTGGATATTTACAAAAGACATGAGAAGATTTGTTAATTAGGTTATTTATAAAATTAGTCCAATTTAAATCTGTATGTAGGAGATAAAGATATATTTATACTAAAACATAAGCATGGAGATATGTTAAAACCTAAATTTTTTAAAAAGGTAATGTAAAACATTTTTTTAATGACACAATTTATGTCAATCCAAAAAATAATAGATTTTAATATCATATACTGCATACTTCAATTCTTGCTTCATCCTTATTTGAAGGGATCTCCTAAGATATACATTTCAAACATGCATCAGAACATAATAGCCACATAGAGAAAAATAGATAATTAAGTCAATATTCAACCATGTATTTTATTACAATATAAAATGATAATGAAAAATGGGGGGTTTGAGCAAAATTATGGAAAATGATTAGCTTCTTATATTTTTGGATCCTGTATTTGATTTGAACCTCTATTGTGGACCTAAAAGTTTGAATTTGTCTCTTAGGAAATACCTTTCAAAAATGTGTATGGGTACCCTTGACATTTTAACATAAATACCTTGGCATAATTCCTTTGCCTTATGAACCTAACCTTCGGCCTTTTTGAAATGATCATTTTTGTCCTAGCCCTTCAACTAAGTTTTTTGCACATTTTATTTGAGAGAAGTGACCCTTCGAGAGAATTATTATAGACATTTTATCTAAAAATAATTCTCCCAAAACAATTTCCCCAAAGGACACATGCCCTTTAGACTCCTTGCACCTACCCTTTAGTCATTTTGAAAGTGACCTTTTAGACATTTTGAAGTGGCCACTTACCTTTTGGGACTTTTGTCTCTCAAACCCCTTACCCTATGGGACCTATCCTTTGAAAATGTGTCCCTACCCTTCAAGATATTTATCTTAATCTCTTTTCCTTATGAAAGGTTCCCTTCAGCCTCTTCAAATGAAACCTTTGCCATGGACACACCCTTTAGGATTTTGTCTTTCTAGGCCTTCTTCTCCTTTTAAAATTACTTCTCACACTTTGAGATAATAGTCATAGCCTGTTACTACACTAAAAAAAACCTATGGAGTAGACCATTTGGGCATTTTACCATGAAGTAGACCCTTTGGATCTAGAGGTACATACCTTTCAAAATTTGTATAACGAGACTTTTAGAATGACCCTTAGTCATGTAAAAGTTCCCTTTGAGAAATTAAAATTTCCCTTTGGGATAAATTTTTCAAAACTTTTGATTGGTGAAATATCCCTTTAGGGAAATTGTTACAAACATTTTGTCTGAAACAATTCCCCCAAAAGAATTAGTCAGCCAAAACAAAAGTGAAAATATTTTACCGTCAATCTATTAAGAGACCCTCGCCAACTTGAGCTAATAAAGTTTGAATTATAAATATATATAAAAACAAAGTGAACATTGCAGATTTATGCCGCATGAATTATTATTCAATGCATAATCCTATATAGGTGATTCAAAGCTATTGAAGCCATCAGTGATTTCAAACTATTGTCAGACATAATCATTTATAATGTGGATGCCGTTTTTCCCTTAAAATTGGTAAATTTTGACTTAGCCAAAATAAAAGTGAAAATATTTCCCATCAATCTATTAAAATACCCCCATCAACTTGAGCTAACAAAGTTTGAATTATAAATATATATAAAAACAAAGTGAACATTACACATTTATGTTGCATGAACTAATATTTAATGTAGAATCCTATATAGGTGATTCATAGTTATTGAAGTCATCAATGGTTTCAAACTAACGTCGAACACAATCATTTGCATTATGGATGATGCCTTTCCCTTGAAATTGGTAAAGTTTGAAGTATCCTACTTTCTTATAGTGAAAAGGAGCCTTATATTCTATCTCAAGAATACTATGAGTAAAACCACAACTAAGCTAGAGCCAAATTGTTTGCACAACATACATATCATAAATAAAAAGACTTCAAGTAACATAATTAATATATATGCACAATGGCATCTTCATCCATGGTGTTTCAAGGGGTAAATCCACCATCCCCATATCTAATCAAAAATTCCATAGAGTTTATAGATATAATATTTGATGCTATAATATTTGGAAATATGTACCATAACTATTCAGAATTATGGGACGTCATTGATTCTATGGACGTGTTTTCACTAGAGGATGAGATAAAACTTATGGATTTACTATTCATTAAGGAACTACTGGCATTCAAATGATAAAGATTATATTTTGTTGCTACCAAGGTAGAAGTAATGCCATGTGTTGACCTTCTATGAGATTTATTTTTCTTAGGAAGGATATCATAGGATGTTTTCCTACTTCATTTGAGTAATAACACAGTATTTGCATGCATACCAGGAGCCAAATTCCAAAGTTATTTATCTTTGAGCATACTTGATGGTTATTTTGACAAACACATAATGGTACAATTTGATGAAGAGAGTTCATTTGAGAAGGCACTATCATCATGGCTACTCCTAGATTAGACCATTGCATAGAAGGGGAATAAGCCAAAAAGAGCTATTTCGATCAACAAATTTAGAATGGGGATTCACATTGGTATTACTCTCAATAAAATGTATAGTATGCCAAGTATTCATTTTGTCAATTTAGATTGGGTGCCATTATTATATAAGTTGCTCACCCATGATGCTACATACACCCTAGGTGAAATAATCATCTTTCACTTGAGAGAGCATATAATCCAAAAGGAGAAACATCCCAAACCTTAGAGCAATTTCTATATGATGTCTTATTTGATGGATGTAGTCATGGGTACATGTTATAGATATCTTGGATAATTGTAGACTCCAGCCATGGATTTTGAAAAGAATAGGGTTTTTTACCATTATCAATTCATGAAAGTATATGCATATACTATAAACATGGTCAAGATATCATAGGATGTCTATTTTTAGGTATGACAAGCCATTCATGGCTCACTTATGCCTATAATTAAGCCTAATATCATAAATAACTTGAATGGGAAAGGGGATTATTTCCTCTACCCAAAATTCATAGTAATCATGATTTGGGAGAACACGGTAAATCCTTTCAATCTTCCTAAGTACATCCTAGACAAGTTGGAAGAGCAAGAAATTACTTTCCAACTATGGTGGACTATCGAGGAGGATTTATCTAGATAAAAGAAAACCTTATTCTTTGGCCACCATATGACAATTGTAAGAATGGTTTATACAATGAGGAAGAATTTTTTGGAAGTGGGTGTCAAACACAAAATTTACCCATTCCCCATCCTTACACATAGAGATTTGGATCCTCATGGGCAAGTTCAAAATCACATATAGGGATTCAACATCCCTTAAATCCATGTCCCATATCCATATGATTTTCTATTTCTTAATGTAAAATTTGATGAAGATGTTTTAGATAGAGCCAAGATTGTTGGGCCAAAAAATATCATTTGTGGATAATCTAGGATGACCCCTCAATCACTATTAGAGAATTAGACAATAGGAAGGCTCTATACAATGAATGGGAGCACTCTAATTTTTGGAAAGGATAATCTGAGGAGCAATCTAAGGACCCAACAGGTTCCTCATTTGAAGCCATCCAATTAAAGATAAGGAATATGAAGAAAGATCCTGGGCTACTTGAGCCCAATTCTAGTACAAGAGCACAAGTAGGGGATCCCATCAGCTTAGATTCTAATGAGGAAGGAAGAGCACCAGAATAATTGACTATAAACACCACTCAACTATATACTACTAAGACTCAGGTACAAATTGTTACATCTATTAGGATAGAAACATCAGAAGCAATGACATCAACACCCCAAGACTCCCCCACACAATTGAAGACTCCTCTGCTTTATAAGAGGAATCCTAGGACTCTTATAGGTAGTCCTATTGTTGAATCAGCACAAGGCTTGCCTCCTACATCTCAAGAGGGGGAGGTTGTAATAATCAAAGACATTGAGGAGGATTTTGATGAATAAGCATAATTAGAGTTAGATAAGTCCATGATCCTTCAATCAAGACCCATAACACCAACTTCTCTAGGTACCTAGCCTTTTGTGAGTTTTCCTTTATCTTATGTATCAATTTTTGGACAAGTTTTAATTTTTTTTGTGTGAAGATCACCTCAAGTGGAAGTCCTTAATTCTACCTCCATTGACCCCTCCATTACCACCACTACCATTAACCCCTCTATTTTTACTTCCATCACACTCCCACTACCTACCTCCTCTATCCCAACTAGTACTTATACTATTAGATCCCTTAAAAAAAGAAGGTGACCAAGAAAGTGCAGACTACTTTAGCCACCACACTTCATGTTCATTCTACCCAAATTTCCCTTCCATTGCCATCTACCTCTTCCATAGAATAAATCATAGTGGTATGTAATGGAAGGGGAAGGAAGGTCAAGCCACAATTGATCATGGTCTACCCACTCCTTAAATTTGGAGGAGTGGACCAATCTAAAATTATATGGCCTTCCCTACCTGATGTCTTTGTCAGACCCCAAAGGAAATGTCAGGTTCAAGAAAAGGTTGAGGAAGAGGTTTTTGTCACATTTTCTAATGTATCTTAATTAGACATCCCTCCATAAGTAGTTGACTTGAGAAGTAAAGCTTCTCAAATGCCAAACTTCAAAATTATCGAGCTTCCCTCAATGTCCACTCTATTTGATCCCCCATCAAGAGCATTTAGAGAGTGAGGAAGAGGAAGATGGAAGACAAAAAAGGTACTGAAATCATCCTTGAGGAAAGATAAGAAGTGTTCTCCCTCATAAAGAGGTAGTATAAGCAGCCAAGGCAGTCTCCATATGTTGAAATCTTGTAGACCTGGCATAGGTAGACAAAGATACAATAGTTGTTATCCATAAAGGCATATAATTAGCTCAATAAGAGATTGAGGTTGAAGTGAAAACACTAGAGGTGGAGGTGGAATAAATAAAGGAGCAAGCAAATATGATATACATTCTTGTAGGTATATAAGCTGAGGTATGAGAGGCCAATTCTAGATGTTACAACTCCTTGGAGGCTATAGAGTTCATGAAGGCCAAAATGGCCCCTCATGTGAGCAACACTGACTGATTATTCAATTACTTGAGAGATGATAGAGATAAATTAAATATGTTAGTTGTATACATGGGCAACTCTCTATACATTCATCTCTACCTCATGATAATGCTAGAAACATCTAATTCCTTGAATTAAGTCATCATTAGGAAAGAAGAGGCAAAATAATGGCTATAATTAGTTAGAGCTTTAGTCCCCAAGTATCAGGCATATGAGGCCCAACTCCTCCAATTTTTGCATGAGTTGAAGTTATCTAGAGTTAAAGATGCCACTGGTAATTTGATCTATAGGATCAATTTTGACAAACTTATTCAAAAGTAGTAGAGGACTTCAAATAGAGTTTACAAGGCCTCACACTAGAAGAGATAGAGTCAAAATTTATCAAGGCCCAAAAGAAAGTAACTGAAGTCAAATTTTTCAAGAGTAAATTTTAGATAACTAAGGATGAACATATAAATATCCTTGGGCAAGTTAAAATAATTTATCAACCACCACTGCTAAATTTGAATATTTTATGGTAGCAGCATGATGCGACACATAAATTGTACAAGGAGAAAAAAGTAATGAAAAATTAGACCTCTGGTAGTGTATCAACTTCTATAGCTTTCACCTCAATAGCCACGTTGACCAAGATGCATGCAATGCTTTATACAACTAAGCCTTGATAGGATAAGATTTCATGCATGTACAATTTTGTAATGGTGGACATATTTAGAACTTATTTATAGTTTGAACCTTTTATTATAAAATTTTAATCTTTATATTTTTTACATATGCACATGGTGCATGGTTTTAGAAAGGTCAACTTATTTAATTAATAAATTTTCTTTTATATGGTTTTAGACCATAGTTATAACTACATGTTTTAACTACCACTTGTAATCACTTTTCATAGACTTGGAGGATGAGGTGACCACTTCCCCAAATCTATATATAATTATAACCCAAATTAGTTTTTTTATTAGCTAATTTTGAATACAAGAACAACAACAGTTTTGACCATTAGTGAATGTGTTTGCATATTTTATTTCTAATTTTTGTGTTATTAGTTTTTATTTCCTTTGGTTACGTGTTTCAATAATATTTAGCATGCAAAAGTTTTGAATAGATTATTGATTGTTTTGATTGATATACTAATATGTAGGTGTGTAATAACTACTTAAGGATTGGTAAATATATTGGTTAAAATAGTCAAGTTCAAATTGATTCATAATTCTTATTGTGCATGAGTGCTTTCTTGGATGTATATTTCTATGTGTGTGCAACAAATGCATCAAATAATTTACTAGACCGAGCCATAAAATTTTGATTAAGTGTGTGCAACAACTACCCTAAATGAAGCAACCTCTTTCTAAGTATTTTAAATTTCTTGCATCTCCATCTCCTTAGACTTCTTATCCATGTTTGACTGTGTGTATAATTATTGCTAGCAATAGGCATAGGTTTTGAGATAAATTGTCCTTTTATAAAATATATACGGGATTAGTTCTTGAAAACCATATAAGATTTATTTTTTTCCTTACCCTACCCTCCATTTTTAATTTTTTAAAAATATCTACCACTTTAGATTAGTAACCAACCACCTAGCCAACTCACGTAAAGATTCACTATCCCTATCAAAACCTCACCTCTATCCAAAAAACCTTATCAAAAACTTACATTCTCTACCTGATATCCCATCAATAGGTTGAAATAAAATACATACTTGTAATTCATGCCTTGGAGTGGAGTTTACCTTTATTAAGATCCTAAAATGTTAGAGGCTACCTTGTTACAGCTATAGTGTGCATAAAACCTACATCAATAAGTATCTCCTAGGAGATACCTTTAAGGGCATTGTAATACATTCCATGTTGATTAAAAAGGTCCTTTGCAAGGGATTTGATATAACCATGACACATTTTTATTTTACAAGAACCCTGATGCACATGATTGGAATTTTTATTTAAAGGTTTCTCCTAGGAGATACCTTGAACATGCATACAATTAGAAATTTATTTTAAGGTATATCCTATGAGATACCTCGAAGGTCCTTGGAATACCTTCCATTTCAATTTAAAACGTCCTTGCAAAGGGATTTATATAACCATGACAACTTTTTATTTGGAAAGAACATTGATGCACACTATTAGAATTTTCTTTTGAGATATCTCCTATACCTTGAACATGCACACGATTGGAATTTTATTTCAAGGTATCTCCTAAGAGATACCTCAAAAGGCCTTGGAATAACTTCCATGTTGATTTTAAATGTCCTTGTAAAGGATTTGATATAACCATGACAACTTTTTATTTGGCAAGAACCCTAATACACACTATTAGAATTTTCTTTCGAGATATCTCCTAGGAGATACCTTGAACATGCACATTATTGAAATTTATTTCAAGGTATATTCTAGTATAAAGGAGAATAAAACATGAATTAATATCTATCATGAATTAAGAGATGATAGATAAAGATAATAAATGAGCATAAAGCATGAATTAAGATCTAGCATGAATTAATAGATGACAGATATAGATAATTTCCCATGCAAACTGACATAAAATATCACATCCTCTTCATTGTTAGATGGAAAAATGAATATAAAAGGCCTTGAGGGAACATAAAAATGTCCAATTACACCTATGAGGGGCACCTATTAAGGTCAAAGAATGGAAAAATAGTAATTGCTATTAATCTTATTCTATTTTAAATGATGGTATATGAAATAACTAAAATAAGAAAAAATGGTAACCAACCCTTTATAAATAGAAATAACCTAGAATATATAGGAGAGATGGCCTCTCGAGAGGATAAAACCTATAAATCTTGACACTTATACCAATAATGATGTCATTACAATTGAAAAAAGAACTCAAGCTCATAAGTGCAGTCAGCCCTTAGATCTTAGATATTACATGGCCACTCTATCTTGTTAAGGCTATGTTTCTTAGGAGGGTTGTGGTAATACCACATGGATAGGCTTGTATCTATTCAACTGGTGGGTCCCCTTTAATCTTCTCTAGACAATGGCATTGCTTTGAATCTTGATAGACCAAAATTGCTCCTAGATAAGGGTGGGGGAGACACATGTTGAGTAGACACTTCCCTAAGGAAGTTAGGTACTTATTTTGGAAAATTTAATCATAGGGGCACCATGTGTTGAAACCACATTCACCGAAAAAACTACTCAATGGGACCCATTTATTTACCAACTATCCAATAACACTAATTGGAGGTTTGACCCAAAAGGAAATGGTTTTTATGAGCATGGGGCTACCACGTGTTAGGTGGGTGCTCTACTAGAGTGAAAAGAGAGATTCCTTGAGCCATATGAGCACTAGGTTTCCATGTGGAAGAAGTGGATGTAGTTTGATACTTAGGCAAACATTCAAAAAGGGGAGGCCAAAAGGAGAACTACTAAAAGGTGTTGAGGAGATGTTGGTTATATCGAGCAAGTATAAAATAAAAGATGAACTACTCTAAAATAATAAAATGTGGAATCCATAGTTCCTAGTAACTCATAGGGGAATCTACCTACGAATGAGAGAACTAAAGATTTGGTGCATAAATAATCAAAGAAAAATATCAAAATAAGAGGAAGGCTTGAGAACCTATAATTTTTGAAGAGCCACCTATAAAGGAATCCACTCTTAATCTTTAGGTTGGACCATCTTTTTGAGAGCCTCAAAGGCTCTATCTAAATCAATAATCTCCTTGAAGAAGATTTTTCCCAAACCTTAAACAACTACTAGCATTTAAAATTTAAGCTAGGTGAACAACTGCAATATCTTCTCCACATTAGAGACATTAGGTGACTGACTGAGAGCCAAAAAAATGGTCTAGTCATTTTTCTTTTGTTTTAGTAGTGCTTTGATCTGGTTCTTGAGGAGGACACTATTATATACCAATAAAGGAGAGGGGACTCCCAGTTGGACTAGTTTTTTAATGCGCCCCTACCTATCTTAGACCACCTGCTCTAAGGAATTTAGGAATACCTTAAACTCATGGAATTTTTGCATTGCCTTCCTTCAATTGGCCACCCTCATTGCTTGTAGTGTTTCATCTAAAGCACTGTAAAGATTTTGGATGAGGATCTATGAATCTAAGACCTTAGGAACCACAAAGGTGATGACCTGATCAATAGATGCACTCACTTTTGAGCTTGAATTCTTTGAGTCTACAATAAAGGTGAGGGCCAAATTTAGGTTTGTGATCATGTCCTTGATCCTCTCCCAAGAATATTTATACATTTGTCTAGACCATAGGGAGGACCTCCATGACCTATAAATGGGTGGCAAGGTCATTTTTTAATTTCTCAATTTCTTGGTCCTTGACCAAGGATTCTTATTATACCTGCTATTACAATTATCAAAAAGCCCAATTTGAATCCAAAAACTATTGGTAGGTCTATGCTAGTTCAGTCTCTTTTTCCTACAACTTGATTTTTGTGGCCACTCATAGGTTGGCTTCCTCATAAAATCTCTCATTAGAGATGCAGTTTTAAAAGTTAGACCTTACTTTGTTGAGATTTGCATCATTGGCCTTAACCTTATCATTGAGGTGGTCAATTATAGCCTTCACCTTAGTGAGTTCCAATTTGGTCTTTTCTAGCTATCGAGTCACCTTGATGTAGTCCATGGTTACAGATTTTTGCATTTCTTCCATGAGATTAAACTTGTCAATGGGTCTAGTATGGCTAAGATTGAGACCAATAGCTTATATGGTGTAGTCCCCTATCTGCATCTATCTTTGGGGCTTGACTAATCAATGGTCTAGATGAGAAATCATAAGGGATTACTATGTAGGGTCATAAAATGACCACATGTGGGTCTGGGTAGTGGTCCTGGCCTACTTTCCCCTTTTTTCTCCATTTGGCCTTATGATTCTTCCTTATTGAGTCCATATAATAATGATACTACTCTAGTGCTTGAATTATTTCCTCTATGAAAGAGATTCCCTATGGCAACATGAATGGGATGGTTACCTACTATTGCGAAGTGGTAGACCTTATCCTCATGGAGTCAAGTGAATGGAGAGTGAGGGTGAAAGGAGAGAAAGGTAGGAGGACATGGGATGGGGTGAATGGTGATTGTGTTATGATGGAGGATGAGGTGGATGATGAAGGTAGAGGGGTTAAAATGGCATGTAGGAAGAGATCAAAAAGGCTAAAGGCCATTTCAGTCAGATAAAATTCCAAAACACTTTTCCCAAAGGATCATTCTTTGACAAAGTGGACTAAAAAAAAATTCTAAAGATTATTTTTGAAGCAAAGTATCCTATAATTTTACCAAAGGGTATTTTTTTTATAAATTATCTAAAGACAAAATCTTGAAGGGTAGTGTCTTCAACAAAGGGCCCAATATGATTTTCTAGAAAGATTATTTCTTTTGGAAAGTGGTCCAAAACAAAAGTCTTAAAGGGTCACAAATGTCATTCAGAAGCAAAGTCTTGAAGACATGTATTTTATAAATTTTATTTGTAATAAATTATCCAAGGCAAAGAGTAGACATAATTCTTTCAGGCAATTATCCCATGACAATTTCCATGGACATTTTATCCAATGCAAAAGAGCCATAAAGAAATTCCTTTAGAGAAAGTGGCTAAGACACAAATCTTGAAAACAAATCTCTAGAAAAAGGTCTAAAATAAATAGCCCAAGGAATTTTTTATCTAACTTATGGTATGAATGATCATAATTTTTAGAAGAAATTTCCAAATAACACTCATGCACACTATTGGAATTTTCTTTCAAGATATCTCCTAGGAGATACCTTGAACATGCACATGATTGGAATTTTATTTCAAGGTATCTCCTAAGAAGTACATCAAAGGGAATTGAAATACCTTTCATGTTGATGTCAAAGTTATTTGTAAGGGATTATATATAACCATGAAAACTTTTTATTTGTCAAGAACACTGATGCACACTTTTGTAATTTTCTTTCCTAGGATATCTCCTAGGAGATACCTTGAACATGCACATGATTAGAATTTTCATTCAAGGGTATCTCATAGGAAATATCTTGAAGTGACTTAGAATACCATCCATTTTTATTTAAAAGGTTCTTTCAAGGGATTATAAATATCCATGATAACATTTTATTTGGAAAGAAAACTAATGCACACTATTAGAATTTTCTTTTGAGACATCTCATAGGAGATACCTTGAACATGCACACAATTGGAATTTAATTTCAAGGTATCTCCTAAGAGATAACTCAAAGTGCCTTGGAATACCTTAAATGTTGATTAAAAAGGTAATTTTAATGGATTATGTATAACCATGATAACTTTTTATTTATAAAGAACACTGATGTGCACTATTGGAATTTTCTTTCGAGCATCTCATATGAAATACCTTGAGCATGTACACAATTAAAATTTTATTTGAAGGTATCTCATAGGAGATAACTCAAAGGGCCTTGAAATACCTTCCATTTTGATTTAAAAATTCCTTGAAAGGGATTATATATAAACATGATAACATTTTATTTGGCAAGAACACTGATGCATAGTATTGGAATTTTCATTCGAGATATCTCCTAAGAGATACCTTGAACATGCACATGTTTGGAATTTTATTTCAAGGTATATCCTAGGAGATACCTTGAAGGAACTTGGAATACCTTATATTTTTATTAAAAATTTAATTTAAATGGATTATATATAACCATGATAACTTTTTATTTGGCAAAAACCCTAATGCACACTATTGGAATTTTCTTTTGAGATATCTCCTAGGAGATCCTTGAACATGCACACGATTGAAATTTTATTTAAAGGTATATCTTAGGAGATATTTTAAAGGGAATAGTAATACCTTCCATGTTTATTTAAAATGTCCTTAAAATGGATTATATATAACCATGACAACATTTTATTTGTCGAGGACACTGACGCACACTATTGAAATTTTCTTTCAAGATATCTCCTAGGGGATACCTTGAACATGCACATGATTGGAATTTTATTTAAAGGTATATCTTAGGATATGTATTGAATTTAATTTTAAAACCTTCCATATTTATTTAAAATTTCCTTTAATTGGATTAGATATAACCATTACAACTTTTTATTTGGCAAGAACACTAATGCACACTTTTGGAATTTTCTTTCAAGATATCTTCTAGGAGATACCTTGAACATGCACAAGATTGGAATTTTATTTCAATGTATCTCATAGGAGATACTTATAATTGAATTTAAATAAATTCCATGTTGATTTCAAAGGCCCTTGAAATGGATTAGATATAACCATGATAAATTTTTATTTGGTAAGAACACTCATGCACACTATTGGAATTTTCTTTCGAGATATCTCCTAGGAGATACCTTGAGCATGCACATGATTTGAATTTTATTTCAAGGTATATTATAGGAGATACCTCAAAGGGACTTGTAATACCTTCCATGTTTATTTCAAATGTACTTATAATGGATTAGATATAACCATGATAACTGTTTATTTGGCATGAACACTCATGCACACTATTGGAATTTTTTGTCAAGATATCTCCTAGGAGATACCTTAAACATGCACATGATTAAAATTTTATTTAAATGTATCTCCTAAGAGATACCTCAAATGGCCTTGAAATACCTTCCATGTTTATTTTAAATTTCCTTGTAAGGGATTAGATATAACCATGACAACTATTTATTTGGTAAGAACACTGATGCACACTATTGGAATTTTCTTTCCTAGGAGATACCTTGAACATGCACATGATTGGAATTTTATTTCAATATATCTCCTAGGAGATACCTTGAGGGTCCTTGTAATGCCTTCCATGTTGACTATAAAGTTACTTATAAGGGATTTGATATAACCATGGCACCTTTTTATTTTGCAAGAACCCTAATGCCAACTCTGATTCTCTGTGAGAATGATGCATGGAACTCCCACAACCAACCAAAATTAGATGTCCCCACCCAAGAGCTCAACATGAATATAAATATTCCATGTGGAGAAATACAAAAAAATCATCACACTAAGCTGCATTTTAAGATCCCCTGAGAATAATCAAAATCTATCACGTGTTAAAAGGAGACAAAATTTAGATTTAAAGCTAAATTTGATGGTAAATAAAAGGAAAATTAGCATTAAATTTTAATTCTAATGAAATTTAATGCCAAAATCAATAGCTATAGGCATCCCATAGCCTTAGATAATTCCAATGTTAGCCCAGATATGAATAAGATCTAAGCAGTTTGATTTTGATTGGGTGCTATCTATGTTGCTAACAGAAATCAAAGGAGATATATTGGTCTTTGTTGTTACAAGGGTACTTTATTTTATGCCATACATTACTTCCTCCTTTTTAAATTTTTTAACATGAATCACTTTAGATTAATGCTCATTATGTTTATCCATTTATTTGTTTAAGAGTTTAAGATTATATTGGCAAATATAAAATAATTTACATCATACAAAATTTAGGTATATTGTGTCACTACCATATTCCTATTGTCCCTATAACAGGGTCTACTTGTAGACTAGAAGGTGGTAAGTTGTAACCACATAATCTCTCCAACAAAATTGAGTGAAGCCTGAAGGTGTCACTACCATATTATTTTTTCCCCTATAATATGAGAAATGTTATTGTATTATTCACATTACATCCTTGACACAAACACGCATCAACAATCTAAAAGGTCTTAAGGATGAATCTGAATATTCTCAACCTACTATTTCTTATCATGCACTTTTAGGTATTAGTACTCCTTCAAATATTAAGGTGGTTAGTTTCCTCAAGAAATAGAAGTTGATTATATTTAGTTACTTTGGGAGTACACACAAATTCATCAATAGTAAGTTGGCTACTCAATTGAACTATTTCATTTACCCATCTCTATAATTTCAAATCCTAATTAAAGGTGGGGGTATAGTCAATTTTTCTAGTAAATGCCATAGTATAAAGCTATGGAGACTATTTCTTATATTATCTTATGTTTTCTAGTATCATGAATGGGGCTAACATGTTTTTTGGATTGTAATGGCTCAATAATTTATGCACAATTGAGATGAATTTTGAGTAACTATTCATGCTCATTTATTTCAAAGGAATAACATTTGAATTACATGGTTTATTGGCTAAATCTATGCAATTTGTTAATTTTTACTAGATGATTAAGATGATCAAAAAATGTGCAAAGTTTATTGTGTGACTATTTTCCATAGAATTTAAACCAAATAAAGAGTATACCCATATTGAATTACAACTGGTGTAGTCTACCCATTTTTCTCTTATGCACCCACTTGACTCCTTTGACCTCTTTTGCTTTTGGAAGGTCAACTGACTCCCAAGTATTATTTTTCTCTATGGCAAAAAAAATACAATGTGCAGGCCCAAGTGGGTAGTAACCAACAAGACTAAGTAAAAAAAAATATTAATATTATGGGGATAGTCTATACCAAAAAATAGTGATAAAAATTCTCTAAATAAACATGCAATAATAGATGAAATAGGGGAGAATAGAGTTATAACAATAAAACATAGAATTTGCATATATTAAATTCACCTACTATTACAACTTGTTTAAAATACATAAAATTGTACAACTACAACTTTTCAAAAGACTCACAATAGAAAACTTGTATATCTAAATCTATTCACAAGACTCATAATAGTAGAATTTCCATTTTTCATGATTCAAAATTTCCATGTCAGGCTTCAAATTTTCTGTGATTGGCTTCAAATTTTCTATATTAGGCTTGAATTTTTCCATGCTAGGCTTTAAAATATGATTTTAATCACCAAAATGTTCATCATCCAATTTTACAATATCAAAATCTCTAGCTCCATAATGATGTCATGACTATTATCACAATTTCTTTAAAATTAAGATGCTTTCATATGTGAAAACATATACTTCCTAAAAGAGTAATTACTAAATATAAAATACAATCCTTCAAAATAATAAAATCACCATTAATCTTATGGAGTGAAGTTTCATTGCATATAAAATAACCCTACTATTATGGTAGGGTGATCTTCATGTGTATTTTGATATCGATCCCCGAATAAGCCAAATTTGGTTCAAACTCGATTGTCATTTTATTTGATGTTTTGGTGTTTATAATTGGATAATAAAACTAATGTCAAAACATGTTAAACAGTCTATACTCTATTTATATGTAAAAAAATAAGTGACTTCTAAATGATACATTCCAGTTAAGAATGAATCCTTTATTAAATTGTAAAAGGTACCATCATTAACACCTTGGCACAATATGAATCATTCAAATGTCACCATTTTAATCTCTATCACATTAATTTAACATGATCTTGACATTGACCTAAGCACAAGATTAATTTCTCAAATAACACCATATTAGTCTCACATTAATTTCACATGCTCAGAGAGTACTTAAGCAAGGATTTATTTCTTATTATGTGACTATTGGAGATTTTTTCCACTAATGAGGTTACTCAAATAGGATTTTGACATCCAATAGGAACATAAAATATATTAATTATCCTAAATTATTAATTTCTATGAACATGTAAATCATGTCAATGAGTCTCACCATATCTAATTTAATCTCATGCATTAAACATATATATTTAATTACTAATCAATGCTATAATTACTTTGTTTAAATTATCTGGTCATTAATCTCACCATATTCCAAGTGGAAAGAGCATTTATACATCAATGGGTCCTTGTTAGGTTATAAGTTGGTCCTTTTGGTTGGTCTAGGTGATTATCTATAATTTTTAAAATTTGAAACTATTAAATATATTAGTTATTAAGATTATTAGATTATAATTATTAAAAAAATGTTTGCTTGAATCATCCTAACATTTGTCATTTGGTTCCCTATTGGTTTTCCACACACAATAAGTAATAAATAAATAATAATCAATAGTAGTAAGCACTAAATAACCCTAATA
Organism: Torreya grandis; assembly: GCA_037957365.1. Classification (NCBI taxonomy): domain Eukaryota; kingdom Viridiplantae; phylum Streptophyta; class Pinopsida; order Cupressales; family Taxaceae; genus Torreya; species Torreya grandis. Next base: position 6,351,673 of record JARHVA010000229.1, read on the forward strand.
ATATCTATCATTTCATTATTTTAGTCATCATTTTATATTATCTTATGTTTTCTATTATCATGGATGGGGCTAACATTTTTTTTGGATTATTATGGCTCACCACTTTATGCATAATTGAGATGAATTTTGAGTAACTATTCATGCTCATTTATTTATAAGGAAGAAAATTTGAACTGCATGGTTTATTGGCTAAATCTACTTAATTAGTTAGTTTTCACTAGATGATGAAGATGATCAAAAAAGGTGCAAATTAATTATTGTGCAACTATTTTCCATCGAATTTAAACCAAACAAGGAGTCTACCCATATTGAATTATAACTAGACTTGGAGTTTACCCATTTTTGTCTTATACACCTACTTGACTCCTTTGACCTCTTTTTCTTTTATACTAGGCTTTACAACAGGGCTCACTACTGCCTAGGCCAACCTAGAGTCTCCATGAGCTTGACACACATTCTTAAAAATTGTAATGTTTTTTATTGAAAATTCATTGAAGTATATGCAAGCAGAGTATTTGGATTTATATTTATTGTATTGTTTTATAAAATTTTAATGTTACAATTTGAAAACCCTATTTACATGAACAATAGTCATGTGCATGCTCCTTCAGCAGAAGGCTTACTGACATCATAATTGGGTGCAATCTAGTAGGGCCAAAAATATTACAATAATTTAAATCTTAGTGATTTCATAACATAAAGTGCTAAACAATGAATAAAAGGGCCAAGTCAACATAAATAAATCACACATTTTAGATAAAGTAAAAAAATATATTGAATTTTATTAATATTAAATACATAAAAATAAGGATATGTAGAAATGATAGTAACAAATATGATCAACGCTTTGGACACTCTACAACTTGCTCTGTTATGATCTGTCATCACTCTATAGTGTATGTTTGGAAAAAACTAAGAATATGTAGGAATAAGAATATATTTGGTCAGACATGTTTGGTGGGTTTTTTTCCTCTTAAAAATGTGTGAAAATTATGCAGACCCCATTTTTGAATGTAAATTTAAATTTCAAATTTCTTGGGGATGCCAGCCTATTTTTGAATGCAAATTCACCTTGGGAGTAGTGAAGTCTAATTGAATTTAACTGATATATTTAATATATTAAAATGATATTTATATATATTATATTAAAATATATAATATTTATTTAAAAAATATACTAAAATATATTATATAATGTAATTTGAGGTCAAGTAAATATTCACATCCTCTTTAGAAACATCACTTCAAACTACCATATCTGTGAATTTCATCGAATTACCCATTAGTGAACTACAATTTGGCTCCCAAATTGAATTATCCTTTCATAGATAACAATCTAATTCTTTTTGGCTTGATTACAATGATTGTAGGGTCGAATTAGGGCTCTCATACTTTCTAGTGCTTTTTTGAAGGTTTATGCAGAGCTCTAATGGTGGAAACAAGTCCAAATTATGAGTTTCATGCCTTATATTTTGTTTGGATTAATCACTTATACCATTGCCTTGTGCAGGTCCACAAAATCTTCAAATTTGTCATGTCTTGCTTATGTGGTGTCATCGTGGCATCTAGCTCATTAATACTTAAAAGTGATGGTTTCCTTTTGAAAAAATCTTCTTCACCTTATACCATCAAATTTTATTACATGGATCAATGTGGGACATTGATATCAATCTGAGGGATCAAATGCCATTGGTTATCTTATGATACTCCTCATGATTATGAGACTTATCACTGTCATGTTTGTTCTATCTTTATTAAAAATTCCACCTTCACCTTGTGCTGTTGGATTTTTTTTCTCAGATGAATACACTCCATTTGATCTTGATCTAATGGATCATGTCCTTTAATTCACATATCATTTATCAAAATGTGTAAGCTAAGCCATGTATTAGCGATCTCTAGAAAGATGTTTGAGCTTTAATTTATGGCCCATAGTTTTGACACTTGTTGTTTCCATGCTTACTCTAAGTTATTTTCACTTTTCAACTTTGATCATGACCCATATAGTTAGACATAGAATTTATTGTAATTGGGGTCAAAACCATATCATTTGTCCAATTAAAACACCACCAAAAATTGGCTTACATCAAATCTATCTCCTCAACTAATTTAAGTTCTAGTGCATAGAGCACCACAAAATCTACATTAGTGTGGTTGAGTAGCAATGTTAGCTATACCATCTCCATGTCCACTCTCATAAGCATTAGTATGTTATACAAGGGTGTCATTAAGTGTAATAAGTCCATGTAAACTAGCAATATCTACAACATCCTTCATTGTAGAGGGGATTGTCTAAGACTAAAGTGGTTCTTTGATAGAGATTATCATAGGTTTATTAGGCACATGATATACACCCAACCTATCCTATTGAAAGCCATTTTATTGGCCCTAAAAACTCTTAATAATAATATTAATAAAGAATTTCTTCAAGATGAATAATTTGCATTAAATTTTCGTCAAAAAATATGAAGGAACCTCATTGTTATTAGAAGGTGGGACATCATAACCATCCACCATTAGTCCCAAAAATTATTTCTCATCAATGAATGGTGGCAATAATTGATTGGGAGATGTTTGAATTACATTAGAAGTGGCACTTTAATTTTTGGATTACTGAATAATGAGATTTTTTTTCTTTTTTATCTCTCAAAGTAACTGTTAACAATTTGATATTATCATACTCTAAGAATTACATCTCTATCTATAATATTCTGATCTGTCAATTTGACATGTTACCATTTAATCAAATTCACCTACAGTAAGGTAGGGGTCCCATGTTGGGGGATTGTTGATTATTTTTAAGGGCATGCTACTAAGAAATTATAGGATTATGTTTCCTAATCTATAGTCCTACATTCTTTTAAAAATTATGCAATATACATTGCTAATAAAAATTAAAAGTATTTTACTTTAATAATTTATTTGAAAATAAATAAGTAAAAATATGTTTGGATACAAAACTACAGCTGGAAATAATGAATTTATATTATATGATATAAAGATTTTCTAACATTATAATACCAAAACTACAACCGACTATAGGTGTGTGAATATATGCATCTTAGTAACTATGCATTACAAAAAACTACCAATAAGACCACTATATACATGAGTAAAAAATGTAACCAGTCTTATCTACAAAACCTGATGAACACATCTCCAACTCACTTTACAACACCTATAGTCAGAAACACTAAGAAACACATATCATAGTTAGACTTCAAAATTGAAGTTACTAGTCTTAATAAACTGGAGAAATAAACCAAAGGATTTGAGAGGAGAAATAAAATCACTGAGATAGATATTCATTGGAAATTTATCTTAATTTGATTTTTTTCAATAAAAGAATTTCATATCTCTAATTTAAATTGCAGCTCAAAAGACTTGATGGTGAACTAGATTTTGATGGTCATTTTGTAAAGTAGAAAAAACTCAATTCCTTTGTATAATTTGTATGTAATTTAATATTTCATATAATTTTTATAACCAAGTTTAAAGGGCTAAAAAATTAGTCATTTAGATTACTTGAAATTAATTTATTGTCCATTTACTTTACTACCAACTATCTCATGCCAAGTGTTGTCTACAACATCAAATTTAATGCTTGTGATACATTATTTCAAATTTATGATACATGATTGAAAATTTTAATTTAATTCTTCCTAAACATTAATGTTTGATATATTTTCTCTTAAAATTAATCTAACTCATCTACTGTGTACATTTTAAAGCACCATAGAGTTTTAAATCTACACTTGTGATCACATTTTTGACCCCATAATGTTAAATGAATCAAAAATTCAACCTACCTATTTTTGAATGCAAATGCACCTTGGGAGTAGTCACATCGAATTGAAGGCATGCAACAAGTATTGAAAAGTCAAACCCCAACCAAATAGTTAAATCTTGATCATGTTCTTGAGATCTATGGTCCACGTGAGCCTGGCACAGTTGATGGAATGATGTGTACAATATTGACTATGGAGCTCCATGGGGATGACAAGAGTCACTATCTTGAGAGCCCAGTATAAAGATCAAATTATCCATGAGACAAGTATCTTTAAGTAAATATATAATTTCATGTTAGTCTGTACAAGGCTAATTTGGGTATCATCTTCCTACATAGAAAAAATGAGTCATTTTATACACTACATGATCTATTCAAAAAAATTAATCTTGATTTAAATTTATTAGTTATCCATGGAATGTGCCTCCCAAGAATACAATTAATACAATGTCTAATATTAGAATGAAGTTTTGTGTCAAAATACAATTGCAAGATCCATAGGTTTTAACTTTATAATATAGTCAATGAAATTAATCAAGATAAAAAAAAATTAGAAAAATGTTCCTTCAACCTATTACCATAGACCCATACATAATATCATACTTATGTGCATTATTTTATTATTTTTCTTCACCATTAGAAGCTAGTAATGGTGAAACTATTTCATCAAATGCATAATAAGTAATTTTATCTTATCTTCATTCTACTAAGTGTCTTACCTCTCATGTAAAAAATACCATTCTTAAAGAGATATATGAAGTCCTTGAATGCATAATATCATTCTTATTGTCCCTTGAATTTTCATCCTTTGAGGAGATGTCTCAGCTCTCCTCATCTAAGTAGCAAAATTAAAACACATGTAGGTTATGGGTAGCCTAAGAATGAGGTGAATCTTTAGATAAGGATAGATCCCTTGATGTATCACTTTGAATCACTACTAAACCTATGCTTGAAAGGGAAAAGGGAGAGAAAATTGAAAGTAAACTATCCTAAAGTAGGTGATACACTAAATTGATTGATGACTACCAACCAACTGTATGCAACACATGAGATCAAGAGATTAATTAAACATACACTTCTCCAATCTAAATCTTATCACATAAATATTTCATGATGAGTTTGTGATGAATGTTTATTCTAGGAGGAATAGACAAGAGGCCTATAATGGTACTATTTGAATATACTAACTCACTCAAACTTGGCACATCATAAAATACATCACATGACCTACAAGAAGAAGCTTTCAAGTTTCAAATAGGTGAGAGAATGAGATAACATGTTAAGGAAACAGGAGTCATCAATAAGCAAGATCAATCATCAAAGTAAAACACACTATGAATATTCATGTAAGAGGCCAAAATCATTAGTATTTATTGATCCATGGTATGCAAATGAGCAGGACTTCACCATACTTAGGTGGAGAAAAATTTATAAAGGGAAATATGGCTAGTTCTTATAGAACTTGAGAGAGAAGAGAAGAAATAATTCCAAAGGTCAAAAATACACTTGTAAGATGAGAAAATGACTTACATATGCAGGAGAATAAAATGTGAAACTGATCATGTAAATTCAAGAAGCACAAGTGTCACCCCAAGTCATGAAATTATTACAATGTGGCATGAAATTCTCTTTGCTAGCTCAAAAAATTACCTTCATTATTCACCCCTATTTGAACATCCAAAATCTGATTAGGGATATTTCTAATTATTGGACTGATATGGAATGGTTTCAAACATGCTTCTCCATGCATTGGTTGTAGTCCTAATCATCTAGAATCTTTTCAAAGTGAGCCATCACTACTTGTAGTCAAGAAAACTCCTCTTTCACATACCTTGCACACTTGTCTTCCAAAAATACTTTATTTTTCCATGAAAGTCCATAAAAGGGAGTTTATGACACTTGGAAAGACCCTCCATGTCCTTAGAGGCATCAAGAACACCTCAAAAAGGCTCTCACTTGAAGTTCTCACCCTTCTCAATATCATGTTCACTATGCCAGTTCAGACTAGCTGAGATGAGATATTTTATTGGAATACTTAAGAGTTTTTCCAAGGCATTAAATTTATATTGGGAGTTATATTAAGTCTCAATATTCCTTTTAAAATTGATGTCATCTTTTGAAACTTCCTACAACCTACATAATGCATAAAATAGTTAAAAAGAGAAATTTTGACCCTATCTGTATAGGTTATGTACAACTCATCATAATGGTAGTGAGATTTATTAAGTATTATACAATGTATAATCATCATTTTGGGTAAAATATTCCATTTGGGTGCACTAACTGCTCCAACTCCTCAAACTGGTCACTAGAAAGGGTTTTAGCGAGTTTCAACCTATTTTACCCTCTTAGGATTTGTTCATAAAAAATTGATGTTCAACTCTCAACTCAATTCCATAAAATTATTATTTAGTACCATATCTAACACCTTAAAATTTCTTGTATCTACATGAAAGGTGTTAAAGTAGATATGAGCAATCAAACCTCTCATATCGAGCTTGTTTCTCTACTTTGCATAGGTTTAAGTTGTCTTAAAGACAAAAAATGGATTCTCATGACTTCCCCTGTAAGATATATTTTTAAAACACACCAAATATCACCCTAATAACATGTTTTAATACACTTTATTTCTTATTTGAGGTTAGACATAAATCTGACCTTTTGTTTGGCTTTGGCCTAGAACCTTATCTAATAGGCCTGACTATAACCCTTGTATTCTAGGCCATCCAATTGGGATTATTTGAAATACAAAAGGTTTAAAAATTATTTAATTACCCCATAAAAATTATTTAACAAGTTATAATTCCTAGCTAATTTTATAAGTGAAAATGCCTTCTCATTTGGGCTTTAGGCCTAACCGTGCCTAATAGGCTTTCCTGCAAGTTTGAGGGTCTAGGTCACCCTATTGGGATTCCTCCCTCTATGTAAGGTAACTTATGTATATATGTATGTATTAAATCTTCCCAAAACTTCCTGAAAGGTTCACTTAGATCCTTATTTCACCTTATCACCCTCCTCCTTCAAAACTAATAGTTTGTACTCAAGGGAAGTGCCCTCTATCTAAGACAAAATAAAGGGAACTTACCATATTTTATTAGACAAAATAAATGTTGTAATGGTATATAAAAGTGATAAGGATATACCACGTTTATTTTAAACCCATTTTCATATGATTTGACTCTCAAAAATCACTAAGAACTGAGACAAATTGTGAGGTAAAAGACTGTGTGCAGGCCTCCACCATGATGACTGTGTGATGCTTGATTGGAGCCTCTCTTTATTTTATATCCAATATGATAGTTAAATGAGACTATTATGATAATTATTAATTAATTTAAATCTTAATTTATCACTTTAACCTTCTACCTACCTTTTCTTACACATTGATAATAGAAGTCTGAATGTGACTTCTGACTGTGTTTTGTGTTTACAAAGGCACCTATAGGTATGCTTGTCTAATTTGGGTTTGGGGGTAATGCTTATGAGTCCCTTAGAGATTATTATGGTAAATTTACATTTTTTTGGACCCACATGTTCAATTTTCCTATTTGACACCATCACTTAGAACCTCATACCTACTTACTATTTTTCAAAATCAGACATAGTTAACTGTAGGTTAAAAGGATCATATAGGTGTGAATTACACACTGGGATATGTGTCATGCTCATAAATTTCACAAAAAAAAGGGAAATTCCCCTATTTTATTAGAAAAAATAAATGTTTTAATGGTCTTTCCAAGTGATAAGGATATCTTGTGTTAAGTTTTAACCCCTTTTCATATGAATTGACTCTCCAAAAGTGCTAAAAACTAAGACAGACTATGAAGCAAAAGACTGTGTATAGGCCTCCACTATGTTGACTATGTGATGCTTGATTAGAGACTCTCTTTGTTATATATCTAATATGAGAGTTCCATGAGACTATTTTTATCATGATGAATCCATTTAAATCTCCATTTATCACTTCAACCTTCTACTTACTTTTTCTTACACCTTGATAGTAAAAGTTTGAATGCGACTTCTGGTTATGATTTGTGTTTACAAAGGCACTTGCAGCTATGATTTTATAATTTGGGATTAAAGGTAATTATTTTTATCCTCTTAGAGTTTATTATGGTAACTTGAAATTTTTTTGGACCCACTTTTTCACTTTTCCTAGTCTAGGCCATCACTTAGAACCTCAAACCTGCTTATTATTTGTCAAAATTAGACACAGCCAACTATGGGTCAAAAAGATCATATAGGTGTGAATTGCACACTAAGATATATGTCATGTTACTTTGTATATTCTATAATGCATTTGGTATTTATTTTACATCAACCTTTTTTTGTTTTTCTATGTTTAATCCCTTGCAATGGGTGATGTGTATTTTGACCCTTGGCTGTAGGTGCATAGTTTAAGAAGTAGACACTTTTAGGTGTACATGGGGGCCTAAAACATAATATAAGAGCCTATTTTAAAGATAATTTTCCTCATGGTATGTATTTAATCTTGATAATATCCTTTAAAAATGATAATATCAATTATTAACATTTTAAGATGTTAAGGCCACTTTGTATCTTCAAACCCTGTAGATGTTGCTACCTGGAAACAGTGCATAAAAGTGAAACTTGGGGTCTCCAAAAAATAATTTTTCATTGATCATCTACCCTTGAAACTCTTTAGAGTCCTTTTCCTATATGGAGGCTTCAAATTTCAGTCATCAAGATGCATAAAATTCATTTGGAACCTTGTTATATGACCTTGGAAAAAGGCTCAGGTGCTCTATTCTACGTTTTTAAAGACTTAATACCTGAATACAGTCATTGCACCTTTGATCATAGTTATCTATATTGTATACCAAGATATATTTTTAAATAGGTTTTCTATGTTTCCTACACACATTAGGACTTAAAATAAGGTTCCATCTTATGTTCCAACACCTCCATATGGAATCTCCAATTCTTTGTTATTACCACTTGTAGGTGGATACTTCATATATAGGCAGTAAGTACAAATTCAAATAGTCTAAAAGATGTGTGATATTGTGATCAAATATATGCCCTTATAAATTTTTCAAATGCACTCATATAAATTTCAAATATTTAACCACTTAAAAAAACTCCATCTCAACATGATGTCATCAAGGAGTCTCCTATATATGAAGATTGAGTTATATGTAGGTAGATAATGAGTTGGAACCATGTATGGTGTGTGGGAATTAAAAAACCACTATACCTCCTTCCAATGTTAACATGGATCCCCTAAAAAATTTTAAACTTTATATCAAGTCAAGATAGCTTGATTTCAACATGATTTTCCTTTTCAAGTACATGTAGGTGCACATTCCAATGGCAAACTATGTGTATGTGTGGTATATGATTATAAAACATGAAGATGATTTTGGGAATGAAGTTATAATGAAATTAAATAACACTTTAAACATGGAAATAAACAATCACTATCCTTTGACACCATTACCAAGACCTAAAGGCATTGGAAGTGGTGGGAAACTACCAACAACACAAAAAGTGTCTTTTCTTACAACTTGAGATACTTGGCCCATCAAAACATTTTAAAACATGAAACAAATCATGGGTATAATTTTAAAATTGATCCAAAATCATCTTAAAATAACATTATTAAGTAAATTTTATGAAATTGTCTAAACCAAGGCAAAACCTATAGGGTGCACATATTAGCAAGAAAATTAGATAGGTCAACTTCTTAATAATGGTTCATAAATTAAAAATAACCATTAATCTACAACCAAAATTAAAATGGAATCTAATTGAGTTTATAAAACACCCCCAAGATCATTTTTCCTAAAATTTCTCTTACTGACCATACCAAGTACAAACCTAAAGGCCATTCTTGCTTGCCAAGCCTAGTGGAAGAAGAGGAGTGGTTTTCTTTATTAATTAAAGATTATAATAAAACTGATCACTATATCAAGTGTATGTAAGACCAAGGTAAACTAATAAATTATCCTCAAATACAAGAGTTTGTATAATTTTGTACACCTCATTAAATGCTCATTTTTTCCAAGAAAACTGCCCATTCTTTTGAACAACCTAGCACTTTTTAGTTAAAAATAGTTTATTAAGACATATGAGGACACATGGGGTGTGAAATCATCATTTTAAACCTTCACATCTCCTAAGGAGGCCATACAAGTCATTTAATGCTCATTTTAACCCTCAAAATGACTCAAAAGGACATACAGATTAAAATGACTAATGATGAAGGCTAATATGACATTACATTACATAAAATGGACTATATAATATCCCATGACAAAATATTAAACCCATAAAACCTCTAAAGATAAATTTTTTACCTATAGGGGTCCCAATTTGACCTACATAGTCAAATTTGGTCAACAAATTGGTGACTCATAGGGGTAGCATACATGTTATACTAAAGATCAGTAGCCTTATCAGTCCATTAGGCTTATAGAGTCATCTAAAGTATGAAATACAACAAGAGGACTTTGAACATTGACAATAAGCCTTGATCAAGACAATACCGATTGACTACCTTAACCACACAAAATAAAGCAAATAAAATAATAACACACACACACACACACACACACACACACACACACACACACACACACACACACACACACACACACACACACACACACACACACACACACACACACACTCAAGGAACTTAGGGAAATAATAAAAAAAAACTACTATCTTCAAATAAAAAATAAACACACCTCCCCTTTCAAGATCAAAATCAAAGTTTCTTATATCTCCTTCATCATGAGATGAATCATAGTTCCAAGCATGTTTCTCTTTGGATTGGATAATTGATAGATTATACCTATTTTTAGAACTTTATATTCTATGCTCTCAAGTATACCATCTTTAGATAGGTCTCTAATTTAAAAGTATTTCTCTTTGCCTTGTACACATACCTCATATTGTTGCCCACTCTTCATTTTGTGATAAACTTGCATCTTCTTTGTAGTCATGGTTTCAAGAGGAGTGGTTTCTTATTCCTTGGAATATTGAGGCCAATATAAACTTATTTTAACCTCCAAAGGATGATGTGTACTTTTCTTTGGCTCTTCTATGACATTTTGAAAATTGTCATCTTACTTACCATCACTTGTAATCAGCTCTAAGGAAGTTGTAAACCCCTTGAGAGATTCAAATCATTGTAAATGTTTTAAAATTGCTAACACAAGTCCTCATCTTCTTTTTTATCAACATCATGAAGGTAAACAATAAGAGAAGCTCATTCATCCTCTTCTTTAGAATCTAAAAGGACTTCATCCAAGATTTATTCTTTGACACAAGGAAGGCATTCTTCATTATCAAGCAAACAAGAAGACTCAACATAAGGACTCACCTCTTATTCAACATTTAGAAACTCTTGAGGACTCGCAAGTTGTATCTCAACTATCATAACCTTATTCAAGGGCTAAAAGATTCTCAATCTCCTTCTCCTTAGTGATGCCAAGACTAGACATCTTGTAATCATATGACTTAGCCCAATGAGGCTTCCAAGGAGATACACTTTATTTTAGTAAGAGTTTTGAATTTTACTCAACCAAATACTCCTCTTTAATTTATCATAAAATGGGTCCATCAAGGTAAAGGGTGATAAGGTGAGGACAAGATGAACTAGTTGGTGGAGGTGGAACATAAGACTAAAAATCAGATTTAGAATGAATTATAGGGGATTCTTTTGGGAGTTATTGAGGAAGGGATGTAGACCTTGGGATAAAATACCTTGGTTTTCTTCCTTCCATTTTATAATCACTTCATTTAAATATTATTTAGTGTGATCAATCTCTTGAGGAAGGTTATACGGGGTGTGTTTAGGTATAATATCTTCTTTTGGCTCTAAACCTTCGATCACACCTTGACATAAGAATTTCATTCTCAACTCTAACTCTTCAATTTACTTGGCTAGGTTATCTTTTAAAATTATATCTTGAAGTTTATAGGAATAATCATGAGGATAAGTATTACAAGAGGGATAACATGGAAGATAAGAGGTCTCTTGAAGAAGGGTGGGAGGGTCTTGCATAGGATCAAGCTCTTTCTCAACTTCACATTCTTTATCTAGGATTTTGTTCATTTCCCCATGATTACATTAAATTATTCAATCTTATGATGTTAGGATTAAGAGTCTCTCCTTGAGTTAATTATGCACTTTGAGGAGTGGATGAAGTGTTCAAGAAACTTGGGATCTCCTTAGGCTTGGATTTTCCACCTTGTCTCCAATTTAAGATTTCATATCTATAAGTCACTTCTTGAGGTGGGGATGTAATAGTAGAGGGAAATGAGGGTTTATATTCCACTTATTTTTCTAATTATATGGAATGATACATTTTATTATTGGCTAGCTCAATTTGCCTATCAAGATTTTATTCAAAAATAAGGTTTGTCTTTCCAACTCTCTCCTCTAGCTAATTGGGAAAAAGATGACTTTGATAAGCTTGATTGGGTTCATTATTAGGGGCCAAGTAGGATTTATATCAATATTATGGAGGTGGATATGAGGTTTGATAGACTTGGTTAGGCTGTTCCTCATGAATTCTTATCTTATCTTATAAATATGCAATCAATCCACCCATATATAACATCTCACTTGGGATTCTTTTCCAATTTACTCCCTCAATAGGTTCCTACTCTCTTTTAACAAAAACTAATGCATCTCTCACATTATGAATGAAATTAATAGGAACATATTGACCATATCCCCTTAGAGTATCAAGATCTATCATGTACTTCTCATAACCCAAGAGAGTTTGCTTAAAATTAGAAATGTACTAATTAGAGAAGTGACTAGGTTGACTAGGAGGAGCAAGATATTGAGAAAACTAGTTATAAGACTGATACAACTCATGACAAGGATGGTAAAGATAATATTAGAGTTGGTAAGGATCATGATAAGGCTGATAGGGAATGCCATAAGCTTGATAAACCTAACCAACTTGTGTAAAACAATACTCAACACCAAAGTTAGCCATGAAAATTTGTTAGGAAGTAAGAACATTAGTAATTATTATTAACAATATTTAAAAGGAATACTTTGGTTACTTAACCAGCTAATGTAATCTTAGAGTCACCATTGATGTTTAAATAGATGTCTCCAAAGGCTAATATGTTGAAAGAAAACACCAAAAATCTTTCAAATTCTTGGACTAATAGTCCCACTGGGCATGCCAAAAACTATTGTCACTTGGATTTTCACCCTTTAAGGAGATGTCTCTACTTTCCTCATCCAAGTATCAAAATTAAAACAACTTTAGGCTGTGGATAGCCTAAGATTGAGGTGAATCTCTAGATAGGGATAGTTCCCTTGATGTACCACTTTGGATCACTACTACACCTATGCATGTGAGGGAAACATGAAAGAAAACTAAAAGTAAACTATCCTAAAGGAGGTGAAACACCAAATTTATTTATGAATACCAACCTGATACATGTCACACATGAGATCAAGAGATTGACTAAACATACAATTCTCCAATTTGAATATTCTCACATCAATATTTCATTATGAGGTTGTGATGAATGTTTAGGTTAGGAGGACTAGGTAAGAGGCCTATAATGACACTATTTGAATATACTAACTCACTCAAACTTGACACATCATAAAACACTTCACATGACTTGCAAGAAGAAACTTTCAAGCTACAAATAGGGGAGAGAATGAGATAACATGCTATAGAAACAAGAGTCATCACTAAGTAAGATTAATCATCCAAGTAAAACACACTATTAACAACCATGGAAGAGGTAAAAATTAGTAGTCTTTATTTATCCATGGTATGAAAATGAGTAGGTCTTCCCCATACTCAAGTGGGACATAATTTACAAAGGCCAAAATGGTTAGTTCTTATAGAAATTGAGAAAGAGAAGAGAAGAAAGAAGTCCAAAGGTCATAAGGACACTTGTAAAGCTGATAAAATAAGTTACATGTGCATGATAAGAGAGTTTGAAACTGATCATGCAAATTTAGGAAGCACAAGTGTCACCCTAAGTCATGAAACTCTTGGAATGTGGCATGAAATTCCCTTTACTGACTTAAAAACTCCCTTCATTATTCACCCCTATTTAAATATCCCAAAACTCATTAGGGATAGGTCTAATGATTAAACTAAGAGGTAAGGGTTTTAGACATGATTTTAAATGCATTAGTTTTACTCCTAATTATCTATAATCTTTTAAAAGTGATCCATCACTACTTGCAGTCAATAAAACTCCTCTTTCACATACCTTGCACACTTGGATTCCAAAAAGAACTCAATTTTCCATGAAAATACATACAAAGGAGTGGATGAAACTTGAAAAGACTCTCTATTTACTTAGAGGCATTAGACACACCTTAAAAAGGTTCTCACTTGAAGTTATCACCCTTCTCACTATCATGTTCACTATGTTAGTTCAGACTAGCTAAGATGAGATTTTTTTTGGAACAGTTAATATTTTTTAAAAGTCATGAAATGGACATGGGGAGCTATATTAAGTCTTAATATTCCTTCCAAAATTTATTTCATCTCTTGTAACCTCGTAAATCTTGCACAATGCACAAAATAGTTAAAAAGTGCAATTATATACCCTATTTGTATAGATTCCATGCAACTCATCCTAATGGTAGGGAGCCTGACTGAGTCTTCTAAAAAATCCAATCATAATTCTAGTCAAACTATGCCATTTGGATGCACTAACTGCTCCATCTCCTTAAATTGGTCATTAGCAAGGGTTTTGGCAAGAGGCCTATTTTACCCTCTTAGGCTTTTTTCATAAAAAATTGGCATTAAAATCTAAAATAAATGACAAAAAATGATTGTTTATGACCCTATCTAACACCTCAAAATGTCTTTTATCTCCATGCAAGGTGTCAAAGTAGATATGAGAAATCAAACCTCTCCTATCTTTGCATAGGTTTGAGTTATCCTAAAGCCTAAAAATGGATTATCATGGATTACCCTAAAATATATATTCTTGAAAAAAACCTAATGTCACCCTAATAACATGTTTCAATACACTATAATGCTCACTTGAGGTTAGAAATAAATTTTACCCTCCATTTGGCTTTGGCTTAGAACCTTGTCTAATAGGCCTGATTGTAACCCTTGTGTTCTAGGCCATAAAATTGGGATTATTTGCACTCAAAAAGTTTTAAAACTTCTGTAATGACCCAAAAAAAATTATTTAACAATTTTTAATTCCCACCTAAGTTTATAAGTGAAAATGCCTTCTCATTTGGGCTTTAGGCCTAACCATGCCTAATATGCTTGCCTAAAAGTTTGAGGGTTTAGGTCACCCTGTTAGGATTCCTCCCTCTATGTAATGTACCTTATGTATACTTTTATGTCATAAATATTCCCACATCTTCCTAAAATTTTCACTCAACTCCTTATCTCACCTTATCACCCTCCTCCAAAACTAATAGTTTGCACTCAAGGGAAGTGCCCTCTGTCTGAGATAAAACAAAGGGTACTTCTCCTATTTTATTATACAAAAAAATGTCATAATGGTATATCAAAATGATAATTATATCTCATGTTAAGTTTAAACCCATTTTCATATGATTTGACTCTTCAAAAGCACTAAAAACTGAGACAGACTATGAGGCAAAAGATTGTGTGCAGGCCTCCACCATGATGATTGTGTGATGCTTGATTGGAGCCTATATTTGTTCTATATCCAATATGATATTTCAATGAGACTATTATGATCATTATAAATTAATTTAAATCTCAATTTATCACTTTAACCTTCTACCTACCTTTTCTTACACCTTGATAGTATAAGTCTAAATGTGACTTCTGACTATGTTTTGTGTTTACAAAGGAACTTGTAGGTATGCTTATCTAATTTGGGATTTGAGGTAATTATTGTGAGACCCTTAGGGTTTTTTTTTGTAAATTTACATTTTTATATACCCATGTGTTCACTTTTCCTAGTCTATACCATCACTTAGAACCTCATACCTGGTTACTATTTTTCAAAATCAGACATAGTCAATTGTAGGTTAAAAGGATCCTATAGGTGTGAATTGCACACTAGGATATGTGTCATTCTCCTTTGGATATCCTATGAGGCATTTATGATTAATTTTACATCAACCAATTTTTATGTTTGTATTCTTAATCCCTTGCAATGGGTGATGTGGATTTTGACCCTCGGTTGTAGGTGCATAGTTCAAGAAGTAGACACTTTTAGGTGTACATGGGGGCCTAAAACATAGTAGATGAGCCTATTTTGAAGATAATTATCATCATATAATATATTTACTCTTTATAATATCCTTCAAACAAGGTAATAGTATTTATTCACACTTTGAGATGTTAAGGCCACTTTGTATCTTCAAACCTTGTAGATGTTACTACCTAGAAATAGTGCATAAAAATGCAATTTAGGATCTCCAAAAAAAATATTTTCATTGATCAATTTCCCCTAAAATTTTGTAGAGTCCTTGTCCTCTATGGAGGCTTCAAATTTAAGTCATCAATATTCATAAAAGTCATTTGTAACCTTGTTATATGATCTTGGTAAAATGCTCAGGTGCTATATTTTGTGTTTTTAAAGACTTAATCCCTGAATATAGTCATTGCACCTTTGATCATAGTTCTCTATCTCATATACCAAGATAGAACTCCAAATAGGCCTACTATGTTTCCTACACACATTAGGACTTCAAATAGGGTTCCATATTGTTCTCTAACACCTCCATACGACATATCCAATTCTCTATTATTACCACCTTTAGGTAGATATTTCATATATTGGCTATAAGTTCAAATTTAGATAGTCTGAAAGATGTGTGCTATAGTGATAAAATTTATGACATTACCAAGTTTTCAAATTCACTCGTATAACTTTAAAATATTGAACCACTTAAAAAAACTCCATCTGAGCATGACATCATCAAGGAGACTCTTGTAGATGAAGATTGAGCTATATGTAGGAACATAGTGAGTTGGAACCATGTATGGTGTGTGGGAATTGAACAACCATTGTACCTCCTTATAATATTAACATGTATCCCATCTAACTTTTGAATGTTTATATCAAGTCAAGATAGCCTAAATTTAATGTGATTTTCCTTTTCAAGTACTTGTATGTGCACATTCTAATGGTAGACTATGTGTATGTGTGGTAAATGACTGCAAAACATGAAAATGTTTTAGGGAATGAAGCTATAATGAAATTAAACAACACTTTAAACATTGACACAAACCATCAATATCCTTTGACACCATTACCAAGACATGAAGGCATTAAAAGTGGTGGGAAACTACCAGTAACTCAGAAAGTGTCATCTCTTGCAACCAAAGATAATTGGCCCATCAAAATATTTTAAAAAATGAAACCAAACATGGGAATAATTTTATGAGGGAACCAAAAAAATATGGAAACAACATCAACAAGTTAATTGTATGGACTTGTACAAACCAAGGCAAAACTTATAGGGTACACATATTAGCAAGAAAATTGGATAGGTTAACTTCCTAGGAATGGATGTTTCTCTAAATTTTCACTAATTATATTCAGATGAGGAAGAAACTAAGATTAAGAGGTTGAGGGTTTGATGTTACCCAGATTTAGTGCACACTGTATCCAAGCTTTATGGGAGCTCCTCTTTGGCTGTGGAGGAAACACCTGTAGTAAGAATGAAAATCAAACAAGGAAAATGTTAGAAGAGGATATGGTGGACTGCCAAGCTACGCTTTCGGTCCCGAAAGCATGAAGCTCTGTAAGGGATGATAGTCCACTGTTTAAAGATAAAAGTTTTATATAAAAAGAAATGATAAAAGACTAAATAAATGGAAAAGTAGATGGTGTGTACTTATTCCTTGTAGTCTGTGTGTCTTAGAATGTTACAGAAATCTAGCCGATGTTTTTGTCTAGTCTATGGGCTATTTGGATAGGTTTTCTAGTTTTTTGGTCCAGAACATAGTCATCAATGTTGGTTGGTCTGCTGAGGTCGGTGGTACCAACGTTGGTTGGGTTGCTGATGTCGGTAGGGGTTTTTGGCCTTGGATGGCTTTTAGAATGTTTCTAGGATAGACAAAAGAGTTTCTGGAAGTTTAGAGGTTGGTGCAGGGTTGCAGGAAGGTGAATGAGGTATGAAGAAGGGTAAAGGTAGAGGATAGGTGTGAAAAGAGGGTGAGAATAAGGGGAAGGCCTTTCAGCCCCTCCACAGAAGAAGTCAGGCCTCTTAACAATATTTATAAATATCAATGGAAACTAATTAATAATGTATTCTAAAATACTGAAATGAGAACTAGAATACTTAGCTCTATTAGGTGAAGAACTAGAGGTGTCAAAATGCTTATTCCTATTATGGCTGATGTTGAGGTCCTTGTATAATGTTTCAATCCAGTGTCTGGAATGACTTGTGCAGAGCTTTGATAGCCAAGGGAATGATAGTCGAGCTCTGGTGCTTGAGGTCTTAGAGTGTGCGCATCCATGTGCAAAAAGGTAGGGGCTAGCTCAATGTTTAGAGCTTGGCTTATGTAACTGACATCAACGATCCCACCAGCATCGACATAAGACTACTGACATTGGCTGATGGTTGATCGATGTTGGCAGAAAAAGAATAGGCAAAAGGGCTATTTTTAGCTCTTTGCCCATTTCTCCACCTGCCAAGTACCTTTGCCATTGGATAACGGTCAAAACAAAGGTTTATGAGGCATGGGAGTTGGTTAGAGAGTTAAGATGGAGTGAGAATAGGTCATGGGTAGTTAGGATTTGGAAGACTTAGTCTTAGGCTGACTCATAGGCTAAGAAATAGTCTTAGGGCGAGGTGTCAAGGTGAAGTGTCTAGGTGAGGTGTCGTGGTGAGGTAATTAATTTAAAATAAGTAGTTTTTAAATTAATAAGGTGTGGGTTAGGAGTGTTAACATTTAGAAGGGGACCAAGGGGGGTTGACACAATATTGGTGTCTACATTTGCCCCTTTTTGTCTTGTGGTTTGTCCTAACAAATTATAAGACAAAAATAGATGTAAGTTGCCCCAGGTATGAGATGAGGTAGGTGTAGGTTGCCCCAGGTATGGGATGAGGTATTCCCCCTCAAAGCGGTAATCGAGAGAAGGTAATCCAAAATTGAGTGCTGATTTGATAGGTAGTGGATGGGCAGGGTGAGGTTGGAGTGTGAACGCTACAATAGTTGAGATTGCACATATACCACTTCACTTGATAGGCAGGTCAAATTGTCACAGGCAAGGTCAAGGAGGACTAAGATCAAAGTAACTAGTCCCTAGCTTACAAGTGGTAGCTGATTGGGTTAGATCGATCAAAGCTATAGCTCCAATGGGCATAGTGTTCTAAGTATCTGGGGTAGGAAGTGTTCCTAGAAAACACAAAAATGTCACAGATATTAGGGATCAACTTTTGTCATGATTCGACAATAGGTGTGAGAGGTGTGTACAATTTGATAACTATTCGTGAGGTAGCATATGCAATCAAAACAACCAAGGCAAAGTTGTCTCAAAAGTGGTCATGGTTTGAGGAGATAGTCACAATCTTTGAGGTCATTTGTCAAGTCAGGCTGAGATATAAGTGATATCGAGTGTTGTTTGTTATGGTTAAGGAGATGTATGTGATCTCTAATGTGCCCCATGACAAGTCTAAGGTGACTTCTACAGTGTCAGGGTTGGTTTTTTGGTCATGATTTTGGGCAGTTTTAGAGAAGACCTATGTTTTTAGGTCAGATAGTTGGTCCATTAGGTAGACGAATGAATGAATGGCCGAGCTAACCTTAGAAGACCCCATGTCAACTGAGTGCTGCCTACATAGCCCTTGTTTTAAGGGCCTCAAGCTAATGTAGTTCTCCCAAAAGGGAAAGCAAAGGGTAGGTTATGGATTGGGTTTGACTAGCTTAGGTCATGGTTAAAGGTTAGATGGTTGAAAAGACTAAAAATGAGGTAGTTTAGGATAAGCAGTGAGCCTAGAGTTCAGGGTAGGCAGTGAGCCTAGGGTTTAGATAGTTGGTCCATTAGGTAGATGAACGAATGAATGGCTGAGATAACCTCAGAAGACCCCATGTCAATTGAGTTTTGCCTACATAGCCCTTGTTTTAAGGGCCTCAAGCCAATGTAGTTCTCCTAAAAAGGGAAGAAGAGTCAAAGAGGTTGATAGTTTTTTTGGTTATGTTATTGTTTTTAGCATTTCCCATATGTTTGATGGTACATGCTTAAAATGATGAGTGTATGATGATGTTATAGCCTTTTCCATATTGTGTGATGGTGTATGATGTAACATAGGTTATGTGGTTTTTCATCCTTAGCAATTTTCCATATTGGTGATGGTGTATGCTAAAAATGAAATGAGTTTATTTATGCTTCAGCAGGTTTCCATATTGGTGATGGTATATGCTTGACATAAATTGTGTTTGGTTGATAGTTTCCATGTGTATTGTTTTCCATATTAACTAATGTGAATGGGCTATGAGATGACAATATGCAAGCATATAATTTTACGACACTACATCCTAAAAGATAAACTGGTATGTGATGAAGGTGTGTAAGAAGTGAAAGGCGCGTTGCTCTTTCATTGACAAGGACCATAATGATAGCATAGATAGGGTTTTTGCAAATAAAATCCCCATTCATGCATTACATCGTTGGCCATTGGTTTTTGTTAGATAAGTACCCTAATCACTTGACGTTAAGTGAGCTCAAAATCCCTTGGGTATTTTGGGGTAATAGGTGTGATTATGTGATATGTGATGATATCTTAACCCTTTTTAGTAGGGATAACTTTGCCCCTTTTTATAGGTGACCTTGAGAATGACTATAGGAAAGTCCATGAATTAATAGTTTGTCAGTCATTTTTTTTGTTACACTGATCAATGCGGGAAGTCTACTTTGGGATGTTGTTTTGTTTTATGGTCATGTGAAGCTGATCGATGCGGGAAGTTTCTGAGAGGGTGCTATTTTTTTAACAAAATTTGGTCATAGCCATCCTTCGAGGGAGTGGTCTATATTTTGCTTTGTATGTTTTGAGTTCATTGAATAGCTATCCTTCAAGGGAGCAGTCTATTAATTATAGTAATAATGCAGCTATCCTTCGAGGGAACAGTCTACATTTATAGTTTATGACCTTTTAATATTTTGTAGGCATCCCAGTTTAATGTTTTCTTTTTGTTGACTAAACTTTTAGTCATGGAATAGACTATAGAGGTTTAGGGGTTTCCCTTTTATTAGGACAAAGCATTAAAAAAAAAGGGTTAACTAATTTTTGTAGGGAAAAAGGGTTGAAAGGAATAGTAATGAGGATGACGAGGGTTGTTCAAGGGATGAGATCAAGTTAAAAAGCAAGTGAATGATTACTTGATTAACAATAGAATGGTCGCATATGCAAGGCATTAAGGGGCTCAAGTTCTGGCTGGCCTTCAAGAGAAGACAGATGATAAGTGCCTGATCCATACTTGTGCATTATTATATAAGGTCCAAGCTAATTAGGAGAAAACTTGCCTCATTTGCTTCTTTCCATATTGGTCACGTGTTGGTTTTCTTTAAGGATGAGATCTCTGATTTTGAAATCTCGCTCTTTCAAATTTTTGTTGTAGGCATGCTTGATGCGATCTTAGTAGATATGAAGATGATTAAGAGCAGCAAGACGACGTTCATCAAGTAACTCGAGTTGTGTTAATCGATCTTGATGAAAGTCATCATTAGAGAGTATGTCGTGTAAGGAGATGCAAAGAGAAGGTATTTTTACTTCAAGAGGCAAGATGGCCTCAGTTTCATACACTAAGGAGAAAGGTGTAGCACCTATAGGGGTTTGGATGCTAGTGCAGTAAGCCCACAAAGCAAAGGGAATGTGAGTGTGCCAATCCCTTCTAGTGTCGTTGACCACCTTCATTAGGATTTTAGTTAAGATCTTGTTAGAAGCCTCTGCCTGTGCATTTGCTTATGGATAGTAAGGTGATGAGAAGCTGAGTTTGATGCCAAAAGCATCACAAAGCTTTTGGATGGTTTTGTTTTTGAAATATTTGCCATTATCAGTGATTATCTTGTGAGGTACACTGAAATGATAGATGATGTGGTGGTTAATGAAGTCAAAAATTTTGTCGGCCTTAGTGGAGATGAGGGGAACAACTTCCACCCATTTAGTGAAATATTCAATTACTGTGATAATAGATTGATGTCAGAGAGATGAATGAGGGTTAATCTCACCAATTAGATCTAAGCCCCATTGTGAAAAGGGCTAGAAATCCTTAGCAACTTGTAAAGCATGGCTAGGGATGTGAAGTAGGTTAGCATGTTACTGACATTTGATACAACACCAAACATAATTACTGTAGTCTTGGTGAAGATTGGGCCAATAATAGCCCAGACAGAGGATGCACTTTACAACCGCATTACCATTAAAATGTCCTCCACAAATCCCATCATGGACTTGTTTGATGGCATGAGTTGTCTCAGTGGTGGTGAGGCATCAAAGAAGGAGGCCATTAAAACCTCATTTGTAGAAAAGGCCCCCTAGCATGGTGTATTGAGTAGTACTCTTGATAAAATCCTATCGTCCATTGCTAGAGAGGTCAGGAGGAATGATAGAATAAGTCAAGTAGTCAACAAGTTGTTTATACCAAACATCATGTGGAGATATATGAGGGCAATGCCAAACAGTGTATTGTGACATAGATTCTCAAGGAAGTAGATGAAGATGGGATGTGTGAGGTGAGAGAGGCCATTGTGTCGACAAACTTATTCATAGAGTGAGGAATAGTTTGTAAAAGATAATGGTTGAAAGACCCTAAAAATGTGTCAACACAATTTTTATATCATTACAAAACTTCATTTTTACAAAGATATTAACCGTTAATCTGATTAACGACTAGTTGCCAACAAAATTGATGTCAGTGGAGATATATGAGGGCAATGCCAAATGATGTATCATGACATAGATTCTCGAGGAAGTAGATGAAGATAGGATGTGTGAGGCGAGAGAGGCCATTGTGTTGGCAAACTTATTCATAGAGCGAGGAATAGTTTGCAAAAGATAATGGTCGAAAGACCCTAACAATGTGTCAACATAATTTTTATATCATTGCAAAACTTTGTTTTTACAAAGATATTAACCGTTAATCTAATTAATGACTAGTTGTGAATTGCCAAAGATATTGATTGTCTTAATGCTCAAGAAAATGGTAGTTTGAAGCCCAAAAATTAAGGCTTCATACTCAGCCATGTTATTGGTGCATTTGAAGTCGAGTTTGAAGGATAGAGGCATGGGCTCACCCTCATGAGGGATGATAATGCCCCCCGCACCCCCACCATGTTGACATTTATATCCATCAAAGAACATTATCATTTGATAAGGGATGTCATCAGTGGATAGCATAGTGATAAACTCATCAAGAATTTCACAGTTAGAGGGTTGGTTATCAAGTAAAGGGGCATCTACTAGTTGGTCAACGATCATTTTCCATTTTATAGATTTTTATTGAATGAATTCTAAATCGAACTCAGTGAGAAGCATGAGCCAATGAGCCATATGTTGGTTTTGGTATGGCTTGGAATGTATGTATTTGAGAGGGTCAGTGTGGGTGATGACATAAGTTTTGTGATTGAGGAGATAATAGCAGAGTTTAGAGGCAACAAAGACTAATGCCAAGCAAAGTTTTTTGGTATGAGTATACTAAGTTTCATAGTCTATAAGCATTTGGATTATATAATAAACTGCCTACTCACGATGTTGTTCGTCTTGATGTGCAATCATGGCACCTAAGGAATGATTTGTTGCCAAAATGTAAAGATAGAAGGGTTGGTCATCTTTAGGTGGAATAAGGACTGGTGAAGAGACAAGATAGCATTTAAGAGCCTCAAAAGCCTCTTGGTAATCCTTAGTCCAATTAAAGGAGATGTCCTTCTTGAAGAGGTGCTGGAAGGGTTGGCATCGATTAGATAGCTGTGAGATGAAGTGATGAATAGATTGAAGCTTCCCTTGCAGGCTATGAAGTTGTTTTAGGTTAGTAGGTGGGGGAATCTCGAGTATGGCTTGAATTTTAGCTAGATCTACCTCAATGCCATGAAAATAAATGATGAAACCCAAAAGCTTCCCTGAGAGAACCCCAAAGACGCATTTCTTGGGGTTGAGTCGAACATTATATTGTAATAAGCAAGTGAATATTGTTTTGAGAATGGTTAGGTGGTCACAACAAAGTTTGGATTTCCCTAGTAGGTCATCCACATAGTCCTCCATGATTTTATGGAGGAGATTGTGAAAGATATAAGTCATGGCGCGTTAGTATGTAACACCTGCATTTTTAAGGCCAAAAGGCGTGACCCTATAGCAGAATGTTCCCCATGGGGTGATGAAGGTGGTTTTATGTTGGTCTTCTAGGGAAATCAAGATTTGGTTATATCCTAAAAACCTGTCCATGAGGGATAACATCTCATGACCAGCTGTAAGATCAACAAGTTGGTCAATGTTTGGTAAAGGAAAGTCATCCTTTGGGCAAGCTAGGTTGAGGTCACAATAGTCAATACAAATTCAAATTCCCCCTATTGTTTTATGATAGGGACAATGTTTGACACCCATTACAAATAATCAATGGGTTGGATATATGAGATGGAGAGAAGACGTTGAAGCTCCTCTTTGACAAGGAGTGTGAAGTGAAGATGCATCCTGCAAAGCTTTTGCCTGACAGGCTTAACTTCATGGTTTGTGATGATGTTGTGGATGACAATGTCAGGGTTAATACTGGGCATATCGCTATAGGACCAAGAAAAGGCTTTGATATGGTCTGTAAGGAATGTGGTATAGTCGATTTGTTCTTGGGCATCTAAAGATTGACCAATCTTTAAAATGTGAGGAACATCAAAAGATAGGAGGTTAATGTCAACAGTCGATTCATTTAACATAACTTGTGTTTCTGAAGGAAGTGATTATTGTATGAAGGAGTCATCCACACCCATGTAGGTGAGTATGGCACCATCGTCTAGGCATTGGACAATGTTGATGCTAGAAGATTCATCATCTATCATGTCTAGATAAATGAGAGGAAGAGACCTTGATGCCCTACCTAATTGATAGGTCAGGGGTTCCAAGTGAATGGCATTTATGAAAAAAAAACTAGGAGGGATGGAGACCACCAACTCCATAGGTGAGGGTGGGGGAATAGGTGAGGTTGGAGGAGAATGTTCTATGATAGTTTCATGGCAAGGGATCTTAGAGGGTTCTGTAGGTTCTTTGAAACCCACACCATGTTGTTTCTTGGCATTTTTGATTGCCTCATCATTTGGAGGTTCAATGGGCTTATGGGGACCTTGTTCTTAATGCCCAAAGCCAAAACCCTTCCACACACACCTATGAAGATAGGTGCGAGCAATTCCAGGGTTTTCGAGGAAGGAGAAATCACAAGTGAATAGTTAGGGTGATGAGAGAGGATTTCCAATAGTAGGAGCCCAATCTAGCCCTCCATAGGTGAGATTAGTTTGGAGACTGGGAGGACCATATGTGATGACCATTCTGATGCAATGGTCATAGTTAGGGTGGTGATGAAGTTTTCCATATTCTTGCAGAGTTTGGAATGTGTCAAGGGTAAGAAAACAATATTCCCCAAGTGAAAGGCATTGGAAGGTATCTTCCATAGGATCTTTCATGGTCACTTGAGGAGTAGGCATAGGTGTGACTGGTGTCTGTGAGCTTGTCGAGGCTTTTGCAGGTGGAGGTGGTGTTTGGATGGATGTTTTCAAAGGTATGAGAACATCATTAGGTTGGTAGGTCATGTTGCATGTTTTAAAGGGGGAAGGGTCAGAAGGAATGACATGAACCTGCCCCTCATGTTCAAACTTGACACAATAATGCAATGTGGAATGGACACAGATCATGGCACATATCCAAGGTCATCCCAATAGCATGTTATATTGGAACTCCCCCTCAATGATATATAAGAGTTCTAGAATTGTACGTGGGCCAACACGAACATGTAAGACCACAGTGCCAATGATAGTGGTGGTGGCATCATTGAAAGAATGAAGAATTGCATCAGTTTTTGACATGCAGTTCTTTGGAAGGGCTAGTTGATCATATGCATGGGTAGAAATGATGTTGATGCTAGCACCTCCATCAATCATAACCCACTTAATGTGAGTTTGATCGATGTAAGCTCTGATAAAGAGGGTGGCATCTTGGTCTTCCAGGTTGGAGGCAAGAATCTCAGAATCACTGAAGGTGATGGAGGCAATGGTGGGTAGCATTTTGACTAAAGCAGCCAATGGTTTGGGGTCTTTAGGTTAGACCTCCACTACTTGTAAAGCTTTGATCAAGGCTTGGTGATGTTGTGGAGATATTTTAATTAGGTCATACAAAGACATTTTCATAGGGATTTGGTGAAGTTGTTTCACCATGGAGTCACGAATTGGCCTTGAAGATGTGGTTGAGATGTGCCCAAGATAGAAATCTTGGGTTTTGGTGGTGGAGAAGGCTTGGTGAATGGATATGTCCAAGGGATAGAAACCTACTCTTTTCCTTTATCCTTTATGGTTTAGGACCTGGTGGCCACATTAATAGTGTTAATTTTGAATAAAGGGGGAGAAGGTGGTAGAGGGACCATAATCTTGCATTGGGATCTCGATTCAAGTGAGGAGGTTTGGGAGGAGGTTTGGGAGGCATGGGATGGTGTCGATAGTTTGTCAAAAAGGTGGTGGGTGTCTTTTTCTAGGTGTTGGTGAATGAAAACCTTAAGAGTGCAACAAGTCTCAGTATCATGCCCAGGTGTGTGATGATATAAGCAGATTTGAGTGTCATCAAACCAAGATGGTTTTGATTTGAGAGGTTGGTATGGCTTAATGGGTGGGAGAACGATCCTAGAAGACTGCAATAATCAATGTAACAGCAAAGCATAGGAACCCACTAATGGGTCTGCACTCATTGTTGTAGTAAGGGTTGACAACTTTTGTTTAGGAGTTGTATGGGGAGTTTTTTGTACCACCTTTTTGGTTGGTGGTGTGGCCACATGCGTAGATGGCACTTTCTTGACTTTCTTGATGAGAGGTGTCAAATTTCTTGGAGGAAATAAGTTTTTGATGGGTAGAGGGAGTAATGGAGGTGGTTTATTTTTGTGAGGTGTTGGAATAGGGAGCAATCCTGTTAAAGTGAAAGGATGTGGACCCAAGATAGAGGGTAATGGTGAAGGTGGGGAAGGAGTAGACCGACATGGTTTACCAACCTTCTTTAGTATGGTGTGAGGACCACTACTATGTGGGATGAGGTTCAAATCTAACTTCACTTGTGGGTGAGTTAGGTTTGATACAGGGCAAACACTGAGAGATCTAATTTTTTTTAGCATGGTGGGTGCCTACGACGGTTTGAATTCAGATGTGGAAGGCTGAGCTTATAATGATTTAGAAGTGGAAGCCCAATCCTCATTAGAGACTTTGGGGTAAATCATTGTGGAAGGGTTGGCAGTATAAGGCAAAGCAGGATGTGTAGGATAAGGAGCCTTAAGTTGTTCCCATAATGCCTCATACTATAGGTTCCTAGAATGAAAGAATCCTAAGTTTTTTTCCAATCGAGAGAAGGGTTTAGATGACATCGCGTGAGGCCTTACAATCGGTCCTTCAGAGGATTTGGGTGATTGTGAGAGAAGAAATCTATTGGATGCAGTGATCACGGGCCAAAGGTGAGAGAGAACCATCACCAGATCTTCCTCAACCAAAGTGAGTGAGGTGGTGAGTTCTTCTCTTGATAGAGAAGGGATTGGAGAATTTGGATCTTCAAGTGGATAGAGCGCAGTGATGATCATGCCTTCCATGTGTGGTCTAAGAGCATGGAAAGTATGATCCTCCATTGGTGATAAGAAGGATAAGGGTGGGGCCACCACCGTTGGTACCATCAAAGCATCCTCCAATATGGGAGAGGTCAAAGTAGACTCTCCTACGTGTGAAAGGGGGGTGGATGGAGGACTATCTTCCATTGGTGGAGGAAAAATAGGAGAGGAAGGCTCCTCTAAAGGGCATAGTAGAGAAATGATGGCCCCTTCTACATGAGGGTGTGGGGTATGAATGGTAAATTCTTCCAATGGTAGAAGAAGAGGGAAGGTGGGTGCAAGAGGAATAGGTAATATGGGATCCTCACAAGGTAGAAGAATGGGTAGGGGAGGTGTTTGATGTCATGGGGGTGATACAGGTGAAATGGGTTCATCCATGCAAGGAAGAGGGTGAGGCAAAGGGAGCTCTTCACTGCATGGGGGTGGTATGGGTAAAATAGGCTCTTCTACCCATGGTGGAGAAATGGGTTGACCAACCTCTTTAGATTGTGGGAGAGGTTGGATAGGAATGAAAGGAAAGACCATGTCGACCATGCGTATGTTGCATTCTTGATGGTCATCGACCATGGTCTGAACATTGTTCTGACTTGGGGGATGGTTAGGAAATGGTTGCCTAAAGACATCCATGTTTTGGTTAGCTAGCGCATTAGGGTTATCCAAAACAAGGTCCCCTTTGTCTAACATGTCTTGAACAAGGTTTTTTAGGGTCTTGCAATTATCTATGTCATGACCCTTGACACGATGGTAGTTACAAAAGTTATTTTCCCTATACCATGTAGGGATGGTTCATGAGGGGTCAAATTGGATAGGTGGTCAAATTTGAGTGAGGTTGAGGACTCCCTACTTCACTAATTTATCTAATACAAAAGCATATGATTCTCTTATTAGAGTGTATCATCATTGTTCATACCATTGTTGGAATTGTCTAGTGATGTTTTGCAAAGTGAAAGGTTCAAATTGGTTGATTGTGGTAGAAGATGGTGATCTAAGGACCACAACATTCACTGATCCCTTAGACTTGGGGTGGGAAGAAGAAGATTTGGAAGAAGAAGGGTCATTATGTTTTGTGTTGGTATTATTGCTATGCAATTTGACCCTATCTTCTTTGATTGTGTGGAGTTCCAGCTTTTGGGCCATAGTGAAAGCTTCATCAAATGTGCAAAAAGTTTGAACTCACAGAGTGGACGAGATGTGCTTGGCACATGCTCTTGAAAAGAGCTCAATGAGCTTAGGTTGAGGTAGTGAGAAGGAGAGTTGGTTGATCAAACCTCTCCAATGGGTGATGAAGTCTGCTATTGACTCATCCTCAAATTATCTAATGGAATAAAGGTCTGTGATGGAGACCTTCTTGGTAATATTGATTGAAAAATGATCGAGGAATAGCTGAGTGAGTTGAATGAAGGTGAAGAGAGAATGACTGGTAATGGCGCTATACCAGTCAAGGGCGGTGCCAAAAAGTGACATAGGGAATGTGCGAAGTAATTACACATCATCATGTGTTATGAGGTAGCAAGCGTGTCTAAATGCTCATAGATGTTGTTTTGGGTCCTCTTTACTCTAAAAGCGAGTAAATTTTGGGAGTTCCCACTGACTAGGGTATGGTCAAATAGGAACTAAAGTGTGGATAGGTTCATTACAGATTTGTTCATATGAAAGAACACTCCTTAAACCTAAAACAGATGTCTCAAGGTTGGACATCTTATCCATCAGCATCTTAATTAGATCGATAGAGGGATTGGCATGAGGGGCACCCCCTAAGTTATAGGGTACTTAGAAGGCATTGGAAGGGGTGTATGACATACTTGGTTGCATTTGTGTAGGTGTAATATACTGATAGTTCATCATAGGGGCTGATGTCGAGGCCAAGGGGGTTTGTGCCATGAAGTTGGAGGGCACAACTTGACTAGATGCCACCAAGGGTGGTTGAATGGTGGTGACACTAGTTAAAGGATAAGTGGTCACTATCGTGTTTATAGGCACAAGAGTGGATGGGATAGAGATAATCAAGTTCTAAAAAGGTGTCAAACTTGGTTGAATTGTTTACGGTTGAGGGAGTGCAAAAACCCTGATGGAGGTAGGGCAAGAAACGATAGAAGGGGAGGCTAGATATTAAACATTGGTCATGGTTGGGTTACTAGTCGAGGCAGTGTCCTGAGTGACCATAGGTTGGGTAGTGGCTGTTGTTGATATCATTGCCACTTCAATCAAAGAAGTTGGCATCCCATAAATAGGGTTACCCAAAGGATCTTGTGTTTGGGTTTTAGTGAGATAATGTTGGAGAGCTTTGATGTTGTGGTCAAGGAATCTCTCAAAATCTTGATCCCCTTCAGGAATAATAGGAGGTTGATTGGGGGTAGGTTGGATAGGAGTATGCTCGGTGTTTGAAGTATACTCCATTAGATGACTTGGCATGAAGGGCAAAGGTGGGAGTGGTTGTTGACTCACATGGTCAACAAGAAATTTAGCTTGACTGTGTGTCAGAACCATCCAAGGTGAAAGGGGTTCAGGGTCCAAAAACTGTGTTTTAGTTTCAAAAAACTAGAATTTGTGTTAAACAACAAGAAATTTGGGTTTTACGCTTGATGTTTGGAACTTTTTTTTAATTTATTTATTGAAAGTGACCAATGTCAATTGTTTAACTGATATCAATTAGAAAATGTTACCGACGTCAGTCAGTTAACTGATGTCGGTGAAGATTTGGTTTCCAATGTCGGTGGAAAAATTGATGTCAATTTCTATGTAATTCTAGAAACATAAAAGATTGATAGTTTTGGAAGATGAATATATTCTGAGTTGTTTTAGACTTCAGAATGTTATGACCTTACCAACTCAAACACTAAGATAAAAATAGCAGAATAGATGATTAGGCAAGCAACCTCTAAAATGTTAGATTCCTTGGAATGAGTTTTAAAGTCGTGGTGGCTTATGCCTTAAGAGAATGTGTTGGGAGTTGGGCTTGTAGAACGGGTCCTAGAGAGGAAGTCTATGGCTAGTTT
The DNA here is from genome assembly GCA_037957365.1 of Torreya grandis. NCBI lineage: Eukaryota > Viridiplantae > Streptophyta > Pinopsida > Cupressales > Taxaceae > Torreya > Torreya grandis. The sequence continues at coordinate 6,382,206 of JARHVA010000229.1, forward strand.
TAGGTTGTGTTATGGTGCTCAAAAATATCTATGTTAGTGTCAGTACATGGCCTGGTGTTGGGGCTTGCTCCCTTCACTTCATGAACCCAGAGCTGAGCTAGGCTGCTTAGCCAAAATATACCTTGCCTATAGTTTATACTCTGCCAGAGAATAGAGTGGGTCCTCCTCTTAGTGGTGAAATCCAAGTAAGATCATCAGGTGGGGTAAGGTATCCATTAGGTGATGAAATCCTAGATGAGCCTTGTCCTAAGTAAGTTTATGTGTTTGATTTGAAGTGATTGTAGTTTGGTTGTGTCACATTTGTGCACTATGATTCATTTATAATGCTTTAATTACTAAGTGGGCTAAGTGTGCATCCAAGCAAGAATGAAATGCAATAGTTTTAAACCCAAATTGAAATATGTTATTCAAATGCAAACAAATGGAGAAGAGGTAAAGAGTATGATTTTTTCACTACTCTATGATGCATGCAAGAAGTAAAAAGAAGGAAAAGAGATGTTCTTTTTAACTTCTGCTAATGATTTCCTTTTAAAACAAAAAGATAGAAGAGAGGATGCAAGAAGTGAATATTTTTCTAATGCATCTACATGAAAATCTAATATTTTAAAAGAAGAAGAATGAACCCAAGGAAAACTCCAAGGGTCCCATTGGGCGTGCTAGAATGTTTCTCTAACTTTTCACTAATTATATTCAGATGAGGAAGAAACTAAGATTAAGAGGTTGTGGGTTTGATGTTACTTGGATTTAATGTGCACCGTATCCAAGCTTTGTGGGAGCTCCTCTTTGGTTATGGAGGAAACACCTGCAGTAAGAATGAAACTCAAACAAGGAAAATGTTAAAAGAGGATATGGTGGACTGCCAAGCTATGTGCTCAGTCTCAGAAGCGTGAAGCTCTGTAAGGGATGATAGTCCACTGTTTAAAGATAAAAGTGTTGTATAAAAAGAAATGATAAAAGACTAAATAAATGGAAAAGTAGATGGTGTGTACCTATTCCTTGTAGTCTATGTGTCTCAGAATGTTACAAAAAGCTAACCAAAGGTTTTGTCTGGTCTATGGGCTATTTGGATAGGTTTTCTGGTTTGCTGGTCTAGAACACAATTGCCAACATTAGTTGGTCTGCCGAGGTTGGTGGTGCTGATGTCAGTTGGGTTGCCGATGTTAGTAGGGGTTGTTGGCCTTGGATGGCTTTTAGAATGTTTCTAGGATAAATAGAAGAGTTCTTGGAAGTTTGGAGGTTGGTGTAGGGTTGTGGGAAGGTGAATGAGGTCTGAAGAAGGGTAAAGGTAGAGGATAGGTGCAAAAAGAGGGTGAGAATAAGGGGAAGGCCTTTCAGCCCCTCCATGGAAGAAGTCAGGCCTCTTGACAGTATTTAGAAATATCAATGGAAACTAATTAATAATGTATTCTAAAATATTGAAATGAGAACCAGAATACTTAGTTCTATTAGGTGAAGAACCAGAGGTGTCAGAATGCTTATTCCCATTGTGGTTGATGTTGAGGTCCTCGTATAATGTTTTAATCCATTCTCTGGAATGACTTGTGTAGAGCTTCGGTAGCCAGGGGAATGATAGTCGAGCTCTGGTGCTTGAGGTCTTAGAGTGTGCATGTCCATGTGTAAAAAGGTGGGGGCTAGCTCAATGTTTAGAGCTTGGCTTATGTAACCGATGTCAACGATCTCACTAGCATCGACGTAGGACTACCGATGTCGGCTGATGGTTGACCAACGTTAGTGGAGAAAGAATAGGCAAAAGGGCTATTTTTAGCTCTTTGCCCATTTCTCCACCTGCCAAGTGCCTTTGTCATTGGAGAACGGTCAAAACAAAGGCTTATGAGGCATGAGAGTTGGTTAAGGAGTTAAGATGGAGTGAGAATAGGTCATGGGTAGTTAGGATGTGGAGGACTTAGTCTTAGGCTGACTCATAGGCTAAGAAACGGTCTTAGGGTGAGGTGTTGTGGTGAGGTAATTAATTTAAAATAAGTAGTTTTTAAATTAATAAGGTGTAGATTAGGAGTGTTAACGTTTAGAAGGGGACCAAGGGGGGTTGACACGATATTGGTGTTTATAGGTTCATAAAGTAAAGATCATCATTCCTCTACAACAAAACATAAAATGGAATATAACTAAGTATAGAAGACACCATTATGATAATTTTTCTTTAAACCTCTCTTGCTGACCATACCAAGTACAAACCCGAAGGCCATTCTTGCTTACCAAGCCTAGTGAAAGAAGAAAGGAGTAGTTTTCTTCATTCCTTTAAGATTATAATAAAAATAATCATTGGAGTAAGTATATAGAAGACCATAATACACTCTTAAAATTTACTCAATTACAGGAGTCCATATAGTTCTATATAACTCATTAAATGCTCATTTTTCTAAGAAAACTACCCATTCTTCTATAAAACCTACCACTTTTTAGTTTAAAATAGTTGATTAAGACATATGAGGACATGTGTCATGGCATAATCCTTTTAAACCTTAACATATTTTAAGGAGGCCATACAAGTTATTTAATGCTCATTTTGACCTTCAAAATGACTCAAAAGGACATAAGGACTAAAATGACTAATGACCAAGGCTAATATGACATTAAATTAAATCAAATAGACTATAACATACCCCCCAAAAACATTTATACCCTTAAAACCTCTAAATATCAATTTTTTATCTATAGGGGTCCCAATTTGACCTATAGGATCAAATTTGGTCAATAGTTCCCTTTATTGATAGGTTTTACAAATTAACATACAATCTAACTACATACATATACATGCCTAGAGACCGTTATTCACTTCTTCTAATAATTTTTTATCATGTGTTTCAATGTATTTAATAATTAATTGAGAATCCAACATGTCAATTATGTTGGATTGTCACTTCTAAATATTCTCAACCTACTATGTCAAGCACACATATAAAAATATTATGATATATATTATATGTCAATTATATTTATTTAATAACTAATATAATTTGTGTGTGTGGGGGGGAGTTAAGAGGGGTTATGTGAAGTGAAAGAGTGTAAATTGATAATTAAACCTACTAATTACTCTAAACCCATGACAATGTCAAAATAAGTTCATATAAAATAATTATGGATGCAAACCTATCAGGATCTGAATCACCATAAATGCTTTAGTCTATGATGGATTGCATTCTTTGTGTCAGAGATATCTTCTTATCACAATTTCTACATCAAAAATATAACTCCCTTGGTTTTGATCATGGGGCATTTGTATTCAGTAGATAAGGAGCTTAGTTCTGGGTGATCAGGTTTTATCTTGGTGATTGCAATGGAGAAATTACTCTTATTACAATGACGCTAAAAAAATTAGAAGCAACCAAGAAGGATTCTAGGTTTAGAAATATGATAAAAATTTGAAGTGGACATATATGTTTGAAATACACCATCTATTCCAATGTGCATGCCTACTATTATACCACCACCACTTATTTCTCTTAATAATTAATATTGTTACATCTTCAAAAAATGCGGATGAAGTTCCACTTAATATTAATGCAAGAGCCTAATATTAATTATTTATAAATCATTACCATTAGTTATAAAGTTATATGATGATAGTTTTACTTATATTTCCATAGTTAAACTTATATAATTTTCATTGTACTATGGTCTTGTAATGGATTATTGAATATTTTCTAATTCTGGTAATCCCCTGGATGTGATCCAAAACCCATGGTAGGAGACCCATCAAGTGTAATTTTTTGTGATGAGTTTTTTTCTATTTTATTGGAATGAAATCCCTTAAATTATAAAAATCTACATTTAGATACAATCTATAAATGAAAAGTTTATATATAAAAATACTATATATAGACTTACGTGTTTTGAGGTAGACTGCTTATGACCTCACATAACCATAATTTAGATAATCACACAAAGTCCTTTCCCAAGAGATCTTTGAGTTACTGGGTATGATTTTGTGTCACTTATTTTAATTACCATTTTAGGGTTGAATTCATCTCCAAATATTAGTTTGTAAGTTTAAGAAATGTGACTCACCCTCATAGGTATTTGAATTGGTGGATTATATTATCTCAAAGGTATTATTGGGGAGGGGATAAAAATTAAGGAGTTAAATCCCTATTATTATTATTTTTAATTTTAATGTTACATCTTCAAAAAATTTGGATGACATTCCACTTATTATGCAAGAGCCTATTATTTCTAAATCATTATCACAATCTCTATGTCAAAATTGCAACTCCCTTAGTTTTGATCAAGGGCATCTGTATTCGATAGATAAGAAGCATAGCTGTGGGTGATAAGGTTTTGTCTTGGTGATTAAAATGGAGAAATTTCTTTTGTTACAATGGTGCTAAAAAAAATAGAAGTGACTACGAAGAATTTTGTGTTTAGAAATATGATAAAAATTTGAAGTGGACATACATGTTCTAAAGACACCATCTATTCCAATATGCATGCCTACTATTATACCACCACCACTTGTTTCTCCTAATAATTAATAATGTTACATCTTCAAAAAAGGTGGATGAAACTCCACTTATTATATAAGAGCCTAATATTATTTTTTTCTAAATCATTACCATTGGTTCTAAAATTCCATGATGATAATTATACTTCTATTACCATATTTTAACTTCTATAATTTTCATTGTACTACAGTCTTGTAGTGGATTATTGAACATTTTCTAATTCTAATGATCCCTTGGATGTGATCCTAAACCCATGGCAGGAGACCCATCAAGTGTAATTTATTACGATGAGTCTATTGCTATTTTATTGAAATGAAATTCCATAAATTATATAAATCTACATTTATATACAATATATAAATGGAAAGTATATATATATATATATATATATATATATATATATATATATATATGTTATGAGGTAGACTACTTATGCCCTCACATAACCATAATTTAGATAAGCCCACAAAATCCTTTCCCAAGAGATCTTTGAGTTACTGGGTATGATTTTGTGTCACTTATTTTAATTACTATTTTGGGGTCAAATTCATCTCCAAATATTAGTTTGTAAGCTCAAGAAAGGTGACTCACCCTCACAGGTATTTGAATTGGTGAATTAAATTATGTCAAATGTATTCCTTACGAGGGGGACAAAACTTAAGGATTCAAATACTTATTAGACAATTTACTTATGTTACATCTTCAAAAAATGTGGATAAAACTCTACTTATTAATTAAGAGCTTATTATTTATAAATCATTATCAAAATCTCTACGTCAAAATTAAAACTCCCTTGGTTTTAATTGGGGCATTTATATTCACTAGATAAGGAGCACAATTGTGGATGATTAGATTTTATCTTGGTGATTTTAATGGAGAAATTGCTTTTGTTACAATTGGAAGTGACCAAGAATAATTTTGGGTTTAGAAATATGATTCAAAAGACACCATATATTCCAATGTGCATGCCTACTATTATACCACCACCACCACTTGTTTCTCCTAATAATTAATAATGTTACATCTTCAAAAAATGTGGATGAAACTCCACTTACTATGAAAGAGCCTAATATTAATTATTTATAAATCATTACCATCAGTTCTAAATTTTCATGATGATAAATTTACTTCTATTTCCATATTTGAACTTCTATAATTTTCATTGTACTATGGTCTTGTAACATATTATTATTATTTTTTAAATTTTTATGATCCCTTGGATATGATCCAAAACCCATGGTAGGAGACCCATCAAGTGTAATTTTTTATGATGAATCTGTTACATTTTATTGGAATGAAATTCCCTAAATTATACAAATCTACATTTAGATACAATCTATAAATAGAAAGTCTATGTATATAAATATTATATATAGACTTAAGTGTTTTGAGGTAGACTGCTTATGTCCTCACATAACCATAAGTTACATAAGTACACAAAATCCTTTCCCAAGAGATCTTTGAGTTACTGGGTATGATTTTGCGTCATTTATTTTAATTACCATTTTGGGTTTGAATTCATCTCCAAATATTAGTTTATAAGTTCAAGAAAGGTGACTCACCCTCACAAGTATTTGAATTGATGATTTAAATTATCTAAAAGGTTTTCTTGGGGAGGTGATAAAAATTAAAGAGTCAAATCCCTATTAGATAATGTTATTATGTTACATCTTCAAAAAATGTGGTTGAAACTCCACTTATTATGCAAGAGCCTATTATTTTTAAATCATTATCACAATCTCTATGTCAAAATTACAACTCCTTTAGTTTCAATCAGGGGTATCTGTATTCACTAGATAAGAAGCATAGTTGTGGGTTTTATCTTTGGTGATTACAATGGATAAATTTATTTTGTTACAATGGTGCTAAAAAATTTATAAGTGACTAAGAAGAATTTTGTGTTTAGAAATATGATAAAAATTTGAAGTGGACATATATGTTCTAAAGACACCATTTATTCTAATGTGCATGCCTACTATTATACCACCACCACTTATTTTTCTTAATAATTAATAATGTTACATCTTTAAAAAATGTGGATGAAACTCCACTTATTATGCAAGAGCCTAATATTAATTATTTCTAAATCATTACCATTAGTTTCAAAGTTCCATGATGATAATTTTACTTCTATTTCCATATTTGAAATTCTATAATTTTCATTGTACTATGGTATTGTAGTGGATTATTGAACATTTTCTAATTCTGATGATCTCCTGAATGTGATCCAAAACCCATGGTAGGAGACCCATCAATTTTAATTTGTTACGAGTCTGTTACTATTTTATCAAGATGAAATTCCCTAAATTATACAAATCTACATTTAGATATAATCTATAAATGGAAAGTCTATATATATATATACTATATATAGACTTATTAAAGTGTTCTAAGATAGACTACTTATGCCCTCACATAACCATAATTTAGATAAGCACACAAAATCCTTTCCCTAGAGGTCTTTGAGTTATTGGGTATGATTTGTGTCATTTATTTTAATTACCATTTTTGGGTCAAATTTGTCTCCAAATATTATTTTGTAAGAGTAAGAAAGGTGACTCAACCTCATAGGTATTGAATTGGTGAATTAAATTATCTCAAAGGTATTCTTGGGTGGGGACTAAAAATTAAGGAGTCAAATCTCTACTAGACAATTTACTTATGTGACATCTTCAATAAATGTGGATGAACTCCACTTATTATGCAAGAGCCTATTGTTTCTAAATCATTAGCATAATCTCTATGTTAAAATTGCAATTCCCTTGGTTTTGATTAAGGGCATTTTTATTCACTAGATAAGGAACATAGTTGTGAGTGATCAAGTTTTGTCTTGGTGATTGCAATGGATAAATTTCTTTTGTTAAAATGGTGCTAAAAAAATTAGAAGCGACCAAGAAGAATTTTAGGTTTAAAAATATGATAAAAATTAGAAGTAGACATATATGTTCAAAAGACACCATCTATTACAATGTGCATGCCTACTATTATATCACCATCACTTATTTCTCCTAATAATTAATAATGTTACATCTTCAAAAAATATGGATGAAACTCCACTTATTATGCAAGAGTCTAATAATTATTTCTAAATCATTACCCTCAGTTTCAAAATTTCATGATGATAATTTTACTTCTATTTCCATATTTGAATTTCTATAATTTTCATTGTACTATGGTCTTGTAGCAAATTATTGAACATTTTCTAATTTTGATGATCCCTTGGATGTGATCCAAAACCCATGGTAGGAGACCCATCAAGTGTAATTTGTTGCAACAATTTTATTGTTATTTTATTGGAATGAAATTACCTAAATTATAAATACACACACACACACACACACACACACACACACACACACACACACACACATATAAGAGTTATGAGGTAGATTTCTTATGTCCTCACATAGCCATAATTTAGATACGTACACAAAATCCTTTCCTAAGATGTCTTTGAGTTATTGGGTATGATTTTATGTCACTTATTTTAATTACCATTTTGGTCTCAAATTCATCTCCAAATATTAGTTTGTAAGTTCAATAAAGGCAACTCACTGTCAAAGGTATTTGAATTGGTGAATTAAATTATTTCAAAGGCATTCTTTGCGGGGGGGGGAGGGGGGGATAAAATTAAGGAGTCAAATCCCTATTATACAATTTGTTTATGTTACATCTTTAAAAAATGTGGATGAAACTCCACTTATTATGCAATATCTTATTATTTCTAAATCATTATCATAATCTCTATGTCAAAATTTCAAGTCCCTTGGTTTTGATTAGGGGGCATCTATATTCACTAGATAAGGAACTCAGTTGTGGGTGATCAAGTTTTATCTTTGAGTTACTGAGTATGATTTTGTGTCACTTATTTTAATTACCATTTTAGATTCAAATTCATCTCCAAATATTACTTTGTAAGTTCAATAAAGGTGACTCACCCTCAAAAGTATTTAAATTGGTGAATTAAATTATCTCAAAGGTATTCCTAGGGGGGCTAAAAATTAAGAAGTTAAATATTTATTAGACAATTTGATTATGTTACATCAAAAAATATGTATGAAATGCCATTTATTATGTAAGATCCTATTATTTCTAACTCATTATCACAATCTCTATGTCAAAATTTTAAATCCCTTGGTTTCGATCAGGGGAATCTATATTCTCTAGATAAGGAGGATAATTATGGGTGATTAGGTTTTGTCTTGGTGATTGCAATGAAGAAATTTCTTTTGTTACAAAGGTGCTAAAAAAATTAGAAATGACTAAGAAGAATTTTGGGTTTAGAAATATGATAAAAATTTGAAGTGGACATATATGTTCTAAAGACACCATCTATTTCAATGTGCATGCCTACTATCATAGCACCACCACTTATTTCTCCTAATAATTAATAATTTTGCATCTTCAAAAAATGTGGATGAAACTCGACTTATTATGCAAGAGCCTAATATTAATTATTTATAAATCATTATCATTGGTTCCAAAGTTTTATGATGATAATTTTACTTCTATTTTCATATTTGAAATTCTATAATTTTCATTGTACTATGGTATTGTAATGGATTATTGAACATTTTCTAATTTTGATGATCCCCTGGATGTGATCCAAAACTCTTAGTAGGAGACCCATCAAGTATAATTTGTTACAATGAGTATGTTGCTATTTTATTGAAATAAAATTCCCTAAATTATACAAATCTACATTTAGATACAATCTATAAATGGAAAGTCTATATATATAAATACTATATATAGACTTATTAAAGTGTTCTAAGATAGACTGCTTATGCCCTCACATAACCATAATTTAGATAAGCACACAAAATCCTTTCCCAAGAGATCTTTGAGTTAATGGCTATGATTTTGTGTCACTTATTTGATTACCATTTTGGGGCTGAATTCATCTCCAAATATTAGTTTATAATTTCAAGAAAGGTGACTCACCCTCACAGGTATTTGAATTGGTGAATTAAATTATCTCAAAGGTATTCCTGGGGGGGGCAAAAACTAAGGATTCAAATTGCTTTTAGACAATTTGCTTATGTTACATCTTCAAAAAATGTGGATGAAACTCCACTCATTATGCAAGAGCCTAGTATTTATAAATCATTACCATTATTTCCAAAGTTCCATGATGATTATTTTACTTTTATAAACTTTTACATTATTATATAATTAAAAATTCCCCCATGCTTCAAAATTAGGTTTAAGTTTATCTTTTTTCTTTCCATTATTTTCTCTCTTCCTTTTGAAGGTCAAAAAACATTATCTTATTGACTGAACTTAAGTGAACTATAACATTAGTGGTGGAAGCGTTGACCCCATTTTTCACTATCATTTTAGCATGTGCTTCTTATCAGGTATTTAATCTATGTAATGTATTATTTTACTGTATATCTAATATCTTAGTAGCTTTAATGGCTGAGATAATGAAATGGTTGAGATAATGAAATATATTTAGTATGTTAGTAAATCCCTATTTAAAGACAATTTTCTTATGTTATATCTTCAAAAAATGTGTATGAAACTCCACTTATTATGCAAGAGCCTATTATTTCTAAATCATTACCATCGTTTCCAAAGTTCCATGATGATACTTTTACTTCATTAAAATTTTAAATTATTATAGAATTAAAAATTCCCGCATGCTTCAATATTAGGGTTAAGTTTATATTTTTCTCTTTCCATTGTTTTCTCTCAATTTTTCTCTCCTTTTTGAAGGCCAAAAAACATTTTTTTATTGAATGAACTTAGATGAACTATGGAGTTAGTGGTGGAAACGTTGACCCCATTTTTCACTATCATTTTTGTAGGTGCTTCTTATCAAGTATTTAATATATGTAATGTATTGTTTTACTATATATTTAGTATCTCAGTAGATTTAATAGAGGATATAATGAAATGGCTTAGACAATGAAATATATTTAGTATCTCAGTAGCTCTAATACTAGTATAATAAACAAGTTATGTTCAATATTACTAATTTAATAAATATAATTATACTTTATGTACATAAATTTTTGAGGCCTAGACAAGACAACCATTATAAATATAATTGGATGAGTGGTATAATGATTCAATTGGTTAGGATGATGAAAATGAGGGATTTGAATGGGAAGGGATGGAATATCTATTTGGTTAGGCTGAGGTATAAGAGCAAGGTCTTGAGTGATAGATGGAAGAGGATGCTCATAGTGATACCAAAAAATATTACCTATAGGATAATTCTCATTTGAACCAGTGAACTGGGAAGATATGGAGTTATAATAAACCTTAGAATGGATAAGGACAAGATAATAAATTTCTTGGTGAGTACTAGACTTAGGAAAATTTAAAATGTTACAGATTGAAAAACATTGGATTTTGGTTGAATATATTGGGTTAGATATGACTAGTTTATTTCATCCATAAATAAAATGAGATATGATGAGGCTAGACTCAAGGATAAAGAATAGAAAGGGGGCAATTCAGATCTAGATGTATGAAGGTTGTAAGCTTGGCATGTTATAATAAAAATGGGTCTCATTATTGAGGATTCTATTGGGTATTTTTTCTTATAAATAATGTTAATATTTTAAAAAATAAGGTTTTTGATGGGAGTGGAATGGAAAATTTCTATTTTAATTTTTGAGTTAATGTCACACTACATGTTGTTTGTTGGCACAGAAACATGTACTCTAGGGAAATCTCCTAATCTATGGAGATTAGCTTGTTCAAGAAGCATCATCCAAGAGTGAGGTAACCTTCTTAGGATTTTTAAGTGTGTTTTATTGTTTCAATTTGGTTTATGAAAATTTAATTTCTATTTTGAAGGTTGAAATCAGATTTTAGACTTGTTTTTGTTTGGATAATATTTTTGAGTTTTGCTTGTTTTGAGTTTTCGATAAGGCTTTGAAAATTGAAGAAAACTACAATACTTACTAAAATAAAAGTTTTTGGAAATAAAAGAATAAATCTAATTTTATTTTTTATTATTTTATTGATATTTTATAAATTCAATACAAGTTAATATTGAAAATTCAATGAACAATGGAGCTGCTGATTTTTAACTTTTCCTTTGTTTTTGAGAATGTAAACTTTCACCTACATGCACTATAATGGATGTTTTTATTCATTTTTATTTTAAATTAAATTAAAATTAAAACATAATTACACTTTTAATCTTTACTATAAAAATTTGAAACTAGATCTAAAATTCATATTTTATGTGTACAAATACAATCTCTAAGTTTTCAAGATCTAGTCTATCTATACAAGCTAGTATGCTAGTTATTTGGTATTTTGATTTTTTTTATTAACTAAATAATATGTGAATATGTTAATTTAAATATAAAATTATTATTTATAAATTATAATTAATTTATTCATTGTGAAAATAACCAAATAAATTTTTTGTGTAAACTTTATTTTAATTTCCTAGTTTTTGTGCATGTAAGTTTGTTAGTGTTTGTTTATGTATGTGAATGTGTGCTATGAAAACTGAAATAAAATGGTGTTGATTGGTTGTATATAATTTTAAGATTAAAATATCTATCATATATCTAATTTAAATACTACTAATCTTTAATATTTATAATGTGTGAATGAAAGTAAGATGAAACTAGATTTGTTATGCAAGGAAACAAAGAAGAAACATTTTTTTCAAAGTTTTTGTGAATCACATTTTAAATAAAAAATTGTTATAATAAATAATAAAAAATATAATGTGATATATTAAATACATAATAAAATAATCCTCTAACATGACCAAAGATGATATGAAGTGAAGGAGAATTAGTTAAGGAAAATGTTGAATCCTCAGGTAACTAGCTCCTTCATATGTCACTCAATGATGACCTTAAAAATATTCATCAAAAGGGAATTAAAATAAAATGGAAGAATATAAAAAATTATGAGGAATAATATATTTTAACTATACATGGTTTATCATGAACAACAAATTATTGGTTGCACATTCAAGAGCTCTTTTCTTCAACTTGTGCAAATGAGCAAAAGATTACTACAAATTGAGGCTAAGTTTTTCAAAATAATATAAGTTTGATTATGGATCTATGAAATATTTTAAGATTCAATATCTAATGTAATTTTTGGATTCAAAATTCAAATAAAAGTTAAATTCTTTCAAGTAAGAATAATAAGTTGTGACTTAGAGTTAACTGACGCCAAACTAGGAGCTTGTTTGAGTTAACTTAGAGGTGCTAGAGATTGACATGATCAATTATGAATGTATATATGGAAATTATAAAAGTGAAATAAATATTAAATTATCAAAAACACAAATGAAATCATGAAAAATGCATGAAAACTTGAGTCTTGAGAGTTAGTTTCAAAAATGTTTCTACAGTAATGAAACATATTACATTATACTAAACTTTCCCAAGTGGACTGACCTATAGGCAATGCGATTAAAATTTGCACATGCCTTTACAAAATTAATATTATATTTTTTTTAATATTACAAAGCTTCTACAAAAATAATATCCTTAACTAACTTGTCCTTGGGATCTTTGTGTTGATGAAGTCCCCTATTTATGTTGTAGTAGCTCTACTACCTTCTAATGTTGCTCATCAATAACCCTCAAATTAACCACTGGTTCTAAGAAAATCTCATATTCCTAATCTATTAGGTCTCTAAGGTCCCTATCATTTCTTCCTAAGGCCTCTTTAATTCTCCTTAACACAAAAATCATTTCTTCTACTGTTAAGATCATATCCATGACCTTGGTATTATTTATCCCATATTTGGTTTGGATTTTGCCCCTTACTTCTTGTATGACCAAGGTGGTCCTATGATTGAATTCTTCATCTATTATGAGGCCCATGGGGTTGACCATTGTTGGTTTAGTAATCATGGTCCCCAAGAATTATTATATCCTATCTAATATCTCGTTCTCTTCTCCAAGGAGTCTTTCCAAGCTCTTTTCAAAGCCTTGATATTGTCTATAATCAATCCCATGGATGTATTCAAGTGAGCTAGGCTGATGGTCTTGAAACCAGGGATTTGATCTTGTACCAAGATCTTTACTAATTCCTTTATTTTATTCTTTGAATTCTACCACTGGGTTATTAAACCTTTTGTTGCTACATCCTATTGGGTCAATACATTTTGTCTAGACCTTGTTGACTTTAAGGAGTCAAACATGTCATAGAAAGATGCTTCAAACATATTAATCATGACATCATGAACTGACACTATATCTTACTTATCTAAATTTTCTGTCTATTTTTGTAGATTCTCTCTCTTCTACTACAAGCCTTTGATAATAGCCTACAACTAAGATGATTATTCTTGATCCAATTCAAACACATTTTCCTCAAAGATGGGGTTTTCACTTGGTCACTGCTCTTTAATAAGAGTCAAGTTGATAAATGATTCCAATTTTTGAAAAGTGAACTCTTCTCCTCTAACCATGGCATTTTTCTTAGTGACTCTTTGTATTCCTACTATGGTTGGATCAAACTTGACACCAATAGAAGATTCAATTACCTTTGGAGATGGAATCTCTATATGTGCCCCACTTGATTTACTAGGGGCAACTATTTTATTTTATTCTTCCTTTTGTAAAGCTATAATCCATGGCTTGAGATCATCATGCACATGGATGTTGATAGATGTTATAATATCCCAAGGATGGTGCATGGAAGGAATATTCTATAACTTTTCATATATAAACCATTTAGGAATGATTAGACCATGAATTGGGTTTTCATCACTAAAAAGGTTGACCTCACTCAAAGGATAAGTGAAGGTCAACTTAGGCTTCTTGCCTCATACTATAACTAAATCTAGATCAACTTTTATCTTTGGTGGGGTAGCAACATGGACTAAGTCAAATGCTAATTCTTGCCCCTTCTCTTTCTCTATCTCTTCAGCTTGAGCTTCTTCTTCATATGATTCATAGTCACTAGCTAGTATCTATAGGGCATCTTCCACTATTTATTTAAGATCCAATACCACTATGTAAATGAATTCAATTTTTAATCTTAATTCTTCAATTTGGGTTGAAGATGATGCCACCTCACCAGGTCTCCCTTCTTTAGGTCTCTCTTCAATCTATATTTTAAGCATTTGTGTTTATGTCTATGGTTGTGCTAGAGGGGGCCTTTGTGTTTTTGTTTATGGTTATGTTGGAGGGGGTCTATAATATGGACCTCGTAGTAAATGGTACTACCTAGGTCTCATTTTCCATAAATACTCACTTGTATTTTACTCTCTCAACAACCTAACCTCTGGCTTAATGTTGTGATTTTTTAATATTATCAACACTTCGATAAAGTATGAAGCCTTTGTGTATATTGAGTCATAGACACCAGTTTGATGTTCATATGTCACAATTATCATTTTTGATTTCAAGTGCCCCACTACTCTTCCTTGGTGATCCCACTATATTAATTCATCATGTTGTAGTTTGAAAGAGGCTTTGTGTCTATAAGCAACTTGAATATTGTCCCATTGCTAAAATATATTCCTACCAATGGTCACAAGTAGGGTATGTGGTACTCATTTTCTCTTGCTTTTACACACACCATCTATACCATTACATATCTGGTATGTTACCTCTTGATTATCTAACTTGTTTGGCACATGGTCTGGTAGCCTAAGTGGGGTGCATTGGGTCCCCTCAATCCTGATGATTGTGTAATCTAGGTAAAACCATATGTCACTGATGGATTAAATTGACTTTTTTACCAAAGGACTAATTTTTTCCATTAGGATTCTAGTTATTTTCTTAGTCAAGGTTAGATAGACACAATCATAGATGAAATTAATGTGGTCCCTACACTTGAATATGTACAAATTTGATTAGAATTGTGACACTATCTACGTCCCCTTAGGTGACCATCCTCTAAAGTTAGGGATCGTGGTATTGTCAAGGAGGGCATCTAATAGGTAGGAGATAATGTAGAATTAGTTTTTAGTCCTTTTCTTGAATAAAAAATATGCCTACACAAGCATGTGATAAAAACCTCACCAATGGGAGGAGTGAGTTCCTTCTTAACCATAAAATATACCAAGGGCACCTAGATTTTGTCAACATAAGTGGTGGTGGGATTCCCACATAACCTATTCATTAAATTCATAATCATCTTGATCCCTACCCTAAATTAGATGATTATAATGTTGTCATTAAAGTATAAGAATACTTGACTCCTAGAATATAGCCATGGGGTGAGGTTGGTCTTTAGGTCATTTTCCTTAACCTAATTATTGATTGTATCTATATCTACTTGGGTCTTGGGCAACTTATAGTATTTATCAAAAGTAATGGGAGAAATATAAGATATACTTTTGCATTTATGTTCATTAACTAGCATGCCCTTTTCAATCTTGAATTATTTAAAAATAGATGAGATAATATTTATGTAATTAAGTACCTCTAGTTTTGTTGTATCATGATGAAGGCTTGTCATTTGAATACCTCATGATACCTCATCTTGACTAATGAATTCTTCTCATTTTCCTTGTTGATGGTAGGTATCTCATTAATCATCCAAAAAATCTTGGAATAATTGTTGTCTCCTATGTTTAAATATACTACATTTAATTCCATGTCTTTGAATATTCTCCCCTCTATTTCTAAGGTCAAATAGAGCTCCACACCTTCTATAGCTTGTTTTCTAGTTGCCATGGTTGTAAGCTTATTCAAATTGCTTATTGGTGGTACATAGTTTGATCTTGAACTCAATTGAAATTATTTGGATGATAATTTGATCTCCTAGAGTCAATTGTGATCAATTCAAGATTGAATTAGGGCCTTTGTATATGTTAAGACATTTATACAACTTTAATGGTGGTGGCTGTTTCCACTTAAGTGAGTTTCATGCCTTAGATTTTCATTTAGATCATGTATTTATACCTTCACCTTTTTATTCCCATAAGATCATTGGATTTTTTGTTTCTATTTATGTGGTATCCCTATGGCATCTATGTTTGTCTAGATCAATGTTGTTCATTGATCTTGATATTTAAAGTTAAACACCATTGGCCATTATTTATACTTGGCCCCAAGGTTAATAGGTGTGTGACCATCAATTTTAAATGCACCTATGATTATATTTTATATCTTAAATTTAATGTTTGAGTGATCATCATTTGAAGGGGAAATACACTCTTGTGAATGTTTTAAAGGTATCTCCTAGGAGATACCTTGAATGTAATACAAGGGCCTTCAAAATATCACCCAGTAGTCCATTCCATCTAAAGGAAAATTACACTTGTTCCTTAAAAGGAAAAATCCACTCTTGTCACTATTTGAAATGTATCTCCTAAAAGATACCTTAAAGGGGAAATCTACTCTTGTGCATATTTTAAAGGTATCTCCTAATAGATACCTTTAAGGTATTACAAAAGGCTTCAAAATATCACTTAGTAGTGCCTTCTGTGTAAATAAAAATTCCATTTTTTCCTTAAAGGATAAATCCACTCTTGTACCTATTTGAAATGTATCTCTTAGTAGATACCTTGAAGGGGAAATACACTCTTATGCATGTTTGAAAGGTATTTCCTAAATCCACTCTTGTCCCTATTTGAAATGTCTCTCCTAAGAGATACCTTGAAGGGTACATCCACTCTTGTCCATGTTTGAAAGGTATTCTCCTATGAGGTACATTGAAGGTATTACAGTGGCCTTTAAAATATCACCCAGTAGTGCCTTCCATGTAAAGAAAAATTCCACTTATTCTTTGATGTGATAAATCCACTCTTGTCCCTATTTGAAAGGTATATCCTAGGAGACACATTAAAGGTACTACAGGGGACTTCAAAATATCACTTGGTAGTGCCTTCTATATAAAGGAAAATTCTACTTGTTCTTTTAAAGGTATTTAGAGTAAAAATACAAGAAAATAAAAGAAATAATGAATAGAGACAATTTTACACTCAAAATAACAAATAACACCACATAATCTTCATTATAGGTGGAAAACTGAATATAAAAGGCCACAAAGGCACATGAAAATGTCTAATCACACCTGTGAAGTGAACCTGTTAAGGTTGTAGAATAGAAAAATCCTAACTATTAATATTCCTAGTCTGTTATCATATGACTGTATACAAAAATATAAAAGGTAACATATCTAGCCCAAGCTAAAGATAGTAGATCCTAGATCCCTTTCTTCAAGGAAATGAGCCTCGAATACATAGGTGAGATAGCCCATTGCAAGGATAATACCTAGAGATTCTAGCACTCACACTCATGATGATGCCATTGTAACTAAAATATGGTCTCTTATTTGTTGTAATAACATGGTGGGTCCCCTTTTATTTCCCTCAACAAATGATGTGGATTCAAATTCTAACATATCAAAACTAATCATAAATAAGCATGGGGGCACCACATGTCAGGTAGATGCTCTATCCTTTTAAAAACTACTCTATGGGCCCATTCATTATCTTGTTTACTAATGGAACTATTTATAGGTCTAACCTAAAAGGAAAAGGATTAAAAGAGTGTAAGGTCACTATGTGTCAAGTTAGCATTCATTTAGAGTGAAACTAGAGCTTCATTAGGTCAAATGAGCATCAAACTACCACATGGGATAAGTGGATAGAGGTTGGCACTAAGGCAAAATTTAAATAAGGGGCCTTGAGAAAAGAATACGTTGAAAAGGGAAAACATCATAAGGTGCCAAAGAACCACAAACTACCATGTGAGCCCAAAGCTAAAGATGAACTGCTCCAAAATAATAAACATGGATTTTGATACATAGTTCCTGATGACTTACAAGGGAATATACCTATAGATGAGAGGACCCAAAACTCTGGTACCCTAACCAATCTAAGAAAAAATGGGAGGAAGGTCCAAAAAGCTACAATTTTTTAAGGGTTACCTATAAAGGTGTCCATTCTTCCTCTTTAGGCTAGGTTTTCTTATGAAGAGCCTAAAATGATCTATCTAAATCTATCAAATCCTTTAAGGAAATATTTTACATGACTTGAACAACCTCCAATGTCTAGAACTCCATCTAGACAAGTGGTTATAAAATCTTCTCCACCTTAGAGACATCAGGTGACTGATTGAGAGCTATGAATATGGTTTGATCATTCTACTTCTACTCTAGAATCACCTTGATTTGGTCTTATGTAAGGATGTTATTATCTACCAAGAAAGGGGAAGGGAGTCCTAATTAGACTAACTACTCTATGTGTCCCCACCTATCTTGGAGCACCTATTATAAGGCATTAAGGAATGTCTTACATTTATTTGTTGTCTTGATAAATCTAAGAAATTCATTGACCTTAGCCACTGCCTACCTCTGATCCATAAACCCTACTTACTGTAACATCTCCTCTAAAGTGATATAGAGATTTTAGAGTAGGCTCTATGAATCCAAGACCTTGGGGGGAATAAAGGTGATCACTGGGTCAATAGATGTGCTCACCTAAGAGCTTAATCTCTATGATTTTGTGATGAAAGTGAGTATTGATTTCAAGTTAGTAGTCATGCCCTTGATCCTTTCCTAATAGGATTTTTATAGTTTTTAGATTATGGGAAGGATTTTGGTGGCCTGTGAGTGAGTGGTAAGGTCATTCTTTAGCTTCTTAATCTCTTGGTCCTTCACCAAGGATTCCTATTGTGTCATTTGTTGTAATTGTTAAAAATACTTATTAAAATTATAGAGCTTCTAATGGACCTAAGCCAACTTGGTATCCTTCTCTTTCAACTTAGTTTTGGTGGCTATCCATATCTTGAATTCTACTTGGAAACTTTCATTTGAGATATAAATCTAGAGGTTAATCTTTGCCTTGTTGATCTCTACATCTTTGGCCTTAGCCTTAACACTGAGGTAGTCAGCCATAACCTTCACCTTTGCAAGCTTTACCTTGGTCTTCTCTAGCTACCAAACCACCTTGAGATAGTTTATGGTCACATAATTTTACATCTCTTCCATAATATTGACCTTATTAGTGGGTCTAAACTAACTAAGGTTAAGGTCGATAGCTTGTATGGTGTAGTCACCTAGCTACATCTATCCTTTGGGCTTGACTATTTGGGGGGTTAGATGAGAAATCATGAGGGATTATTATGTAGGGTAATAAAATGAGTAAATGTGAGCTTCTATAGAGGCCTTATCCTACTTCCCCTCTTTCATTCCATTTAGGCCTCTCAAGACACCCTTGCTATGTCTACCTATTATTGGTATTAATCTAGAAATTTAATGATTTCCCCTACAATAAGGATTCCCTATGGAAATGTGAATGGAAAAGTGAATTCTTTGTATGAATTAGTGGACTCTACTCCTATGTAGGTGAATAAATTAATGCTAAGGGTATATGTGGAGAAAGGTGGGAGCCCACAGGGTGGGGTGAATTGTGATTGCATTATGAGGGAGGATGAGGTGGATGATGAAGGCAAGTGGTGAGGAAAGGCATGTAGGAGGAGATTTATATCATGGAAGAAAGTAGGGAGAGATCAAGGATGGAAAAGGTAAAAGTATAGGAAAGTGGGGCTAAGGTAGTACTTGGTTGGGTAATTGAGAGTGTCACAACCAAGGGTGAGAATGTGGAGGGGGATAAGGAAGTGGAAAAGGAGGTGGTGGTGGTGAGAAGAAGATGCCAATAGAGGGATATAAATGAGTGCCTCAATTTTCTTGAGCTGAGATAACCCAATTATGAGGTAATTAGAAGGATATTATTACTATTATGGGTCTATAGAGGATGGGAACACATGTAGTAGCTAAATTAAAGACTTGGGACCTCCACTATTTTTTCCTTCTATGGAAGTATGTCCCCTATCTCCTCTTTGAGAATATATTTTCCCTCTTATACATCCTCTTCTAGATGAAACTCATCCCAAAACTTCTCAAAAGTTTCATCCTCATCATCCAAACCAAAGTATGGCTTGTTGGTTTCATATCTATATTTAGTGAAGGTTGTTATTTTCTCCTTGCTCCAATTCCTTTTGGTGAGCTTATTCTTCAACCCCTTTGACAATTTTTTGGTTACGTCATATGATTAGATCTTGGCATAGAAATACTCCCATGGTTTGGGGGTGTCTATCAAGATCTAAGCTAGGTACACGCAATTTTGAGGAAAGTCCTCTACAGGTGATCTCCTCTACTCTAGGTAAGGTCAGGTTTCATGCTTGGGAGTGTTGGTTGTCTTTAAGGAATCTATGTATTAGGTTGGGTCATAGTTCCATCTACCATTTATCAAATCAAGGCTAAGTTCTACTATCTTGGCTATGAATAGGCATCCTTGATGACTTTTTAACACTATAATGTTGTCTCACACAAAAGAGACATCATGTACACCTTTCTTTTTCTTCCCTGCCCCATAGATAGAATCCACCACATCAATATGGCAAGCTAACTCTAGGGATAGGGTCTTATCCGTTATTAATTAGGGGAGTCAGAAAGGATTTCCTTGGATCTTGTGTACTCCGATGAATGAAAAGTGGGCTCCTCAGAACCAATCATCTGGGACCTTGTTTCTTGTAAGCCAAGCCCACTACCAATCCATCATCTTAGAAGTAATGGCTTATCATTTGAGGTCAATGAGAACAAGAGTCATGAAGAGATCCAAGAACCCATAGTATTCATTGATGATAGATAAGACATGAGTCTATATGGTGATTGGGGCTACGACATTAGGTAATACTTCTTTGTCAAAGGTGATGAGATTTAGGTATGAAGAGAAGTACTGAGAATGTTGGTATAACATGAGATGTAGGAGGAAGGATGGGTACCAAAAATTAACCATCATTGAAATTTTTTCCAAATCATTCCTCATAGTGGTGGCAATGGCTTCAACAAAGTCTATTTTAAACACTTGTCCCTTCTTCACTGAGGTCATGAGGAAGAGTTACCCTAACTAAAATTCATAGACATTGACATTAACATCCATTCCTAAGATGAAGGCTAACATGGATAGAGCTTCCTTCAAATGATTCATGGGGAAGGTTGTCAAGGACATGGGTAGAGGAGGCATCTCCATGACCTTGTTCTTGAGGAGAATTCCAATGAAGCATGTATTTTCCTAGACTTGGGAGTTCCAAACATTATAGAAACTTTATATGTTATAGATAATAGCCTTAGGGTTTTATGAGAGCTAGAGAATCTTCTTAATGTCATTTACACTAATTTTTACCCTTAAATGGGCATTACCAACAATCACACTAATTCTAGCATCATATCTTTCTATGCAAAGGGTGATGATTTTTGGGCATAGGTGTACATAGGCACCATGCAATATTCTAATGCAGAATCCCATATCCTATAGTTAAATGTGTGATATTATTTATTGCTTACCCTATCGAGCATTTGGGTGTGGGCACCCTCCCTTAAACTCTTTGGGTTCTTGGAAAAATTAATGTCAAATATTTCATTCATGAAGTTGGTCACCAATTTTTTATCCTTGTAAGGTCCCTTGGGTGCATTCTTGGTATTTGGAATTTTCTCCTTCTCTTGAGTAGGGGTTGAAGCATAGGCTTTGCTTATAAAAATCTTGGGTGGAAGATCTCCCCCGTTACTAGACATATGGGATCTCTATTTCGAAGGGTACTTCTCACTTCTTGATGAATATGTGGAAGCTTCCATCATTGAGGAATTCATTCCAAAATCACATTATGCTTCTACTAAAAGTATATATTAATGGTTCTCTACTTCACTATTTGTAACTATAGTCTTGGCTCTTCTCTTTTCTTTTCAATTGCTCATATCTCTCAAAATCTCAAAGTGTCAAGTGTTTGGCTTGAGTGAGGTGGGGGTATTTATACATCGATGCCACTAGATGTGCTCATCATGGAAAATTTAAAAAATTGGTACCCTCATAAATGATAAGGGTGGCACACACACTTGACGATATACTTATAAGATATTTGCGATAATTATTATGGGGAGCCACACATATTGGAGCATCTAAAATTAATGACAGGCAAGGCAGGTAGATAACCATCTTTTAGGGAATGTCTTTGAAGATTTGGGAGGATTAGGGAGATGATGCATTGTGGTCAAAGCAGCCACTTATGTCAATGCCACTTATTTGAAAAAAGAATTAAAAAAAGAAAGAAAACAAAGCAAATGGAAAAAAAACAAGGAAAGAAAACAAATCAAAGGGAAAACAACAAGAAGGAAAGGGGAAAAAGTTAATTATGTACAAGTATCTCCTAATAATTCCCAAAATTGAAAGTCATTCATAGGAATACCTTTAAGGGAAAGGGGAAAAAAATCTTGTCCCTATTTGAAAGGTATCTCTTAGGAGATACCTTGAAGGGAAAATCTACTCTTGTGTATGTTTGAAAGGTATCTCCTAGGAGATACCTTGAAGGTATTACAAGGGCCTTCAAAATATCACCAAGTGGTACCTTCCATGTAAAGAAAATTGCACTTGTTCCTGGAAGGAGAAATACACTCTTGTCCCTATTTGATATGTATCTCCTAGGAGATACATTGAAGGGTAAATCCACTCTTGTCCATGTTTGAAAATTATCTCCTATGATATACATTGAAGGTATTACAGGGGCCTTAAAAATATCACCCAATAGTGCCTTTAGTATAAATGAAAATTCCACTTATTCCTTGAAGGATAAATCCACTCTTGTGCCTATTTGAAAGGTATCTCCTAGGAGATACCTTAAGGATGAAATCCAAACTTTTGCATGTTTGAAAGGTATATCCTAAGAGATACCTTGAAGGTATTACAAAGGCCTTTAAAATATCACCAAGTAGTGAATTTTGTGTAAAGGAAAATTCCACTTGTTCCTTCAAGGAGAAATCTACTCTTATACCTATTTGAAAGGTATCTCCTTGGAGATACATGTTGTCACTTGGATATACACCCTTTCAGGAGATGAAAATCTCTACTCATCCAAGTGTCATAATGGAATCACCTCTAGTCTTGTGGGAAACCTATGGAATGAGTTGAGTCTCTACATAGGGCTAGCCCCCACCGATAACTAAACTTGTGGGATGAAAAGGGAGAGAGATAAATAAAAGTAAACTAATCTAAGGGAGGTGATACACCATATATTTTGATTAATTACAACCATATACATATTACACTTTAAATCAAGGACAAACTAAGATCTATACTTCTCTAATCTATGTCTTCTTGCATCAATGTTACATTATGAGGTTATGGAATAATGTATTAGGCTAGGAGGACTAGACAAGATGAATTTAATTACACTAATGAAAAGAAAAAATAACTTAAACATGGATATCTCATGGAATAATTCACATGCCCTGTAAGAATAAATTACAAATAGGTGAAAGAATGAGACACAATGCTAAGGAATCCATAGTCTTCACTAAGAAAATTCAACATTAAAGTAAAGCACACTATGGAAAGTCATAGAAGAGGTAAAACTTAGTAATTTTATTGATCAAAAGGTATACAAATTATTAGGGCTTCACCATACTCAGATGGAGCATCCATATAATGTCAAAAATAGCTAACTCTTATAGTACGAGAGAGAGAGAGAGAGAGAGAGAGAGAGAGAGAGAGAGAGAGAGAGAGAGAGGGAGAGAGAGAGAGAGAGAGAGAGAGAGAGAGAGAGAGAGAGAGAGAGAGAGAGAGAGAGAGAGAGAGAGAGAGAGAGAGAGAGAGAGAGAGAGAGAGAGAGAGAGAGAGAGAGAGAGAGAGAGAGAGAGAGAGAAAGAGAGAGAGAGAGAGAGAATAAGTCCAAGGTTCATGAGGACACTTTTAAAGCTGATAAAAGGAGTTGATTATGTATTTGTATAGTGTATGGGATAAACCATGCAAGGTCAAGATCTACAAGTGTCAATCCAAGCCACAAACTTCATGAAAAGTGGCATAAAAGTTTCCATTTTTCACATAAAACCTAGCTTCATGGTTGGAGATTTTGAACATCCTATAATTGATTAGGGGTATTACAAATGATTTGAATGGAAGTTTAGTATCTCATACATATATTTTTATGCATTGGTTTCATGCCCGGTCATCTGGAAGCCTCTAAGAGTGACCCATCATCATCTACTATCTAAAAAACACTCCTCTCATGTGCCCTACCCACTTGGCCTCAAAAATAGCATCAATTTCCCATGAAAATCCATGGGAGGGAGTTAATTACAATTTTTAAGTCCCTACATGGCCTTGGAATCATTAGGGACACCTTAAATTCTCCTCACTTGAAGTTTTCCATCTTCTTCACTAACTTGTCCAATATGAAAAATTTTACTAGCTGAGTTGAATCACTTGGTTTGGGAAATTATAAGTTGTTTAAGTGAATTAAATGAATATTTTGAGTTATCTTAAGTATTATTCTTCCACCAAAACTTTTTTTCATCTCTTATATCTTCTTGTAGCCTGTATAACACACAAAATAGTGAGAAAACCTTGTTTCTGCCCCCATCCATACAATTTCATACAACTCATCTTTGTGTGAAGTATCTTGATAAATTAATATACAACATAATTTCATATTTATGGAGAAAATATTTAATTCTATCAGCTATATAACTCTATTTCCCAAAATTAGTCCTTGGCAAGGGTTTAGTAGGGTTTTAGATTTGTTTTTGGTCTTAAGGTTGGGTCATAAATTTTGGACATCCAACCTAAATTTTTTTATCTAAGACTAATATTTAAGTAACCTAATAAAATATAAAAATTCCTTTTAATCCCATTCAAAGCCTCAGGTGAGATATGAACACTTGAAGTCACCTATTCGAGTTCTTCTTTGCACCTTTCCTACATACATGAGAGAGTTTTGATCCAAAAATGCTTTTCTTGTGATTTATATGCATTAAAAGAGTTTTTAGACATAAAATATGACCTAATAAACATATCCAAATATATTTTAAATTTCACCTCATGCGATAAGTGTGAAAGGCCCTCAATTTGGACATAGGCCTAATGTTGTTCTTATAGCCTGTTTGTATTTCAAGGTCCAAAAATGAACTCCTAAAGATTTCATTGATTATAAATAGATAAAACACCTCTATATTTTTATCATTAACATGTTTAAATCCACTATAAATCTTCATTAATGTGAGAGGTGTGGTGACTATCAGTGTGGCTTCTAAGCCAAAACCTTGCCTTTTAGGCCTAATTACAACTCTTGGTGTCCAAACCATATTACTTAGTTCCTTGATCCTGTTATGTGTTATTAATGTTTATTTATATATATATTATCTTATAATATTACATATAAATATTAAATCAACTTCTTAATCACCTTTTATTATTTTTTCCCAAAATTGCTAGGGTTTGCATAAGGGGAAGTACCCTCTATCTAAAACAAAATAAAGGGTACTTACCCTATTTTTATAGACCAAATGGATGTTTTATATTATTAAAAAAGTTTTTAGGATACTTTACACTAAATTTTATCCCATTATGACACCATTTTACTTTTTAAAACATCAAAAATCAAGGCATGCCCCTTGAATGATAGATTGTGTAGGATTTTGTCCATATGGATTGTGTGCTAAGTTTGTCTAGAACCCTTATCTATTTATTGTACACAATGATAGTTCCATTAGGTTTATATATATTTTGGTTAATTTAACTTCAATTTTTTTTTTCATTCCAAATCTCCATGTTATTTCTCCATACCACTATCCAATCAGGACTGAATGCCACTACCCTGACTGTGTTTTCCCCTTTTCCTCACTCAAATGATGATTCTTGTAGGTGTTCTTGTAATTTTAGGCCTTAAGGATATTTATAAAAAAATTAATTCTTCCATGGTCATTTATCAATATTTATAATTTTTTCATCTCACTTTTAGGTCAAGGCCATATCCTAGAATTTCAACTTGCTCACTATCTGACTGAGATAGTCATCTATAGTCAACTATAGGTCAAAACTCCTTAAGGCTAAGTCATAAAATGGATAGGATATCCATGAATAATTATAATCAATTGATAACCTCTTATTCATTTCACTTACCTACATGGTCTTTGGGGTTTAAAACTGAGTTCTCTTTGGACTAACTGAGAAAGACTCCCTTTAAAACTTGCAGTAGATTACCTTGCCTGTCTCAATCAACAGTTGATTGTAAGTGGATATGAGATCTTGATTCAGTGTTTTGAGACTCCACATATAGTCTTGAAGTCATAAAAACAACTATCTATACACCATATTCACCTTGAATGTTCTAAAACACTACCAAAACAACAATGTAGCTCACTGTCAACTGTGTTTATTATAGGTGGATGTTTAAGGGCCTCAACTAGAATGATTATGGTGTGAAATGGTCTACTTGAGTCCACATTTGGATCACAACACAACACTATCACCTTTAACTCATCTTATATGCTCAATGGAGGTCCAAACTATGCTTATTTTGGACTAAGACACTCCTAGCCTTAAGACCTTATTGTAGGTCTCTATTTGCACAGTGTGTACAGACTAAGAATGCTTTGGGAAGTAAAATACAATGTTTATCCCATATTTGGTGTTATTTTTACTCTTTTATGTGTACTTTCACTTGGTTAAATATTTTAATCATGGGTATATACTTCATCTTCAAATTTGGATGTTGGGGTTCCTCCTTAAGGTCTAACCTGTAGTTGCCTCTATTTGGAAATAGTGTCTTCATGAACAACTTTATGTCTTAAAATATCTATCTACCACTCACTCTATGACCTTTAAAATTATTAAAGTGATTTGAAAAAGTAGATAACATAGGTTATACACATTTTTAAATATCAAGAGCTCATGTATTCATGACAAATGTTATTCTCAAAACACCTAAGGATCTTTATTTTGATTATTTAGGGATACCTTCCCTAAAAACATTCATCTAGCTCCTGAATATAGTTTCCAACCTTATCTTATCAATATATTCTCTAAATAAATTCTACCATGTATTATATATCATATCAATTATTCAATTAAAACTTCAACTCATGTTTCAAAATTTATATATGGTCCATATACTCTCTGATAAGCTACTTGTAGATGAACATTTTCCTATCTATAAGCATTGAATGTAAACTTATAAAGTCAACTAAATATTTGTTATTATGATTAATTTAGGCTTTTATAATTTTTATAATTTACTTCTAAGACTCTAAAATATTTGAACAAACTATCAAATCTTCTTTTAACCATGGTGATGCCAAGAGAGACCTTTGTAGGTGAGCAATATCTTGAATAAAGGCAGTAAAAGGGAAAGGTGAACAATAAGCATCTTAGACTTCCATTTGAGTTATAGTACTAAATTAAGGATTAAAAATGTATTATTTGAATTTTCAAGGACCTATTTAAATATTCAAATTTAATTTCAACAAAATTTTCTTGTGAGGGCACCTGTAGGTGCATAAGGATTGTAGGTAGGCATAAAAGTAAAATTAGGAACATGTGTGGTGTACTTTCCATTTCATGGTCAGTTAATATATTAAAATTATATTAGGATGTTTTAAACCATAAAACAAAATTTATAACCTCATTTTCAATGTGAAATACTTCTTGTAAACACCTAATATAAAGTAGACAAAAATAACCAGTGATTATGGTATATCACATGGGCTTGCAAACTATGAATATGTCTTGTAAAATAAATTTTTAGGGTGGAGGGGAGTAAATAAGATCCTAAAACATCTAAAATATTTTAAAATAACCCATGTAACTATTGATAAGGCATGAAACTCTAAAAATGGTGCAAAACTACCTACAAATTAAGATGATTAACACATCAAAACCTCATGAAACATGAGACAAAGTATGGGGATAATTGGATAAAGAGTTTAAAATACTCTATAACCAATTTCATCATATTATTTAATCTGAATTGATCAAACCAAGGCAAAACCTAAAGGGTAAATAGATGAGTAAGCAGTTATGAATAATCAACTTCAAACAGATGATTCATAAATCACATGCCACCATTCCTAAAAATTATTATATGAAAATTAAGGTATATAATTTTAAAACAACCTCCCAAAATAATTTTACTTGAAACCCCTTGTGCTGACCATACCAAGCAAAAACCTACCAGTCACTTTTATATGTCAAAAAGAACAAAAAAGGAGTATAATAGTTTTGGGCAGAAAATGACACTTCCAAATCAATTAAATAATGTATATGAGTGTATGGAATATTAAGAGTCACATTTAAACACTTTCTAAGTGTCACACTTCTCAAGGAGGCCATACAAGTGCCAATCTCTCTTTTTTCCTTAAGAAAATTGACTTTTCTCTTAACAACCTACCATATTTTAAGTTATATCAATTTTATAAGACTTATAATGACACATAGTATATGAAATAACATTTTTAAACTTTCACATTTCCAAATAAACTTGTACAAATCATTAAATGCACTATTTTAATCCCTCAAATGACCCAAAAGTGATATAAGGACATAAAAACTAGTTGACCAAAGATAATATAACATTAATTGACATTAATTAACCTATAAAACACCTAATTAATATATATATACCCACTTATAGACCTAAAAATCCATTTTTTTAATAGGGGTGCCATAATTTGACCTAAAAGTTAAATTCGGTCAATAAATTGGTGACTCATAGGGGTAGTATGCAAGATATACTAACTAAACCAATAGCCTTATCAGTCTATTAGTCTTAGGATAATCTAAGGATTGAGACAAACAAGAAAATTTTGACCATTGACTTCAAACCTTTGATCAAGACAAGACACTAATGACTACCTCAACCACACAAAGCAAATGACACACTAAAGCAAACAAAAAAAAAGACACACACACATGTGATCTTAAGAACATAGGAGAAGAAAAGAAAAAACTAATATGTACAACTAAAAATGATCATGAGATGGAATGTGTTGTAAATCATGCTTCTCTTTGGATTGGATGTTTTGTGGATCAGACTTGTCCTTTGGCACTTCAATTGTCATACTCTCACATAAACCATCTTCAAATAGGTCTCCAATGTATACATATTCCTCTTGTGTCCAAACATCTTCAACCTTATCATGTAGATCCTCAATTACAACCTCAATTAATGATTAAGGCATACCTTCTTGTCTTTCGAGGTGCTCTTAACAAGATTAGGCTTCTCCTAAGCTTAAAGCTCTTCTAGCTCATCAAGGAAATTTTCAAACTCTATCCAATCTTGATCATTGTCTTCCAAGGAAACTTATTCTTTCACCTTATTGTATGCTTGGCCCTTAACTTGGAAAAGATCTTCAATTTCATGAAGTAACTCCATTTTTAGTTGTCAATCATCCTTGTACTCTTTATCATCTAAAACCACTATCTCTTCTATATTCTCTTATTTATCTATGATAACATCAATATGGTGTTCTTCAAGATCCATACATCATCAAGTGGCTTCAGGATAGCTAGTTCTTGACTAGTAGAAAGAGCTCCATCTTTATGTTTGATTTCACACTCAAGCTCATATTTATTAGACTCATCAATAATATTGGGTTTATAATTAGCTATGAAATATTTTAGACAAAAAGGAAATTTAACCAACTCATCAAATTCCTTTCATAGGGAATTTAACTTTATCCATAGATCTTCCTCATGATCATCTTCAAGAGCTACTTGTTCTACCTTGGTCTCATGAAACTCATCTATGACTACCACTTCTTGAGAAATGACTTGAAAGTGTTCTCCATCCTTGATAAAACATTCTAATTCATGATTATGATGATCATCTACAACCTTTTGATCAGATGTATAATCTTATTTAAGGGTTGCAAGATCTTTCATCTCCTTCTCCTTCATGGTGATGCCAAGACTAGGCATTTTAAAATCATGTGATCTATCCCAATGAGGCTGCCAAGGAGGTAAGTTTTATTAAAACAAGAGCTCTCTTTATTTTTAGAATAGATGATCCTCCTTAGGTTCCCATACCACAGGTATATCAAGGTAAAGAGTGATATGGTAAGGACAAGATGAGTTATTTGGTGGAGGTGGTACATAAAACTCAAAATCAGGTTGAGGGTGAAATGTAGGGGTTTTTCCATGGATACACATTCCTTCAAACATTGATACATTAGCTGTTGTATTATACTTTTGTTCACCAAGGGGACTACCTATGGTTTTTTCTTACTCACAATCACTCATGAGATTCTCTTGATCAACCATGAATTGAATTTGTTCTTGTTTACTTGCTTCTCTCAAGATAGGTTCCTCTTTGAGAAGAAATAAAGTGGAGGTTTGATGGATAGGCTCATGGATTTGAGGTGAAGGAGATAGATTATGAGATGTAGTGGAAGGTGAAGGGGTTGGAGATGGGGTGTGGGATAAAAGATAAGGCTTATGATTGGGTTTGGAAAAGAGGAAAACACTAGTGAGTTCTAATGGAAGTGAATTCTTTGGCTAATTAAGAGGAGTAGCATCTACATGAGTAAGAGATGCATTTTGCTAATGATATATTTTTTTAAAACCCATATAAACATCTTATTTTATATGGAAATTCTGATAGGAATACTATTGAGACTGATAGACATCATGAAATGAATGATAGGGCTCATTTAAGGCTGATAGATAGGTGTTTCTTGGTAGCCATTCTCATAGAATTGTCCAACAACATTGTGTCCATATAGAGATGGAAATGAAGGGTTGTATGGTTTTCATGGCTCATAGGATTGATATCCATTTTGATAAGGATGACAAGGATCATATTTTAGGTAATTAAGGTCATATTGAGTGAGGTTGGTAAGGATCATGAAAAGGTTGACCAAGGACATGTTCATATTGATGGGAAATGGCATAAACTTGCAATGTCTCACCAACTTGTAGGGAACAAAACTCAAATCCAAGGTCAGCCATGAAACTTCATTGAGAAGTAGGAACATAAGAAAAATTTATCAACAATATTCAAATGGAATACCTAGGCTTCTTAACCACTTGATGTATCTTTAGAGTTACCATTAATGCTTTGATAGATGCCTCTAAAGAATAATTGTTGAGAGACAACACCAAAAATCTCCCAATATCTTGGAATAAGAGTCCCACCAAGCATGCCAAAAAATATTGTCTCTTAGATATGAAACCTTTTAGGATATTCAAATATCTCCTTAGCCAAGTGGCACAATAGAATCACCTCTAGGCTTGTGGGCAACCTAAGGAATGAGGTGAGTCTCTATATATGGCTAACTCCCTTGATGTACCACTTAGGATTGAACCTACAAATAAACTTGGGGGGTGAAAAGGGATAAAGATAAATAAAATTAAATTACTCTAAGGGAAGTGATACACTATATATGTTTATGACTTCTAACCATAAGTATATTACACTTTAAATCAAGGAAAAACTAAGATCTACACTTCTCCAATCTATGTCTTCTTGCATCAATGTTACATTATGAGGCTATGGAATAATGTCTTAGGCTAGGAGGACCATACAAGAGGCCTTGAATGGTGGCGATGAAAATAAAAACTCGCTTAAACATGTACATCTCTTTAAATACTTCACATGCCCTACAAGAAGAAACTACAAATAGGTGAAAGAATGAGACACAATGCTAAAAAATCCCTAGTCTTCACTAAGAAAATTCAAAATTCAAGTAAATAACACCATGAATAGTCATGTAAGAGGTAAAACTTAGTCATTTTATTTATCAAAAGGTATACAAATGAGTAGGGCTTCACCATAATTAGGTGGATCATCCATATAATGGCCAAAATAGCTAGCTCTTATAGAAATTAAGAGAGAGAGAGAGAGAGAGAGAGAGAGAGAAAATAAAAGAAGTCCAAGGGTCACAAAGATTCTTGTAAAGATTATAAAAGGAGTTAATTTTTCATTTGGAGAGGCTATGGGATGAACCATGCAAGTTCAAGAGCTACAAGTGTCAATCCAAGTCACAAACTTCATGAAAAATGGCATAAAACTCTCCATTTTGCATAAAAGAGCTTCCTTCATGATTGAAGTTTTTTGAATGGCCTATAAGTAATAATGGAAATTAAAAATTATTGGAATGGAATGGTAGGATATCATACATGCCTCTTTATGCATTTGTTGCATACCTGGTCCTCTAGAAACCTCTAAAAGTGAACCATCATCATATATCATCCAAAACTCAAAGGTTTTGGTTGAAAGGTGTTTCAAGAACACAAAAATAACACAATTATCATAATAATGATTTCTCTTATAAAATATGTTTTATTGATCACAAGATTGCAAATACAAACATATGGTTGTCTCTGGGAAGAGATGTCTGATCCCCTTCTTAGGATACATATTTATTTATACATATTTTGAAGGCAAGAGGAGGATGTGGAAGGTCACCAATCTCAAGGGACATGAAGTGGTTAAAATTAAATGATTTAAAAAAACACATAATTTTAGAAATTATTATTGTTTAGAAACTTTCTTTTTTTATACAACACTATTAAAATTAAAATTTTGGGTACTTTCATTGGGTTTTCATGGGTCAAAACCATCAAGCATAGCTTGGTGACATCTTATCATGTTATCCTCATTATTAGATTTACAATGGTTTGAATGGGGATTAAAATATATATATGGTTCAAAATTTATGGCTCTTGGAAGTTATACCACCAATTGGGTAGAACTGTCACTTGAATTATCACCTGAAGTGTTGCCTCGATCAATCTACTGTCTAGAAAATACTCCTCTCATGTACCCTACCCACTTGGCCTAAACATTGGAATCATTTGTCTATGAAAATACATGTGATGGACTTAATTACAATTTTTAATGCCCTACATAGCCTTGCAAGCATCAGGGACACCTTAAATTTTCCTCACTTGAAGTTTTCCATCTTGTTCACTAGCTTATCTAATATGCTAGATTTGACTAGTTGAGTTGAATCACCTTTTTGGAGAAAATATAAGGTATTTCATGGCTTTAAATTAATATATGGATTTATCTTAAGTCTTAATATTTCACCCAAACTTTGTTTCATCTCTTAACTCTTCTTGTATCCTTCACAACACACAAAATAGTGATAAAAACCCTATTTATGCCCCGATATATAGAATTTCATATAACTAATCTTGTTTTTAAGTATCTTGAGGGATTAATATTTAAAATAAAATCATCATTATATTATAACTATTTCATTTTATCAGCTATCTAACTCCATTTCCCAAAAGTGGTCCTTGGTAAGGGTTTAGTAGGGTTCTAGGCTTGTTTTTTGTCTGAAGGTTGGTTCATAAAGTTTGGTCATCCAACATTCAAAAAAATTATCCAAAAATTATCTTCAAGAACCCTAATAACACATAAAAATGCCTTTGAATCCTATGCAAATCCTCAGGTGAGATATGAACACTTGAAGTCACCTATTCAAGTTCTTCCTTACACCTTTCATGAATGCCTGAGAGAGTTTTGACCCAAAAATGGGTTTCTTGTGATTCTTATTCATTAAAATATATTTTTAACATCATATATGACCTTAAAAACATATCCAAATAATTTTAAAGTTCACCACATTCAATAAGCATGAAAGGCCCTCAATTTGGACATAAGCCTAATGTTGTTCTTATAGCCTATTTGTACTTTAAGGTCCAAATATGAACTCCTGAATCTTTCCTTGATTATCAATATCTTAAAAAAAATTATATTTTCCTCATGAACATGTTTCAATCCACTATAAATCTTCATTCATGTGAGAGGTGATAGTGACTATCAATTTGTCTTCTAATCCAAAACCCTACCCTTTAGGCCTAACTATAACTCTTGGTGTCTAGACCATATTACTTAGTTCCCTACTCTTTTAATTTGTTATTAATTTTTTTTTACATATCTCTCAGTTTATCATATACCCTATAAATATTCAATAAACTTCTGAATCACATTTTATTATTTCTTCCCAAAACTATTAGGGTTTACACAAGGGGAAGTATCCTATATCTAAGACAAAATAGAGGGTTCTTACCCTATTTTTATAGACCAAATAGATGTTTTATATGGTTAAAAAAGTGGTGAGGATAATTTACACTAAATGTTATCCCCTGATGACACCATTTGCCTTTTCAAAACATCATAACTCAAGATAGGCTCCTTGAATGACATACTATGTAGGATTTTATCCATATGGACTATATGCTAAGTTTGTCTAAAACCCTTATCTATTTTTTATCCATCATGATAGTGCTATTAGGTTTCTACATATTGTGTTTAATTTAATTTAAAATTATTTTATCATTATAAATCTCCATGTTCTTTTTCCATACCACTATCTAGTTAGGACTAAGTGCCACTACCCTGGCTATGTTTTCCCCTTTTCCTCACTCAAATGATGATTATTGTAGGTTTTATTGTAATTTAAGGCCTTTAATATATTTTAAAATAAAAATTAAATTATTCCATGTTCATTTAACAACAATTGGGATTTGATCATCTCACTTTTAGGTCAAGGCTATCTCCTATACTTTTAACTTACTGTCTGACTAAAATAGTCATCTACAATCAAATGTAAGTAAAAAATCCTTGAAGATTATTCATAACATGGGTAGGATATACATGAATAATTATAATGACTTGATAACCTCTCCTTCATTCACTTACCCTATATGGTCTTTGGGGTTTACGACTAAGTTATTTTTGGACTGACTGAGAAAGACTCCCTTTAAACCCTATTGTAGGTTACCCTGCTCGTCTCAATCAACAATTCACTATAAATGGATATGAGACCTTGAGTGGGTGTTTAAATACTCTCCCTAGAGTCTTGAAGTCACAAAAACAACTATCTATACTCCTTTCTCACCTTGAATTCTTTAAGACACTACCAAAATAACAATGTAGCTCACTATTAACTGTGTTTGTTGTAGGTGGATGTTTAAGAGCCTCAACTGGAATTATCATGGTGTGAAAAGGTTTAATTGAGTCCACTTTGGGGGCATACCACAAATATATCATCTTTAACTCATCTCATATGCTCAATGGAGGTCCAAACTATGCTTCCTCTGGATTGAGACACTCCTAGCCTTAAGACCCTATTGTAGGTCTCTATTTGCACGGTGTGTATAGATTGAGAATGCTTTGGGAAGTAAAACACAATTTTATCCCCTCTTTTGTGTTATTTTTATTCCTATATGTGTCATTTAAATTGGTTAAATAGTTCAATAATATGGATATACTTCATCTTCAAACTTGGATGTTAGGGTTCCTCCTTAAGGTCTACCCTGTAGTTGTCTCTATTCAAAAATAGTGTCTTCATGAGCAATTTTATGTCTTGAAATATCTATCTTCCACTCACTATATAACCTTCAAACATAGTAAATTTCTTCTCAAAAGTAGATAATATAGGTTAGACACATTTGGAGGTATCAAGAGCTCATGTAGTCATGCCAAAATCTATTCTCAAAACACCTAAGGATCTTTATTTTAATTATATAGGGATACCTTCCCTGAAAACATTCATTTGCCCCCTGAATATAGTTTCCAAACTTAAATTTTCAATCTATTATCTCACAAAATTATACCATGTATTATATATCATATCAATGCTTCAATTAAATATTCAACTCATGTTTCAACATTTCTATATGGTCCATATACTCTCTTATAAGTTGCCTGTAGATGAACATTTTCCTGTCTATAGGCATTGAATGCAAACTTATATAGTCAAATAAATATGTGTTATTATGATCAATTTAGGATTTTTAAAATTTTAATAATGTATTTATAATACTCTACTATATTTTAATCAACTATCAAATCTCCTTTTCATCATGGTGATGCCAAGAGAGACCTTTATAGGTGAACAATATCTTGCAAACACGTAGTAAAAGGGAAAGGTGAACAATAAACATCTTAGACCTCTATTTGAGTTCTAGTCATAACTTAAGGATTACAGATGGATTCCTTGAATTTTCAAGGATTTCTGTAAAGATTAATTTTATTTCAACAAATTTATCTTGTGAGGGCACTTGTAGGTGCATAAGGATTGTAGGTAGGCAAAAAAGTAAAATTGGGAACATGAGTGGTATAATTTCCCTTTCATGGTCACTTAATATATTAACATGATATTAGTATGAGACATTAGGATGTTTAAAACCCTCAACCAAACTTTCAAACCTCATTTCAATGTGAACTGCTTCTTGTAAACACCTGATACAAAGCATACAATGATAACTAGTGATTGTGGTATAGCCCATTGGATTGAAAACTATGACGATGTATTATAGAATGAAATTTCAAGGTGGAGGAGAGTAAATAGGACCTTAAAACATCTAAACTATGTTAACATAACCCCTTAGAATTGTTGATAAGTCAAAAAACTCTAAAAATGGTGCAAGACTGCCTACAACTCAAAAAATTATATTCCCCTACAAATTGAGATGATTAGCACATCAAAACCTCGTGAAACATGAGAAAAAGTATGGGGATAATTTTATAAGGAATTAAACATCCTCTAGAACCAATTTCAATCTCTTATTCATACTTAATTGATCAAACCAAGGAAAAACTTGAAGGGTGCACATATAAGCAAGTAGTTATGAATAGTCAACTTTAAATAGAGATTCATAAAGCACATGGTACCATTATTAAAAATTATTATATGAAAATTAAGGTATATAAGTTTACAAAAAAAATCTAAAATAATTCTACCTGAAACCCCTATTATTGACCATACCAAGCAAAAAATTGTAAGTCATTCTTTTATGTCAAGAAAGACAAAAATGGAGTAGAATGGTTTTCGGTAGAAAATGACACCTCTAGATCAATTAAAGAATGGATATGAGTGTATGGAAGATGAAGAGTCACATTTCAATATTTTACAAGTGGCACACTTCCCAAAGAGGTTGTAAAAGTGTCAATATCTCCTTTTTCTTTAAGAAAACTAACTTTTCTGTAAACAACCTACCATATTTTTAGTTATGTCATTTATATAAGAATTATAATGACACATGGGATATGAAATAACATTTTTACACTTTTACATTTCCCAAGAAACCCATACAAAGCATTAAATACACTATTTTGACCCCTCAAATGACCTAAAAATGATATAAGGACATAAAAACTAATTGACATCAATTAACTTATAAAAAACCTCATGAAAATATATTAGACCCCCTTATAGACCTAAAAATCCATGTTTTTTACTAGGGGTTCCCTAATTTGACCTAAAAGTTAAATTTGGTCAATAAATTAGTGACTCATAGGGGCAGTATGTATGTTATACTAACTATACCAATAGACTTATCAATCCATTGGGATTGGTAGTAATCTAAGTACTGAAACAAGTAAGAAAATTTTGACCATTGACTTTAAACCTTTGATCAAGACAAGACACTAATGACTACCTCAACCACACAAAGCAAAAGACACACCAAATCAAACAATAATACATACACACATGTTCTCTTAAGCACTAAGGAGAAACAAATAAAAAAATTCTATGTCTAACTAAAAATGAGCATACCTCCCTCTTGGGTCAAAGGGGAAGTTTGAAGCATCACCTTCTTCATGAGATGGAATATGGTGCATTGCATGTTTCTCTTTAGATTGGATGTTTTATGGATAAGACTTGTCCTTTGGCTCTTTAATTTTCATACTCTCACATAGACCATATTAATATATATATACAATGTATACATATTCCTCTTATGTCTAAACATCTTCAACCTTGTCATGTAGATCCTTAATTGCAACCTCAATTGATGATTGATCAAGGCATACCTTCTTGTCTTCCGTGGTGCTCTTAACAAGATTAGGATTCTCCTCAAATGTAATCCCTTATATATCATCAAGGATATTTGTAAAATATATCCAATATTGACAATTGTCTTCCATGGAAAATTCTTCTTTCACCTTGTCATATGTTTGGCCCTCAACTTGGCAAAGCTCTTCAAGTTCTTGAAGTAACTCCATTTATAGCTACCAATCATCCTTGTATTATTTATCATCTATAACCACTATCTCTTCCATATTCTCTTATTATTGTATGATATCATCAAGATGGTGCTCTTCAATCTCCATTACATCATCAAGTGGATTCATGATAGTTGGTTCTTGACCAACAGAAAGAGATCCATCTTTATGTTTGATTACACATTCAAGCTCATATTTATTAGACTCATCAAAAACATTGGGTTTATCATTATCTATAAAATATTTTGGAGGAAAATTAACTTCAACCAACTCATCAAATTCCTTTCATAAGGCATTGAACTTCTACCATAGATCTTCTTCCTCATGATCATCTTTAAGAGCTAATTCATCTACCTTGGTCTCATGAAACTCATCTATGATTGCCACTTCTTGAGAAATGATTTGAAAGTGTTATCCATCCTTGATAACACATTCCACTTCATGATTATGATGATCATATACAACCTTTTGATCAAATATATAATCTTCATTAAGGGCTATAAGATCTTACATCTCCTTCTCCTTCATGGTGATGCCAAGACTAGGCATTTTGAAATCATGTGATCTAGCCCAATGAGGTTGCCAAGGAGTTAGGTTTTATTCAAACAAGATCTCTCATTATTTATCAATAAAATTATCCTCCTTAGGTTACCATACCAAATTTACATCAAGGTAAAGAGTGATATGGTAAGGACAAAATGAGCTAGTTGGTGGAGGTGGTACATAAAACTCAAAATCAGGTTGAGGGTGAAATATAGGGTTTTTTCCATGGACACACATCCCTTCAAACATAGAGACATTAGCTATTATATTATCCTTTTATTAACTAATGGGAGTACCTATTGTTATTTATTCTTCATAATCACTCATGAGATTCAATTGATCAGTCATGAATTGAATTTGTTCTTCTTTACTTGCTTCTTTCATGATAGGTTCCTTTTTGAGAAGAAATGAAGTGGAGGCTTGATTGAATAGGCTCATGGATTTGAGGTAAAGGATCTGGAGTATGAGATTTAGTGGAAGGTGAAGGGGTTGGAGATGGAGTGTGGGATGAATGATAAGGCTTATGAATGGGTTTGGAAAAGAGGAAAGCACTAATGAGTTCTAATGGAAGTGAATTCTTGGACTGATCAGGAGGAGCAACATCTAAATAAATAAGAGTTGAATTTTACCAGTGATTTATTTATGTAAAACCCATATAAACCTCTTATTTCATATGGAAAAGATGATAGGAATACTCTTGAGAATGATAGGCATCATGAAATGAATTATAAGGATCATATTAAGGCTGATAAATAGGTGTTTTTTGGTAGTTATTCTCATAGAAATGCCCAACAACAAGGTGTCCATATGGATATGGAAATGAAGGGTTGTATGGCTGCCATGATTCATAGGATTGATATCCATTTTGATAAGGATGACAAAGATCACATTGGAACTAATGAAGGTCATATTGAGGTTGATAAGGATCATGACAAGGTTGACCAAGGACTTGTTAATATTGATGGGGAATGTCATAAGCTTTTAATGTCTCACCAACTTCTAGGGAAGAAAAATAAAATCCAAGGTTAGATATGAAACTTCATTAGGAAGTAGGAACACAAGAAAATTTTATGAACAATATTAAAATGGAATACCTAGTCTTATTGACTAGTTGATGTATCTTTAGAGTCACCATTGTGTACACATCATATATCACCTCCAAAACATATCTCAATAGATTTTAAAGTTCACCTCATGCAATAAATGTGAAAGGCCCTCAATTTGGGCATAGGCATAATGTTGTTATTATAGCCTATTTATACTTCAAGGTATAAAATTGAAATCCTAAAGATTTAATTGATTATAAATATCTAAAAAAAACCTATAGTTTCCTCATTAACATGTTTCAATTCACTATAAAGGTTCATTCATGTGAGAGGTGATACTGACTATCGATTTGGCTTATATGCCAAAACCCTACCCTTTAGGCTTAACTACAACTCTTGGTGTCTAGACCATATTACTTAGTTACCTAATCCTACAAGGTGTTATTAATTTTTTTATATACCTCTTATCTTATCATGTCCCTTGGAAATATTCAAGCAACTTCTTAATCACCTTTTATTATTTTTCCCCAAAACTGTCAGGGTTTGCATAAAGTAAAGTACCCTCTATCTAAGACAAAATAGAGGGTACTTCCCCTATTTTTATAGACAAAATGGATGTTTAATATGGTTCCTCAAGTTTTTATGATACTTTACACCAAATTTTAGCCCTGGATGACACCATTTTTCTTTTCAAAACATCAAAACTCAAGATAGGCTCCTTGAATGATAGACTGTGTAGGATTTTGACCTTATGGACCGTGTGTTAAGTTTGTCTAGAACCCTTATCTATTCATTATACATAATTATAGTTTTATTATGTTGATATATATTGTGGTGATTGTAATTTCAAATTATTTTGTCATTCCAAATCTCCATGTTCTTTTTTTATACCACTATCTAGTCAGGATTGAGTGCACTTACCTTGACTGTGTTTTCCCCTTTTCCTCACTCAAATGATGATTCTTGTGGGTGTTATTTTAATTTTATTTATTTAGGATACTTAATTAAAAAATATATATAATGATTTAATGGTCATTTATCAAAAATTAGGATTTTTTCATTTCACTTTTAGGTCAAGGCCGTCTCCTAGAATTTCAACTTGCTCATTATCTGATTGAAATAGTCATCTACAATCAACTATAGTTCAAAAATATTTGAAGATTATTCATAACATGGATAGGATATTCATGAATCATTATAATTAATTTATAAACTCTCCTTCATCTCACTTACCCTACATGGTCTTTGGGGTTTACAACTAAGTTCTCTTTAGACTGACTGAGAAAGACTCTCTTTAAACCCTGTAGTAGGTTACCTTATCTATCTCAGTCAATAGTTGATTGTAAGTGGATATGAAACATTTATTGGGTGTTTATGGAATCTCCCTAGATTCATTAATTTATAAAAAAAACTATCTATACCTATTACTCACCTTAAATTCTCTAAGACATTACTAAAACAACAATGTAGCTCACTGTCAACTGTGTTTGTTATAGGTGGATGTTTAAGGGCCTTAATTAGAATGATCATGGTGTGAAAATGTCTAATTGAGTCCATATTTTGGTCACAACACAGCTATATCACCTTTAAATCATTGTATATGCTCAATGAAGGTCCAAATTATGCTTCGTTTGGACTATGACACTCCTGGCCTTAAGACCCTGCTATAGGTCTCTATTTGTGCAGTGTGTACAGACTGAGAATGCTTTGGGAAGTAAAACACAATTTTTATCCCCTATTTGGTATTATTTATATTCCTTTATGTTTCCTTTCACTTGGTTTAATATTTTAAACATGGGGATAAACTTCATATTCAAACTTGGATGCTAGGGTTCCTCCTTAAGGTCTAACATGTAGTTGTCTCTGTTTGAAAATAGTTTCTTCATGAGCAACTTTATGTCTTGAAATATCTATCTCCCACTCACTCTCTAGAATTCAAACTTATTAAAGTGCATCTCCAACGTATATAACATAGGATAGACACATTTTTAGGTATTAAGATCTCACGTATTGATGCCAAAATCTATTCTCAAAACACTTAAGGATCTATATTTTGATTATTTAGGGATACCTTCCCTAAAAACATTCATCTACCTCCTGAATATAGTTTCCAACCTTAAATTTTAAATATATTCTCTCAAAAAAGTATACCATGTATTATATATCATATCAATTCTTCAATTAAAACTTTAACTCATGTTTCAACATTTAAATATGGTCCATATACTCTCTGATAAGTTGCATATAGATGAACATTTTCCTATCGTAAGAATTGAATGCAAACTTATACAGTCAGCTAAATATGTGTTCTGATAAATTTAGGATTTTTATAATTTTTATAATGTACTTATAAGACTCTAAGATATTTGAATAAACTATCAAATCTCCTTTTCATCATGGTGATGCCAAGAGAGACCTCTATAAGTGAATAATATCTTGCATATAGGCAATAAAAGGGAAAGGTGAACAATAAGCATCTCAGACCTCCATTTGAGTTCTAGTCCCAAATTGAAGATTCCAGATGGATTAATTGAATTTTAAAGGACCTCTTTAAGGATTCAAATTTTATTTCAACAAACTTATCTTGTGAGGACACCTATAGGTGCATAAGGATTGTAGGCAGGTAGAAAAGTAAAATTGGGAACATTTGTGGCATACTTTACCTTTCATGGTCACTTAATATATTAAAATGATATTAGGATGAGACATTAGGATGTTTAAAACACTCAAAAAAACTTTAAAACCTCATTTTCAATGTGAAATTCTGCTTGTAAACACCTAATACAAAATAGATAGGGATAACCAGTGATTGTGGTATAACACATGGGCTTGAAAACTATGAAGATGTCTTGTATAATGAAGTTTCAAGGTGGAGTGGAGTCAATATGACCTTGGAAAATATAAAATATGTTAAAATAGCCCCTTGGAATTGATTATAAGTCAATAAACTCTAAAAATGGTGCAAGACTACCTACAACTCAGAAAATTGTATTTGCCTACAATTTGTGATGATTAACACATCAAAACCTCATGAAACACGAGATAAAGTATGGGGAGAATTTTATAAGGAATTAAAAATCCTCTAAAACAAATCTAAGCATCTTATTCATGTTAAATTTATCAAACCAAGGCAAAACCTAAAGGGTACATAGATGAGCAAGCAATTTTGAACACTCAACTTCAAATAGATGATCCATAAAGAACAATCCACCATTATTAAAAATTATTATATGAAAATTATTTTTTATAAATTTAAAATGACATCCTAAAATTATTATACTTGAAACCCCTTGTTCTGACCATACCAAACAAAAACCTACAAGTCACTTTTGTATGTCAAGAAGGACAAAAATGGAGTAGAATGGTTTTGGGTAGAAAATTTTACTTAAAAATAAATTAAATAATAGATATGAGTTTATGGAAGATGAATAATCAAACTTAAACATTTTTCAAGTGGCACATTTCCCAAGGAGGTTGTACAAGTACCAATATCTCCTTTTTCCTTAATAAAATTGACTTTTCTCTAAACAACTTGCCATATTTTCAGTTATGTAAGTTATATAAGACTTATAATTCCACATGGGATATGAAATCACATTTTTAAACTTGAACATTTCCCAATAAACTTGTACAAAGTATTGAATGCAGTATATTATCTCCTCAAATAACCCAAAAATGTTATAAGGACATAAAAACAGATTGACCAAAGATAATATAACATTAATTGACATAAATTAACCTATGAAACACCTCATGACAATATATTATACCCAATTATAGACCTAAAAAGCCAATTTTTTTACTAGGGGTGCCCTAATTTGACCTAAACAATCCTAGAAGGGGAAATCCACTCTTGTGCATGTTTGAAAGGTACCTCCTAGGATATACCTTGAAGGTATTACAAGGGTCTTCAAAATATCACCCATTAGTTCCTTCCATGTAAATAAAAATTGTACTTGTTCCTTGAAGGAAAAATCCACTCTCGTCCCTATTTGAAATTTATCTCCTAAGAGATACCTTGAAAGGGAAATCCACTCTTGTCCTAGTTTGAAAGGTATCTCCTATGAGGTACATTGAAGGTACTATAATGGCCTTAAAAATATCACCTAGTAGTTCCTTCTGTGTAAAGGAAAATTCCCCTTGTTCCTTGATGTAAGAAATCCACTCTTGTCCCTATCTGAAAGGTATCTCCTAAGAGATACCTTGAAGGAGAAATACACTCTTGTCCATGTTTTAAAGGTATCTCATAAGAGATACCTTGGAGGTATTACAAATCCCTTAAAAATATAACCTAGTAGTGCCTTCCATGTAATGGAAAATTCCACATATTCCTTGGAGGAGAAATCCACTCTTGTACCTATTTGAAAGGTATCTCTTAGGAGATATCTTGAAGGGGAAATCCACTCTTGTCCATGTTTGAAAGTGTTATAGGCTTACTTATCACCCTTGGATAAGGTTTAAGAGGCTCTCTCTAAATAATAATACAATATTGGGATAACCCCAGGCTATGGGTGACCTATGTTGGAGCTAAACCTCCATAGTAGGTCAACTTCCTCTTTGATGCTCACCTAAGACTAATGCTAAACTAATGCTCAACTTTATTAATCATATATCTTCTTTATGCCTTGGATCTTGGACCAAAATAACTATAGGTGAAAACCAATCTAAGGATATTGGTTTTTATATAGTTTTATATATGTATATATTAATTTATTCAATGTCTGGTCCCATCTGAGTCTACATCAAGCTTTACTCTTTTACTTTTTCCACCAACATGGATCACACCTGAGTTTAGGTCTTTTGGCTTTACTTGTCAAGTTGGGTCCATTTTTCTTCATTGACTTTCATCTAATGTCCAAGCTCATCCATTTGCTATTGGTTGTAAGCAATCAAACTAGATAATTGACCCTTTTGACTTTATTCTACTCTATCAGATTTTTGAAATCTAATTAAATATGGATCATAGATCTTTGGGACCCACTACCTTGATCTCAATTTATCATTGGTTCCTAGGATTTTTTGACTATTTAAATTGATCAAGCTCCTATGTGCTTGACACTTATCAGTGGCAC
Source organism: Torreya grandis (assembly GCA_037957365.1). Taxonomy (NCBI): domain Eukaryota; kingdom Viridiplantae; phylum Streptophyta; class Pinopsida; order Cupressales; family Taxaceae; genus Torreya; species Torreya grandis. The sequence goes on from JARHVA010000229.1 coordinate 6,427,019, forward strand.
ATTCCTTTTCAAGTTCCCGCTAAGGATTCTCAATCCAAATGGTCACTTTATGGGTCTTAAAAATGATAATTTCTTGACTAAATTTGTAATTTTATAACTTGAAGTGCAAAGATCATGAGGGTACCAAAATTACAAAGAATGGACCCAATACTAAAAGGAACAAACCCCTTTGATCCACTATCCATTTCATATTTTTACATGCTTTTATAAAATGTTAAAGTTGATTAGTTCTTATGATCTTGCATGATGTCTTGACAATGGTTTGGTCTAAAATAGCCAACTATGGAAATTTAGCAAATTTTGCATTAGGAGCTCAATTTAAACATGCATATCTTCTTTTGTGAGTCATCACATGTGCCACAACTTGGTCCATATGAAATAGACTCTAAAATGAATAGACACATATGATTGTTTCTTCTTGAGACTGCCACACGTGTGAGATATAATGCCATGAAAATGCCTACTCAAATTTTATTCACTAGAACCAAACATCTGGACAAGCTTTAGATGGAATGAATGGACCAAATGAAATCCACACACTCCCATGCTTATCTTGAACATTCTATAGGGTCTCTACAACTCTGGACCAGTCTTTAGAAATTGATGAATTATACTTTAACCTAAAGTACTTCAAAATCTTTGTGAGCTTCATGATTTATCTATTCCATTCATTCCATCTATAGCTAGTTCAGACCATTTTGATCATTTGATCGATCAAGAACTTGCCTCTTTCTCTACATCAAGACCATTAGAAACTAGGCACATGTTTAGTATGTGGGCCAATGTTTCTAGTAACTTGTAGGGAAGCATGCCTACTATTCTTGAGAACCCAGTTCATTTTGTCTTAACTGATCCATTGGGCATGGAGTCACTTCTCTAAAACTGAGATAATCATTAAGATGATGCAAGGCTACCTCTTTTCAAGAACTTCCTCTTGAAACAATAAGGACTTAAACAAAATAACAAAGGAAAATGCAAGAAAGAAAATGCAAGAAAGAAATAACAACTAAGCTACTAAACAAATGCACACAAGGGCACTTAGAGAAAAGTATAAAAGCCAATCTAATATACAAGTTGATCTTGACCTCCACAGTATGTTTATGAAGGCTATCCTCTTTATTCTCATCAAGATCCTCTTTTAATGGTAGGGGGTGAATAATTTCACCTTGCTTACAACATAAGAGGGTATCCTTCTTACTAGGTACTTTGAATGCTCTTTTAAGTGGCTCTTGAATTGAGGAGAGAGTCTTAGAACTATTATACACCAAGCTCATTGAGCTGAGCTATGGTTGTTTGATTCTTTTTTAGTACAACTAGCCCTTCCTCTACTAAGAATGACTCCTGGACTACTTCAATTGACACTTCCTCCTTTTTTATGCCCTTCTAGACTATTTACCATGATGGAAATGAGTATGGGATGGACACTTTTACTTCTTTTTGGATGGTTATAGGAGAGGGTGTCCTTACAAGCAAGGGAAAAAATATAGCCAGGGTCAAAGGTTTTAGAGAATATCCATTATGGGATGACTTTAAGTTCTTGAGTGGGAAATGGCATAGGGGGAGGAGAGGGACAATTCTTATGACAAGGTTGATAAGTTATTTGAGGGCCACTTAGGGTGAAAACATAAACATTATCTATACGATAAGTGTGAAATTGAGGTAGAGAATAAGCATAATGATCAAAAGATGACTGATTGTACATACCAAATTATGATGATTAGGAACTTAGTTAGGTTACTTAACCAAATATAGATGTTTGAAGTCACCATTGATTTTTGAAAACCTACCTCCAAAGGCTGATACACAAAAGGGTAACACCAAAAATCCTTCCATTACTTTAGAATTGAGTCCCATCAAGCATGATTTAAATTGTTATATGCTTAATTTACACCCTTAGAGAGGTTTATTTAGGCTCTCTCCAACTAAGCTTATAAGATTCAGATAACCCCAGGCTATGGATGAATTGTGTTGGGGCTAAACCTTTAGAGTAGGATGGCTTCCTCTTTGATGCTCACCTAAGACTAATACTAAACTAATGCTTCATGGGGAAAGAGGTCAGAAAGAGAATAAGGGCTCTTAAGAATTTTAACCAGGGGATGCAACCAAATTTAAGAGGGAAACTCCCATAATCTTGAACCCACATTAGATTAGTAGAGGACAATACTAGCTTCAAAAAACTTAAGATCAAGATAATTTGCATAATTATTTCATATAAGAGGTTTAGAATAGAACACTAATCTAGACCTACACACAACATTGAAAACTACCTAAACAAAGTAAAAAAAAAGGACCATGGATGAGGAAGATTATCCTTCATGCAATGCCATAATCCATAACTTGCCAAACACAAATTCAAGGTATAAGATAGGTAAAAAAAGTCCTTATTTAATTAAGAGGGAGTATTTATAAATGCTTGATAGGGTCAAGCCTAATCAAGTTGAACATACTTTACAGTATCTCAAAGAACATCCCATCTCTTAGAAAGATAAAAATGTATACAATTTGAGAACCCCTTACATAATGGAAAGAAAGGGATAATATAGAGAGAGAGAGAGAGAGAGAGAGAGAGAGAGAGAGAGAGAGAGAGAGAGAGAGAGAGAGAGAGAGAGAGAGAGAGAGAGAGAGAGAGAGAGAGAGAGAGAGAGAGCACATTGTTCATGACAATTAATGAGTTGTCAACTTTTAAGAGATATTTCACCAAGCTTTTGGTCCAATCAAAATAAGTCATTATGAACAAGATATATGTGATCTTGCTATAAATTAATTCTCCAACTACATTTCCAATTCCCCAAGTCCTTTTGATTTGGATCTTCCCCCTGATATCATTATTAAGATAAAATGATCATATCTTCAAACTACCAAGGACACATCATGTATATTATAAGTAACAGTTTGTCAAGGACATGACTTGGATTATCTTCTCATTAATCATATATCTACTCTGTGCCTTGGATCTTAGACCAAAATAACTATAGGTGAAAACCAATATAAGGATATTGGTTTTCATATAGTTTTATATATGTATATAATACTCTATTAGATGTTTGGTCCCATCTGAGTCCACATCAAGCTTTGATCCTTTACTTTTTTTACCAACTCAGATTAGACCTGAGTTTGGGTCCTTTGGCTTTACTTGTCAAGTCAGGTCTATTTTGATTCATTGATTTTTTTCAAATGTCTCAATTCATCCATTTGCTATTGGTTGTAATTAATCGACTTGGATTATTGACCCTTTTGAATTTATTCTACTCTATCATAATTTTTAAATTTGATTAAACATGGATTGTGGATCTTTAGGACCCACTACCTCGAGCTTGGTTTCTCATTGGTTCCTAAGATTTGGTGACCATTTGACTTACTCGAGTTCCTGTGTGCCTGATACTTGTCAGCCACATTATTATGATCCACACTTATAATATTAAAAAATAATGTAGAATATAATGTAGATCAACACATCACAAAATATATAGGTAGATCAAGATGTCCAAATATTCAATATATGTAGAAATAGAATACTCTTAAGGTAGGGAAACACCATACAATACTCTATGAAAAAATAACTCCATAATGTCTCTTCAAGGGGACAACCTTCAATATCCTCTTACAATAAAAGACTCAATGCTTACTTCCCTTTTTACAATGATAATCATCTCCTTTAGATAGACGTCTATCTAACTAATGATGGATGGGTAACCTCTTAATCCCAATGTAGGCCGGCCATTACCCAATAAACTAATTCTACAAGTTACTCCATTATCATAATATATTGGACCCATATAATTAACTAATGGGATGTGTGCCACATATCAACATATCCATCAACCCATATACATTAATATATCATATCCCTAGGTACATAGCATTACTTCTCTCCTTGACATGTTTCATCCCCAAAATATAGGAAGAAACCAATAATGAGTGTGATTCAAATCATTGCACACTTGTATCCAATATCAATCATCTAGCCATCCGTATGTGATCTTGGTAGGTGATATCTCTCCAAGCTTGTTTCCAAAATCCATTATGATCTTATGATTATGTTCATGATCATAATTGTACTGCTTTTGTGTCCATACATAATTATTCCTCTTTTGATTCCATGTACTATATTTTGCTATGCTACTCTGATTCCAACCATGACCATAGTAGGTGTTCTTCCATGCATAGTCATAGTGATTTCCTTATTCATTTCATGTTCAATAGGCCACTACATTACTCTAATTCCATACCTAACCATAGTATTTCTTTTTTGGCTTCCATACATAGGCATAGTGATTGGAAATATGATTTCTTGTATAGCCAAAATTATTGTTGTTATGACACTCCCTCACTTGGTTCTATGAATGTTTCCTCTCATGATGATGTGGGTGTCTATATACCTCAAAAAATTTTAATACTTTTACATTATCCACCTTTCTTCTACTTATTCAACTTTTCCTTCATTATATCTTGAGTAGATAAAGTGTTACTTTTTGATTGTATTGTGTCTTTATCTATGTCATTTAAATATTCCTCATGATATTCATCACCTGTTTCAATCTCATCCTCATGATCTACTTGGAATGTTATTGGTGCCTTTCCCACTATGATATCTTATAAAGTGACCTTTTTCCTATACCAAAACTTCATGAACTTTTTTTGAACATTAATATTGATTTTTTCTAAAGTCTCTAACCATGGATATCCAAGAACCATATCCAAATCATAAAAATATGAATGCAAAACATATTTTTCCATACTGAGCTTCAAATCTTCAAACATTGGAATATTATTATCATCTACTTGAACCTCCTTGATATTCTTTCCTTGAACATGTAGATGTTTGGCCACATTCATGTTGATGAATTTATACTTACTTGTAGGGTTTATGGACACAACAACCTTATTTTTTTGAATGCATCCATAAAATTTATTCAAATTTTTTTTGAGCTAAATTATTTGAACTCTTATCATCCAATTCTTCTTCTTCTTCACTTATATGTTCTTCCTCATTGTCATTATTTTCTTCCAATAATTTTTCTTCTTCAATATCTTCATTCTCTTCTTCATTTCCATCATTATTTTCTTCCTCTTTTTCATCCTCTTTTTCTTTTATATCCCATTGATCTAGGAAGACCCATTCCATTTATTCCTGTGAAGAATACTTTTGTATAAAGCTCAACTGATTAAACCAATGTTGTGCAGACCTAGACAAAGAAAGAGACAAACATATTTGCCACAATTTTTTTGAATATTATTCTCCTTAAAAAGGATCTACCATTCTCTAGCATCAATATCATCATCCCCTAAAAATACTTACAACTTCATGATCCATAAAAAACTAGGGTTAATGAAATACCATAAAATATCAATAACTCATTCAAACATGATCAAAATAATCCAAAATTTTTACTGTAGTTTTTCCTTATGATATTGGAACTTTATCAAAAATTTCGTGAAAATTTTCCACAAATTTTGGCCTATAAATTGAATATATGAAAAACCATAAAATCATAATAACTCGCTATAAACATATCAAAAACATCTAAATTTTTTTTTTTATCTTTATTGTATTATGATAAATAATAATTAAAAATTTAATAAAAAAATTCCTTATATTTTGTAAGATATGGCAAAATGATTACAAACCCTAAAATATGAATAACTCCCTCAAAACTGATCATAAAGGATAGATTTTTTTACTAAGACTTTATTGTAATATTATTAATATCTAGTAAAAAAATTGTGCAAAAATTCATAAAATATTGAAAGATATTTATGATTCTAAAAAACTAGGGTTTCACTCCACAAAAATTGCCCAAATCAAAGCTTTGATACCATTTGTTATGATCCACACATAATATTTAGAAATAATGAAGAATATAATGTACATCAACACATCACAAAAGATATAGGTGGACCAACATTTCCAAATATTCAATATATGCATAAATAGAATAGTCTTAAGGTAGGGCAACACCATACATTACTCATTTAAGAAGGAATAACTCCATAATGTCTCTTCGAGGGGAAAACCTCTAATATCCTCTTACAATAAAAGACTCAATAATCACTTCTCTCTCTAAAATTATAATCGTCTCCTTTATATAGACCTCTATCTAACTAATAATGGATGGGTAACCTCTTAATCCCAATGTAGGTCGACCATTACCCAATGCATTAATTCCACAAGTTACTCCATTATCCTAATATATTGGACCCATTTAACTAACTAAGGGGATGTGTGCCAAATTTTGGAATCTCCATGAACCCATATACATTAATATATCATATCCATAGGTACATAACATGATCATTACTTATCAGGTTCTTGTCAAAGATTTTGAATCCAAACAGTCACTTTACGGGTCTTAAAAATGATGTTCACATAGATGTCTATTGTAATGCCTACTCAATTTTTGTATCACTAAAACCAAATTTTTGGATAAGCTTTGGATGTAATGAGTGGACTAGATTAATTACATGTGCTCCCATGCTTATCTTGAGCACTTTATAGTGTCTCTACAACTCTAGAAAAGTCTTTAAAAATTGATGAATTACACTTTAAGTGAACTTAAAATGCTTCAAAATCTTTGTGATCTTCATGATTTCTCTATTCCACTCATTCCATCTAGAGCTAGTTCAGACCATTTTGTTCATTTCATTAATCAAGATATTTTAATCCTCTACATTAGGACTATTAGAAATTGGGCACATTCTTGGTACGTGGGAAAAATATGACTAACATAAAGGTATCTCCTAAGAGGTACATTGAAGGTATTACAAGGGCCTTCAAAATATCACCCAATAGTTCCTTCCATGTAAATTAAATTTCACTTATTTTTTGAAGGAGAAATCCACTCTTATCCTTATTTGAAATGTATCCTAGGAGATACCTTGAAGGGAAAATTGAATCTTGTCCATGTTTGATAGGTATCTCCTAGGAGATAAATTGAAGGTATTATAGGGGCCTTCAAAATATCACCCAATAGTGCCATCTATATAAAATAAAATTCCACTTGTTCCTTGAAAGAGAAAACCACTCTTGTGCTTATTTGAAAGGTGTCTCCTAGAAGATACATTAAAGGGGAAATGCATTATTTTTCATGTTTCAAAATAATCTCCTAGGAGATACCTTGAAGGTATTACAAGGGCCTTCAAAATATCACCCAATATATCACCATTTGTAATAGAATAGAAGTAATAATAGTTAGAATTTTCTCATTCTTCGATCTTAATAAGTGCCCCTCACAGGTGTGACTAGATGTTTTTGATGTTCCTTTGATGCCTTATCTATTTGTTATCTCTTTTCTTCTACTTTTATAGTATCAATCTTTTCTTTCATTATAGACCTTAATTCATGCATTATGCTCCTTTATACTCTTAGTATTTAAGGGTTTGATCTATTTTATGAAACTATAGTCTAAGTGCATTAAATCTCTCAACACATTGGAAGACCCAACCTGAGGAAGAAGCTTGGGTGCCTTTGCAAGTAACTCTTTAAAAATTGTAGGTTCTCGAGCCTTCCTCCTATTTTGAAATTTTACCTCAACTGGTCTACAAATTAGAGTTTGTGGTTCTCTCATCTATAGGTATACTCCCTTGTGAGTCATAAATAACTATGGATAAAAATCCATATTTATTTATTTTGGAACACTTTATCTTTGGCTTTAGACTTGCTCGGTGTAGCTAGCAGTTCTTTGGCACCTTTTAGCAATTCCCCTTTCAACCTCTTCCTTTCTCAGGGCCCCTTTTCAAATATTTGCCTAAGTATCAACATCCATCTACTTCTTCCACATGGTAACCTAACACTCATCTACATTGAAGAGGCTCTCATTTCACTTTGGTTTAGTGCTAGTTCGACACATGACATCCCCATGCTCTTCAAAGAAATTTCCTTCTAAGTCAGACCTCCAAATAGCGTTATTGGCTAGTTAGTAAATAAACAAGGACCACTGAGCCTTTTACTTGGTGAATGCAATTTCAACACATGGTTACCTCACACTCAATTTTGTAAAGAAATTATTGACTTCCCAAAAATGAGTGTCTACTTTATATGTGGTATCCTTGCACTCAACATTGCCAAAGAAGTGGCCATTTTTTTAGAAGTACAAAATTGGCATGTGTCATCTTCATGCTTATCCATGATCAATTTAGTTATGTATGACCTTGGAGATACATCATTGGCCATTCAAAAAAATGAAAGGACACGCCATTTTTTTTAAATAGGGGTATCACCCTTTAGTGCCTTCTGTGTAAAGGAAAATTCCACTTATTCCTTGAAGGAAGAATCCACTCTTGTGCCTATTTGAAAGGTATCTCCCAGGAGATACCTTGAAGGGGAAATCCACTCTTGTGTATGCTTGAAATGTATCTCATAGGAGATAACTTGAAGGTATTACAAGGGCCTTCAAAATATCACCATTTAATCCCTTCCATGTAAAGGAAAATTTCACTTGTTCCTTGAATGAAAAATCCACTCTTGTCCCTATTTAAAATGTATCTGCTAGGAAATACCTTGAAGGGAAAATCTATCCTTGTGCATGTTTGAGAAACAAATAAAGAATTCACATCTTCTCAACAATATGCAATTATTTTGGACATTCCCAAATAGAAACTACCCTTCAAACTTTTTGAAGCAGACAAAATGTCTGAATGAAATGACCCTTTGGTTTTTTTGTGAAACACTTAGCCCAATACAAGTAGGATTTGACCAAGACATTGAATTACTTAGAAATTTTTGCAGTGGACAAAATTTCCATTAGAAATAAGACCTTGTTATTTTTTATTGAGAGAAAAATATTGAAGACCTATTTCCATTAGACATTGTTTTCATGCAAAAAACCTAAAAAAGTCTAAGAAAAGACCAAAAAAAGACCAAATTAGGAGGCCATTCAAGTTATCAAGTTATCAACCAGTAGTGATTTAAAGGTGAAGGTAAGTTATAATGGGAGATACATTCAATGTCCCTTTGAATGTATAACACCACCCTTTAAGGTGTTTACTAGGAGATACCTTCAAGGGCCTTAAAGTACACTAGTAATACCATCATGGTTAACTTGAAGGTATCTTCAAAGAGATGTCTTATAAAAAAAAATAACTTTTGTGTATGATTAAAAGGTATCTCCTAGGAGATAACTTGAAGGTACCTATTGATGGGCATTTTGACACATTTCAGAAACATACTTCTCATATTTCTTTTTTGAAATAATTTTTTGTGGATTCTTTTGCCTATTAAATTATATTGGTTGGTGCACATTATTTATGCCAATGTACACTCCCATATTGAAATTATCAATTGGAGTAGGATTCTTGACTTTTTATGTCATGGTTTCTTTGAGGAGAAGCCATGAATTCAATACCTTTTCCATAGTATTATTCTAATTTCATGAAACTAGCCTATGTTTGTCAAAATAAGCATCTAGTGCTAGTAGTGATAAATACCTTCAAAAATCTACTCTAGATATGCATGCAAAAACCATTTGGATACACATGTGGTGTATAAAAACATCATTTTAACCTTGCCTATGAATAATAATTCTCAAAGGAGGTCAATGCATGGCATTACCTCAGGCTTGGCCATAGCCAAATGTAATCCCTATCTCTTAAGTGCTAGTAAGTCTATGATGAATAGTCACTCTGAGGGAGATAGATTTCTATCCAGTGAAAACATGTCAAAAAATATCAACATCTCATAATATAGAGTAGGTCCCATACCTATTATCAAAAATAGTGGTATCATAAATTGTATCCTTCAATTGGATCGAGTCCTTGATAGAAAATGGTGATGGTGAAAGTGATCCCATGAATGCCTTAGATGAAGATGCCATTACAATTATGTGTAGTTCTTGTATTTTGTTTACATGCTTTATGGAAAACTCCTTTTCACTAGTCATTTTTTTACTTACAATAGTCTCATAGGTAGCAAGGGCTTTTTTTGTGAAAGATAATAGTCGAGTTTGGATTCATTCAAGAGCAATGAAGACATCAATAGATGCACGCCATGCATATAACCTTTCAAATTTAATTTCAATTTGTTATAAATGCCCAACATTCACATTTTTTATACTTTATGCATAGTTCATATCTAGTTAGTTTAGTTGGTAGGTATCCTTAACAAGTTATCAAGAAGTATTTTGCTTTATTTGCCAAGTATATTGGGATTTCAGTAGTCGGGAATTAGGGGTTGGGTTTTGTGTTGTGATCGATCCTAAAAAATATCTGAACAATTTTTTTGAAAATAAAGGCTGATACAAAAAACCCAAAGAGCAAAATTGTTGATAAAATACAACCCTTAAAGTTATCGAATTATCAACTAATAGTGCTTTTAATGTGAAATAAATTTCTACTAGGAGATACATTCAATGTCCCTTTGAATGTATGACAACACCCTTTGAAGTTTTCTCTAGGAGATTCATTTAAAGTCCTTAAAGTACACTTTTAATACCATCATGGTTAGCTTGAAGGTATCTCCTAGGAGATACCATAAAAGTACATATTTATGGGCATTTTGACACATATTGAAAACATAATTCCCTTCATCTTTCTCCTTTGAAACAAAGGTTTATAGATTCATTTGCCCATCAAATTATATTGGTTGGTGTACATAATTTATTTTTGGTTTGGTCATACCTTATTATTTTAAGTATGAGCTAATGTATATATTACAAAGATTTAATATCTATTTTGTATTGTAGTTTAGAATTAACAATTATTGATATACATTTAATCATTGCTTAATGATAATTTTTTTTATAAACCAATGCAATATGCAACTTGAATTTTACCAAATATCTATATTTAAATAATTTCAATTAATTTTTATGATGTATTTGAGTGAAAAAGGAATTCCCACATTTAAAGGTAGAAGAAGGCCTACCTCGAAGAGAATTTGGGTAAAATTTAGAAGAAGGCCTCACTCCAAGGGAATTCAGATAGAGTACCATTTAACCTATCAAAACTCAAATTGAATCCACATCAACATGTTTCATTTTATGATGGTGACAAAATTCATCTTGTTGATTAGTATTTTGAATTGTTTAGTCTACCAAACATGCATGCAGATATATACTTGTTTAGCACTACATCAGGAAAGGAATCTTCTCCAATTGGAATAATCCTTGCCTATGATAGGGATGAACTTGAAGATGTCCTTCAATTCTAACTAGAAGTATGGAATGGGGAAGAGAAAATTCTCCATCGAGGTACAATTAATTTAAATAAATTTAAACCCAATAAAATGGAATTGATAAAAAATAATTTTTCTCCTTCTTGTGAAACATTTAGGTTTCATTTGAATAGTTATGACAACTTTTAAATGTCTGGGTTGATAGACAGAGATAGTTTGGTCATTAAAATATAAAACATGTTTAAATAAAAATATGAAGGGGAAACCACTTCTTCTAATTTCCACCATGCAAACATGTATTTAAGATACCCTATAGTCATGACAGAAAAAAACATTGAAGAAAACAAGACAAGCAACGGCAACATATTTGTATGCAGATTTGAAAGAGGCCATACAAGTACTCACACTAATGGAAAAAAATAAGATCAAACAAAAATTTAAAACACTCTTGTTGACACAAAAAATTTATTAGACACATAATGAATTCTGTACATGGCATATTTCCTCTAGCAATTATGCCTTGAACATTCTTATAGAGCTCTATGAATTGGGGGATGCTAATATCAAAATAATAAATCTGAATGAAACAGAGCTGAATGATATAATTAATTCATTTGTAAAACATAATGAGGTTTTAATGAAGGATGCTTTGTTAACTATTTTTTATCCAATCAAACCTAAATTTATTATTGAATCAAAGGAAGTCCTCAAAGATATGATGGAGAAAAAAATTGTAAGGTTTAAAATTGTAGATGGCCAAACATAATTACAACACAATAGAGAATTATTTTGGAAGAGGAATACAATTCACTATCATTGAGAAATAAATATTCTGTTAGAAGGGAAAGATTTCTAAAAAAATTTACTCTATTTTATAATGTGTAAAAAATATGTAACCAATATAATGAAGCCAATGAAATAATTTATAAGGCTTCATTTATATAAAGAGTTTGATTTGCACATGATCTTATCAAACTGAGAGGTTGGAATAGTCTTTAAATAGGGGAAAAAATATATAAGAAATACATGAATAAAATAGACACTTGTTCACACAAATAAACTATTTAGCACAATAACTATAGTAGAGAAAATGCCTTTTTATCATGGAATAGTCCATTTGGGATTGTTTTGATAAGGCATTTGATTTATTTGAAAGTGGTACTTTACTTGGTTCAAATAAATAATATTTAAATATAATTGGTATAATAGTAATTATAAATGTTCAAGGTATTTTAGACAAACAAAAATTAGAACCAATAAATTTATTGGAAACATGATCTATTTCATTCTTGAAAACCCCTAGTTACAATAACATGGATACTTGGTACAAAAAGGTGAAGCTGGAAAGTAACATACTATCAAAAAATTAGATTATTTTAGAAACTATGATATGACACTTCCACCAGAAAAAATAGTCACACCTAAAGAGGTAATGGAGCATTATACAATTTCTATGAAAAGGTTTGACTATTTGTGTGTCTTGAATGAAGGTATTTCAAAAAATAAAAAAGACTCAAAAGCATTATCTCAATATTCATTAAGCATATTAAAAAATTATCTATATAATGATGGTGGTCAACTTCTCAAGATAGATATAGAAATATTCAGCAACCATTATGGGCCCCCATGTCTTTGGCCATACATTTTAGAAGATTTTAGAGCAATGTTAATTCTTGGTTTGAACGTCGATTTGATAATTATTGATCTTTTGAATCTCACTAAAGTTTTTAATGAATAAAATCTTCAACTATTTTTTAGGCATTGATTGATAAAGTAATTATTAGGGCCTTCAATGTATTCATCATCCACAAACTAGAACATTGGTGTAGCATTTAGACCTCTCTCAAGAATCTATGTGTTGGTGATTTCCATTCCATGAAAGATACATGTGTCATACTATGGGGTCTAGGTAGTAATGGATTTGATTAGACACATATTAAATGTATCAATTTTTGTCAGGATCCCTCTCATTTTCAACTACAATATTTTAGCCTCCATTTAGAACAAAATAGACTAGAGGAAGCTTTTCACATCTACAAAGATGTACCAGCATTTCAAATGATTGGTTCAAATAAAATAGTAAGGCCATTAAAAAATGAACTAGATAACATATTTTGAGATAAACTTATCTTTACTTTCAATGTTTCAAATGCATGTGATGTGTTAGGGGTATATACAAGAGATGGATTAGTGTGTGCTTGTACAAACTTTCAAAGAAATTTATCTTACATTACAGAAACTGAAGAACAAACAATTTTTAATGCACAATTTCAAAATTGTTTGACAAATTCAAAGCACCTAATACAAAAAAAATTCTTCGATCAGTACCAGGTGCATATCATTTTTAATTTATTTTATAATCATGCTTCATTTTTCAAATATAACATCTTAACAATATTTTGGTGTGTATGCTTTATTTTTCAAACCTAATAGCTTAGTAATCTTTCGGTGTGTAGCACTAATATCATTAAATGAAAATGAAGAAACAATAATAATGGAAGATCATATCAATGAACATGACAGGTTACAAGTTGAAGATGGTAAGATAAGATCATGCATATTTTTTTAATTATATAATTTTTTATTTATCTATGATTCATAATACTGATAGAATATTTTTTCATCTATTTATGTCTCAATTAAAATAGTTCACAATGCAAATCTAGAACTTTGTGTCTCCAACACAACAAACCATGACACAACTCTACAGGTTGGTGCCTCCATGAAAAAAGCATAAGGTAAAACTCTACAACAAGACACATTTTTAAAATACAAATATCAAATCAATTGATTTTGAGAATTTTTAGTTACTACATTATATAATATCTTATAGGGAATAAAGAACCAAAGTTTCAATGAAGAGTGTACCTATACAAACTATAAAAAGGTAAAAAAAAAGTGAAAACCACTTTCAATAAATGTGTAATTATACAATTTCATACAAGTCTAGAATATATTAATTATCTTTATTTATTTAAACACATTACAATTGAATTTTTCTTCATGGACAAGAGATTGTAAAAGATAATAAAATATAGACTTGCATAAGCTTGGGATTTGGAAGTGTGGGTTCATTTTATTATTGTGTAGACTTGAATGTGGTTGTATTTACCCATTAAAATGTCATTTACATGTTTCATTTACCCATTACAATGTTGTTTACATGTTTAATTTACCCTATTTGAAATAACACAATATGTGTTATACTATGTCTTCAATACAATAAATTTTGATGCAGATTATCCATGTGTTCTTTATCAATAAAAATAAATAAAGTATATTGTGCTAGAAATAATTATATTTCTATTGATTTAAATAGTTTTTAATTTAATGTATCTTATTGAAATTATATGAAGGGGGTTCAACTATTAAGGTGTATATTCTTTTGAATTTAGTGATAGTGAACTATGGATTAGAAGAGTAAATCCTATTTTATTTGCTATGATGGGCTATATAAACATATAAATATGTATTGGTATGCATAAGAACAACTGATACTTTCATTATTTTAAGAATATAAATGTTGGTTGATCAATGTTAAATTTTTATCAATATCTATGAGAAATGAGTTATAACAAAACAAGACTATTTCATAATTTGATAAAGTCATGGTCAAGTTATAAGAATTCAATATGAACATTTATATGTTGGTGATGTAAGCTAAATTGCCTACATATGTAAGTTGTGTCGTAGCTATTTGTCATCATTTACTTCACTTTTATTTATTTTATTTTTTGAGATCCTACTATCTATGAAAGATATATCATTGGATAAATATAATTTAATACATTAATAGCTCTTAAGAAATCTTCATGTATCCCTCACTGACTTCTATTTGCATCTAGACTCTTCCAACATATTTTATACATACATGTATCTATAATGTTATAAGCATGACTAAGAGCATACCAACTGAAGTTGGTAGACTATGAGAGAAGTATGCCATTAATGGCAACCAGTAGCATTGTAGCTCTGACAGGAATGAGTGAGTATTTAGGAAGAATATGTATTTGGCATGGGCCTTAGAATAGATATAGAAGTTATGTTGTCTGATTGAGCATGGTAGATCATCACTATTCATCTAAAATGTGTTTAATGAATGTTGACTATAATTTATGAATGAGTTTAATAATATGAATGATAAAATAAGTTGCTAGTTCTTTTCTTTATTCTTTAATATGTGTTTGAATGGATTTCTATGTGTTTCACTACTGAGTGGTTTGATAGTTTTATATGTATGTTTGCATTATACTATCACTGGCTATTTTCCCAATATTTCAATACTACAAGTGGTTATATCATTTGGCATTGTAAGTGGTTGTCACCATGAGTGGTTTGTCAGTTCTTACATTATATGCATATATATATGTTACAAAACTGGAAATAGAAATGGTACAACCATGTATAATGAGTATAGTTATAATCTGCCTGAGCATGTATTTATTTTTTTGTGTTCATATGAATCTTTATAAGATTTAAATAAATGCAAAAAAAATGAATCAAATGAAATGCATTATGTTTTTATGTTACAATAAGAAATGTAAATCAAAATCACATCAACGACCAATCTATTAACATGTAAAACATTTTCTTATAAAATTACCATGTTATATTTATTATAATATAATATTGTTAATAAATGATTCATTTCTTTTTAACAAATTGTAGGCATTTCAAAAGAGGAGATAATATCAAATTCTAAAAAACTATTGATTTTGGGGTTGGATGACTTATTATTTATTGTACACAAAATAAAAGATATGTAAATGCATGATACATGAATAAAAGAATATTATAAAATATAAAATATGTCATACTGCATTCAAGATCATTCCAATTTTTTTTTGAAGGTGGCACTGCAGTCTTTTTCTCACATTGACATTTGATCAATGATAGAGGACAACCATTTGAGGATACTCATTCAAGCCATGGGTTACACAAGTTTAAATTTCATGTTTTTTGGGGGGAAAATATATTTTAAGTCATTTAATATAAACATAAAAATTGGATGAATTTATTTTTAAAGGGACCTTTGGAGATGATTTTTCAATTGCAAACACATTGTTCATTAATTGTAATTCTCAGAGTTGTGTTACAAATCACAAAATTGAAAATGAGTTATATTACATGAAGTAAATATATTTGAAATGGAAGTTAGAAAGATGAAAAGGATTGGAGAATAAAAATGATGTCTATAATCACATTATTGGGAGAAAGCAAAAAAGCCATGCTAGCAGTTGTGAACTAATGTTTAGAAAGATGTAACTTCACTATATTATGATTATTTTAAGTGTAATTACTAATTATAAACTATAATTATAGTAATAAATATTATCATCAATTTCATACAAATCAGTACTAAATTATCTCAAATATAGTTCAATTAATTTCAAATTAATTGATTCTAATTTAGAATTACTTTGATCTAGTTAAGTGCAGTGTGAGTGATACTCCATAGATTTATCTTGAAATTGACCAACTTGATCCATTAGTATATTGATACTTTCTCATAAATATCTTCCCAATGAACAACAAATAATTGTCAATATATTTTATTATGTAGATGAATTTGGCCAATCAAATGGTGCCATGTGTCCCAACAATGGAAGGTAATTCAAAGGATCAATGATCGATATGAAGGTTCAGAAGGGTGCCATGAGTTCAAAATAGTCCAATATATTCAAAATTATCTACTCTCAAATGGTTTGAAATAATTCAAATTATTTGGAATGTGAAAAATATATTTATGGAGAAAATATTCTCCACTTTAATGGGTATAATTTCAAATTATTTAAAATATCCTAATTTAATCAAAATGATCTATGCTCAAATGGTTTTAAATAGTGTAATTTATTTAGAATAAAAAAAAAAAATTTTTGGAGAAAATCTTCTTAACTCCATTTTATAGGTATAAGTATAAATTATTCAAAATAGCCTTACTTATTCAAAATGATCTATACCCAAATGCTTTGAAACAATTCAATTTGTTTCAAATATAATAAATTTATTTTTGGAGAAATTTTTTTTCACTCCACTTTAGTGGGTATAAATCTATATTATTTTAAATAGCCTAATTTATTCAAAATGATCTATGCCCAAATGGTTCAAAACACTCCAATTTATTTGGAATATAGAAAATCTGTTTTTTGGAGAAAATTTTATCCACTCTACTTTAGTGGGTATAAGTCTAAATTATTCAAAATAGTCCAATTCATTAAAAATGATGTATGCCTAAATAGTTTGAAGCACTCCAATTTATTTATAATATAAGAAATTTATTTTTTGGATAAAATTTTATCCACTCCGTTTTAGTGGGTATAAGTCCAAATTATTCAAAATAGTCCAATTCATTCAAAATGATATATGACCAAATAGTTTGAAATAGTCCAATTTATTTGAAATATAAGAAAATTATTTTTGGGAAAAAAAAATTCCACTCCACTTTAGTAGGTATAAGTCTAAATTATTCAAAATTGCCCTTCTTTATTTATGATAATTTATTTTATCTTAAGTTCCCTTTTCATGTGTGAGAAATTTTTTATTTATGTGAATTATTAATTCACATAAATCTAGATTCCATAAGGTGTCACTCACCTCTTTGTGATCCTTTAGGATTTTGGAGTTACTTGCATGAGTTACTCCTTCCCCCACATGGCACACACTTTCCTTTACTTTTTAAAGGACTAGGACACAAGTGGCACACACTTAAGAGACTTGTAAAGTAATAATGGGATTCTATGTAACTCCCATTTTCCTCCTATACCTCTATAAAATAGCCCTTCTTCTCTTTTTTCCTCATTAAGAATCTCATATCTCTCTTTATTATTATTTTATGCTCTTGATTCAATATTGTACTTATAGATATTTTGGTTGCAATCCTTCTAATAAGATAATATGGGTTTTTCTCTGATACATTCAGTTTCTCACTTTAAAACTCTTGTCTTATTTATGGTTTGCACTTGAGAGGTAATTTAGTCTTGTGAATTATTATTTTCTCACACTTTCATGTAGATAAATTTTTCAAAGAGGTTACCATCATGTATCAAAGTGAGTGAGGGAGCACATGTAGCCACCACACGATGGGCCACCAAAAAGTAATCTCACTTTGTCATCAATGCACATTTATTAGCATTTATTTTATGTTTTAGATTAAAAAGTGATGAAGTCACTATTTGCATTTTAGGGCAAATGGTAGCTTCACCAAAGAAAAAATAAATTCAATTGAAGTCATCATTCTTAAAAATGGAGACAATGCCAAAAATGGGTGGAAATCACCGAAATGTTGATTTCATCCATTTTTAGGTGAAGCCATTGTTGTCATGAAAATAAAAATAGCACTTTTGCTTCAAAATGTGCCATATTGCCTAAATGACAGCTTTAACCTAGAAAAAATAATAAATTTACCATTGAATCCAAAAATAATTGATTTGGGGACCCTAAAGGGGTCCTTCCTTTATAAGAGGGCTAATTAGGCTTAGTAGGTGAGGCTTAGTTGCAAGTAATTGTATATAGTTAGGTTCACACTAATTTTATTGATTATAAGAATGATTGGCTATTCTAACATACCATGAGAGATGATCACACTATCTGCAAACCCCATTGATTTGGATTGAGGACATGGCTGTATTTTTGTAGAA
The DNA here is from genome assembly GCA_037957365.1 of Torreya grandis. Lineage (NCBI taxonomy): Eukaryota > Viridiplantae > Streptophyta > Pinopsida > Cupressales > Taxaceae > Torreya > Torreya grandis. The sequence goes on from JARHVA010000229.1 coordinate 6,445,763, forward strand.
GATATATCTACATGACATGGCATATATGCTAGTTATTTGGGCCGATCAAGCTTATTTGAGTGCATTAGTTAAGAATTGACATAGTGAGATGTCCACCTTTCACTTACTAACTAGAGAGGCTACCATTACACTTGAGGATACCTAGCATATCCTAAAGTTACCAATGCATAGATGATGATTGTTTTGGACACCATCAACACAATAAAAGGAAATTCTTGTGACCTCTGTAGCTATCAGGGTATCTACATATTTCAAGGGAAGACTGATATAGACATTATTGAGACTTATATCGATATTCAACTAGATGATCTACCTATTGGGGATCTATCATTTCTATTTCTCATTGACAGGTGGTTGTTGTCCTTATATCCATTTTTAGTGGCATCTCACTACCTAACAAGAGTGTTTGGTATTTAGATATGGGCCCTGGTGGCATAGTGAGGAGCATGTTGGAGGATTATACATGTTTTGCTTGGGGACCAACTATCATGGCATAGCTATACAAATATATACACATGATAGCATACCAAGGTTGATGCAACAAAAGGTCTTGTATTCTTCTCATGCTTTGGGGTTGGGAGCATATATTGATTGAGTGACTAGTTGGGATGTGCAGAGTATGAGATCCTAAAGATCTAGTAACATATAGTTGATCCCAAATAAGAATTGATAAGTGTAGTCATAAAGGGGACATCCTATTTTACCATTAGATGTTTGATTACTTAGCACCATAGTTCTTCATTTGGAGGTCATACCTTACATACCATTGAAGTGGTTTAGGTATGGATGGTACATGGGATTTATGACTACTAGATGCTTTATTATAGGGAGATAGTTCCACATCATAGAGGAGTACCACCCTGATCAGTTACTTAGGCATTTTGGCTATACACAAGATATACCTAAGGGGATGGGAGGCTTTACCCATGTTACATGAGAGATAAGTGATGATACTCATGTGATCTTGAGGAGTGAGGCCACATCAAGTTATATCATTATACCATGGGTTGCTTGGGCTTATAAAAAAAGAAGACATAGATCAGGGTTCACTTAGCGTACATACATTAGTGGGTGTAGGTGTAGCCTCTAAGGATGATAGTTGTAATTATAATAGGGGACAGGTTCCCATGGACATTTAAGAGATGGAGGCTAAGACCTCAAATGATAGTGGTAGTACATGGTAGGATAGTGGTGGTGAGGGTGGGGATGATGATGATGATGATGATGATGATGATGGAGGATTTGATGGAGGAAATGGTGGGAGAGATGGATATGATGGGAATGGAGATGGCTATGGGGGTCAAATTTGATGATACTTTCTCCTAACTCAGTAGTGGTGATAGTTAGATAGGTTATCTTAGGTCAGGGAGGGATTTTAGGCACATAGATGGATCTAGGCTTGATAGGGCCTTTTAACATGGATATGATAGGTAGGGATACCAATATACTAGAGTAGGAGATCATTGCTCAGGTACAACAGATTACAGGGTTACAAAAATAGGTGACTAACCTATAGATCACCTTATATATGTGATATGATGACATAACCCTACTTCAATCAAATATATCCCAATTAAAGATTGAGATAGATAGGTTGGTTTTGGCTCAGGGATAGCTCACCACTAAGAGGGATTAGGACATCAATGAGAGAGATCAAGCATTGGCCATTGTGGATAGGCTGAGATGAGAGTGAGATGTAGCTTGGGGAGCTATTACACATGTAGGGTTCTCACATATGGTTAGGGGTGCCTTTGGGAAAAGAATGAGGCATCATATTATAGGTGAGCCTATGAATCTATCATGCCCAAGGATTAGTATATTACTACATTTGATATCTAGGATGCACAAAGGAAAGTGAGTAGATCTAGTTAGTATCAGACCAATAATAATGTTATAGGTTCCTTGGGCTAGTCTATTCATCAACCAAAACAACCACCATTAGGACCAACAAGGCCACCCAGTCCTCCACCTATAGATCCTATGGATACACAAATCTAGATTTGATAATAGGGACCTTGGCATTTTGTCATAGTTTTAACATAGTTTGACATATGACATTATATTTATTAAACTAACATACTTATGTATTTTTAAGAGACCATCATGATATGTATATATCTTATATGTATATAATGTTTGAGATACATGGACATTTATTTTTGGGTCCCTCAAGGTTGATGTGTGTGTGTGTGTGTGTGTGTGTGTGTGTGTGTGTGTGTGTGTGTGTGTGTGTGTGTGTGTGTGTGTGATGCCATGATTATTATCTTATTCATCTCATTTTTAGTATTAATTAGCATTGATTAGTAGTATGGATGTTTAACATTCTCAATATTTATGCTCATGTTGCTCTGTTTATTTACTTTTTATGTCATGTTTATAAGATATTATTTTGTTGGTTATCATCTAATTATGTTGTATACCTCATATGTATTCTTATTTATAGATTCACACCTATATAAATACATGATAAATCATTATTAATCTTATCTATTACTCATGGATTTAGGCATGTGTTTGGGTAATTGATTGGTTTGATATATCGGTGAAGTACTACCATTGTATTGCTAGAATAGACTTTGTGCACACATTTTTTTTTTTTACTTGTGATATTATACATGATAGTTATGGATAACTAAAATGGCCATATATATACCCTAAGCATGGAAAATGTAATTTAATGTAAATATAAACAACCTAGAAATAAGATATGAATAATCAAATCTTAAGTGTAAATATAATAAATAAATCAAGTGTAAGATTAAATATGAAAATTCATAACCTAAGGACATGATATGGATAATCAAGACTTAAGTGTAAATAAAATGTAATAATCTTACTGTAATTGAGGAACAAAAAGACAAAATAAATAATAAAATAAACAAATTGAATAAAAAATGCATAAAAATAAAACAAACAAACAAATAAATAGATAAAAATAAACAAACAAACAAAATGATGATAAATAAATAAAATACAAACAAACAACATAAAATATAAAAAAACTATACAAGCAAATAAACATAACTGATAAATAAACAAAACCAATAAAATAAAATAAAAATTATACAAACAAATAATAAAATGTCAATAAACCAAAACAACTGAAATATAAATAAAAACAAACAATGAAAATACTAACACATAAAAATAAACAAAACATAAAAAGTTATCAATAAAAAAATAAACAAAACACCAATAAAAAAACAAAATAAAATACTAATAAAAAAACAACAAAACACTTTCAAATAAATAAAACAACACACAAACAAACAAATAAATAAACACAACCAATCAACAAAAATAATAATAATAATAATAATAAAGCAATAAAATAACAAAACACACAAACTAAACACCAATAAATAAAAGTTAATAACCAAACAAACATGGTACAAACAAATAATATAAACAAAACAAAATAAATAGAACAAATAAAGACATAAAATAGACAACACACAAACAAAATGAACAAACCATGCAATAAACAAAGTAAATAAAATAGTCAAAATAAATAAATAATCTAAAACAAAGAAAAGTGCAGTAAAAAACTACTCTAAACATACAAAAACAAAAAACCAAAGATAAATAAACAATAATACACAAGCAATGGTTAATCTTGGTGACAGGGTGACCTCTAAGCTAGGTAGTAACAACATAGGTGACATAACATAGGAACAAAAGGCACACAGTTTCTCCTAGGCCATACGGAAATAATTACACAAATAAAAAATAATAGACATTTCCTCTAAGCAATAGGAGAAATGAAACAAATCAAACAAAATGGGGTGGGATAGAAGAAAAGAAAAGAGTAGCCAAGCTTACTCTAGATACACTAGGAAAGTAGATGTCACCTACATAGTTCCATGGACATAATATCCAATGTGAGCTTTAGGCCAAATGTAGTTCTCCTAGGATATGGGATAGAAGAAAATGGATGATAATAAAATATGATTGAATTGTAGAAGAAAATAAGAATGATCTCACAAAATAGCAAGTGTGTGATAAAAGAGGATATGATGTTTCACAATCATGAGAACATCAACACAAGAAAATGATGAAAGTGTGAGAGTATGGATTAGGATAAAACTATAGTAAAATTTAAGAGCCAAGTATCCACAAATGAAATAAATTGATAATTCATAGTGTCTACTACATCTAAGGCTTGGAATGAGAATGAGCTCAAAAAATAGTGAGAGCATAGGCAATGGTTTCTCAAAAAATGGTGAGAGAATTTAAATAGATAGTACTTTTAAAATGGTGAGAGCGTAAGAAAATACAATTGGTCATTAGTGTATCAAATTTGAATACAAAATGCTCACAACATCAACTCAGAAGATGATAAGAGCATACAACTAAGACCAATAAGGATGGAGAAACTAAATGACAAGTGGTTATTTGTGAAATAGTTAGGAGTCCCAAAATCCTTAAGGAAAAATAGTGGTCAAAAAATAAAGGAAGGTGTAGCTGAGCTAACCTGGGATACCCCATGTATTCAAGTGTTGCCTACATAGCCTATGTAGAACTTAAGTTGATGTAGTTCTCTTAGAAACGTGAGGAAAAATAACAATGTGGTGTATAAATGAAGTTGAATAGATAAGATGATCCATCCCAAAAAATTTTGGAGGCCTTATATTTTAAATGTATCTAAGCCAATTTTCAAGATTTTATGATTTTTTATGATTTTCTTAGGTCTTTTACAAATGTTTAAGGTTTTTTGAAATTATTGCAAATGTTTTTGGAATTTTCTAGGCATCTCAACTCAATTTAGAATTACAAGATACATAATGGTCCAACTCATAAAATAATGAGAGTGTGTCTTAGGTTACTCACAAAATAGAGAGAATTCAAACTTAAGTTTCTCATAAAATGGTAAGATCATGGAAAATAAGTGATTGAGATGACCTCAACATAAATTGAGCACTGGTTACATGATCTTGCAAGACCTCAAGTCATTGTAGTTCTGCATACAATAGTGAAAATTGGGGGAATATTCCAAATGTTATTGGTGTTTTTAGTATCTCAACTCAATATATAATTATGAGATTCAACATAGCCCAAACTCATAAAATGGTGAGAACATATAGAAAAAGGGTGATTGAGCTGACCTCAACGTAAATTGAGTGTTGCCTATATAGTCTTGTAAGACCTCAAGTGGTTGCAATTTTTCCAACACAAAAGGCATTCGATTAAGTACCAACAAGTTTAGGTATAAATAAATGTAAAGATAAATGGTAATAGTAATGGAAAGGAGATGCGTTAATGCAAGGTAAATGTGTTTTTCTTAATTTACCAATAGGTGGTTATAATTAGGAAATAAAAACAAAGGGTTAGTTGTAATAATTTACCCATAGGAGGTTATAATTAGTAGCATGAGGTGGAAATGTAGATAAAAATGATGTAATTTTTAGAATCATTATCATATTAATTCTATATAATTCTATTTAAATGTTTGATTTTGAAACAACTATTGAAACTAAATCTATCATCAACCACTAAATATGCCTAAATTACAAATGAATCAACACCAAGGCCAACCATGATAGGTAGGATTAGGTAAAAAGAACTATCTAGAAAAGGGTTGAGGGCATGGTAGAATGGTGAGGAGTTATAGTACAAAGACTGGGTATAATGTAACACAACTTAGATGATCCTTATAGATAATAATTCGAGTCCCTCAAGCATTAAAACATTTGAGGTGCATTATGTTCATTATTTCATCAAGTTCATCTCCCTTTGATCTAGTGAGACTGCATGCTCTAGAATCATAGTTGGAAACAACTATGTAGGGCCCTAACTAGTTTGGTTGGAACTTTCCTTTTTTCTTTATTTAAACATTTACATTCTTTTGATTCTTCTTTAACACAAGGTCACCAAGCTTGAATTTGTGATTCTTAATGTGCATATTGTATTGTCCTTTTAATTTTTTTTAATTTACCTAAAGATTATTCAAGGTAACCAAGCATTTACTATAAAGTATTATATCTCTTTCAAATGAGATACTCTATAGTCTTTGTTATCAATAATTTGTTGCACTGAAATTTGGAGAGAAGGAAAATCAACCTCGATAGGAAGAATGGTTTTAGTTCCACAAACAAATGAATAAGGTGTAATTCCTATTAGTGTATGAAATGTGGTATGGTATGCCCAAAGGGCATTAAGTAGTAATAATTTCCAATTACAACCAACACCATTGATAATGGTTTTATTAGAAGCCTTAGCTTGGTCGTTGCCTTATGGATAGTATGTGATATAAAAATGTTGTGTGATGTGGTATTGGGTATAAAGTGATTTCACATCTTTGTTTTTAAATGATCCACCATTTTAAAATATAATGTTGAAGGGGATGCCATAATGGTAGATGAGATGGTTAAATATGAACTTGGAGATTTTCTTACCAATCATGTGAGGTGAATGGATTCCACATACTTAGTGCATAATCGATAGAAATCAGGACATGTTTATGGCTATCTAAAGATGTTGGATTGATCTTCTTTATGAGGTAGAGTCCCCACATTAAGAATGACCATGGTGTTGTCAATGGTTTGAGTTCTTAGATGGAGTATGAATTATATTGGCATGATTTTGACACTTGACACACCTATTCACATATACAAATACATCTACTTCCATTTTTGGCTAGTAATAATCAGTATCTTATAAACTTTTAGCTAAGATTAACTTATTGGTGTGGGTTCCACACACCCCTTCATGGAATTCTCATAATGCTAGTTTGGATTTTTCTAAAGGTAAATAATGAAGTAGAGTTCCATCATAACTTCTATGATACAAGGTTGGTCCAAGTAGGGTACAACAATAAGATTTATGATGAAGGCTTTTTTTAATGTGATAAATCAAGAGGCATAATACTAGGGAGACATGGGACCAAAAATGTCACAAACCATATTGATAGTTTATTGTTCACATACCGATGCTAAGAGATGTTAAATAAGAAATTGATAATCCCTCACTCTATCAATGATCTAAATCATGGAACCAATAGTGGCCATGGCATCAACTATTTGTTTATTGGCTTGAGGTATTATTTCAAATTAGATGTTGGCAATCTATTGCTTGAGAATATCAACCATATCTTTATAGGGAACCAAAGTATTGTCCTTATACTGGTATTGGTTATATTGGATTTGATGCTATTTTTATCTCTAATTAGAATAGGATAGCTTGATTATCCCTTTATTGACAAGGGATTTCTCAATTTGTATTCCTTTCTCTATAATCTCTTTGAATGTATGAGCACATTACATCTTGAGATGATATGATATCTCACTATGTAGGATCCTAATAAATATTGTGTCCAACTATTTATTTGGTAGATTATGAGTAAATTGACTCACTAATTCTCTCCAACATTTCAAGTATGAAATGAAGCTTTTAATAGTCTTCTATTTAGCTTGGCCTAAAACCATATAATAAAATCTTGTGCTCAATATTATATGAAAAGTGTTGTATAAACTTCTTTGAAAGATCATCAAATTCAGGTACAAAATTCTTTGATAAATTTAACAAATATTCTAAGGATTATCCATCTAGACTCCTTAGAAAGAGTAAAATCAAGTATATGTCACTATATGCCATTGACTGGTAGGCAACAAAGAATTATTTCAAATGTTATTTAGAGTCACTTTTGCCTTTGTATTTATTTAATTTAGGTGTCTCATAATCTGATGGAAATGGTCTTTGTAGATACCCCATATTAAATGGACGAGAGCATATTCCATTGAGTTTGAATTTATTTATTTATTTTCTGATCTATATAGCTTGAATTACATCCTTCATCTAATGCAAATCTTGGGTAAGGAAATCAAAAGGAGTGGCCTGTTGTTATTGAGGTTGCACAGTCAAAGGTGGATTATTTTGACTAGTGTAAGCATATTGTATAATATTGGTAGAATTAGCTAGATGACCAGGTACACATATCTATGCATTGGGTTTATATTATGGATATAAAATACATTACTATTGAAACACATTTTGGTTTGGATTGGCTACATAACATTGGATAGCAAATTGTAGCTATGGTAATGGCATTTGGCTCTACAAGATGTGTTGATATTATTGGGTTTAGGAGGGAACTTTTTGCCTACTTGTCAAACTCTTTTGTATATAGGGAACACATTTTTGACTAGATCCATACTATTAGAGGTGTTAATAGTTGGATCCTTGTTTTATGTGTGATACCCATAGGGTGAAAGGAAATTGTTGCCTAGTACTTAGTACCTATTGTACATAATAACCTTGTTGTTGGTTGGACACCTATTACAAGATCAATACTTGTTGAATAGGTACTTGTTATTGGTTAGGAAACTGTTGGGGTTTGTTATTTATTTTTATTGACCAACTATCACGTTATAACCAATAGGAACATGCTTTTGGTTAGGCAAAGTTTGTGATTGATGAGGTATATTAGATTGTTCTTGTTGTGGTAGAACATTCATTGTCACCTATTGAGATTATCTAAGATCTCTAAATAGTGAATCATGCACTCAAACTCCCTATAGAATAGACGAGAGAAATATTCAAGAAGAATGAAAATCATTTTATTATCTTTCTTAGCTCAAAGTACAAAGGTGAAACCATACATATAGGATCTGTGAGTGGGAATCAACATCAAATAATAATATGAGTGGGTGGGATCATCCTCAAAGTGGAGAGAGCACTAGGAAGATAATGGAAATATGACCCCATAGGCACTAAGGGGACAAGGCAGATGGGTGACCCCATCCACTCACTGTGTGACCCTATACACCCACAAGTACAAGATGACATCATGGTGATGTCATTACTCATCTAATAAATACCTAATTATCCTCCTAAGAAAGCTAAATTAAATAGGTTTAGTAAAATTCTACATCAACAAACCCCTTAGGCATATCTTAAGTGGGCAAAAGAACTGGGCCCTGACAACTAGGCCTAATTAGGTACCCAAGTATAAAACATTTCTCATAAAGTGGAGAAAGGGAAAAAAACTAGTAGGAAAAAACTCCCACCTAAAAGAGAGAAAAGAAGACTAAAATACCCCCTAAATGATGAGGCTAAAGTAATCAGTACTCTAAGTACAACTCACAAGATGACAAAGGTCGATGATGAGATCCTCTCCCTGAAGACTATAGAAGATCCATTCGCATTGAATAATATTTCTTCCCTTTGGCAAAGGAAGAACCTAATGTGTGTAATGAAATTATACCCATTACATAATGGAAGATGAAGGTAGAATTATGAATATCTCTAAATGTGGTCCAACTCATATTTATGGCATAGGTCTGGAAAGAATGTTCATAGAATCTGAAAGTAATACCACTGAAGTGAACTAGTCAAAAGAATTAAATGGAACATTTACTAAAAGAATGTCCATGTGAATATTATAGCATGACTCACCAACTAAAGAAATAAATTCCATAGGAAGAGATGAGTTATAGATGCTCACAATAGGTGTACTCATACTAGAAATAGTGGAGTCCTCTGAAGTGTAAGGCTATGAAGGCTCTAGAAGAGCCATAATTAGTACATGAATAGAAGTAGAATCTATAATAGGATAGCTAAGGTATAGTAGAATCTCATCCTATAGTTTGGGATTGATATAAGGAAGAGAACTATCCATCATATATGTATCATCACAAAAAGTAGGAGGTGAGAGTATAAAATATCTTTGAAGAGATGATAGGTAGTGGAGGAGGAGTGAAGTAAGTCTCAGTTGGATATCTGAAAATAGACTTTAGAATGCTCCAAATAGTGAATGGACACTCTATATGTTTCACATGGAAATGAATATCTATGTAAACATGTAGTAACATAGTGGAAAAAACCTTGTTACAAGTATTATCCCACTTATTAAACTGAACATGATCAGTAGCTGCAGGAATCAATTTAAAGAGAAATGGAATATGATTCTTACATGTGAGAAAGTGTTCCATATAAGCATTCCATGAAGCATAATTTTCCTTCCCAAGAAGGATCAATGGAGATGAAAAAATCTCCTCATCTAGATCAATAGTGCACACTCTAGAGATGGACTTTGAACTACACTAAAAATGAGTCTAGTCAAATGAGAGCAATTAGTGCACAAGTGATAATGCAAACTCAAATGGACATCAGGCTCTATTGATAATACATCCAAGAATATAAGATCAATCTATGTAAGTAGTCAAAAATGTGAATAGGTAACAATTATAAAAATGAAATATGTAAAAGAAAGAGTGTAGGTAAAGACAACCAAAAATGACCCCGATGTGTTTGCAATTACAAAGAATGTTCAAAGAATGAGAAATCTATGCTTGTGATCAAGTACCAATGCATGCTCTAAGTATGGATGTTAGAAATAACCAAAATGGGTCCAAACAAGTAAGATCAATCAGTGCATGAGTGAAAAAACATATCTCAATGAATGGACATCAGACTCAATTGTTAATGCATCCATAAATGTGAGAAATCAGTGTAATATCCATTGAATTAGCACAAATAAAAATTACAAATAGGACAACTGGGAGGATGTCAAACTTTCTCAATAATGCATCCAAGTCATACTAGGGTGGGTAAACAATGGTGCACACTCTAGACATGGACTTTAGACTAGGCCAAAATTGGGTCCATATAGATGAGAGTAATCAGTTCACAAAGTATGTTGCAGAAAATAGTAGAACCCATAACCCCCCTAAATAGGGCACTTTATAAATATAGTGCATTTTACAAAAAAATTAGACCAATAGAAAGAGAATGAAAAATATGTACTTTTGAAAAAAATGGTACTAAATTCTAAGTTACTAGTCAAAATTTATAGCAAAATACATTTTTTGTCATTAATGGCCTATTTAATTAAATTGCACTTAAAGTTTAAATGCTCAACATGTTTAGACACCAACTATGCCATGTAACTACCTGTTGGAATCAACACTAAACCATGGACCTCCTCATTTCAACAAAAGTTAAAAAACTTGGCCTAGTCACCTGTGTGTGAACTTTTCTGAAAAATCCACTTACAAGGTGTTTTAATCAAAAAATATGCAAAGTAATTTTAAATTTAAAAACATGCTTTAATTTTTTAATTGTTTTAGGGAATATTTAGGTTTTGACTGTATGACAAAGAGAAGTTGGGTTGTATGATGTTTTTAATGGGAGAGGAAACTAGTTTAGGTTTACAAATCTCTCTAGAGATGGGTGCCATGTAAGGAGACCAAAATAATTAAAATATAATTTCCAGTGGTTCTAGGTTTAAATCTCTTCTCCTATAATCACAAATTGAAAAGCATAATTTTTCTCATTAAGTACTGGTAGAGCATGTTGTGGATGTATAGAAGACCTAATTCCTTCTGGAGATGGAAGATAGATTGAGATGCCAACAACATAGCTCAATGAATGAAGACAATGACAAGTGGATGCCAAGTGTAGGATGGATCATTAACTAGGAGGTTGTTTAGACCTAAAAGACAACAAATTTGAAAAACTCCAATGCAGATCAGATCTACTTCTCTTTAAAAATATGCCTCAGATGTTTGTCTTCAACAAAGATAAAAATTAAACCTTCTCCACCCTCCAATGAAAATGTAATGCCTAACAAATCAAGATGCCTATCTCCTATAGTATAGAAATTTCAACACAAACTTGAAAAATGTCAAAAGAGATGCCTTATGTAAATTTAAAATCAAAGCATTGCAAATGATGGATGACAAATATTCTAAATGAAATGGATGGCATTGTAAATGTTCATGAAGAACATGGAAGCTAAATAGCCATGCTGCCGACACCACTAGCATTAAGGTAGATAGTCACGTTTCCCATAATAAACATAGTTTAAATCAAGGTGAATGCAAAAAAAAAGTCAAAACCAGATTAAAAACAAGATCGATTCAATTGATCTAGTAGATAAAAAACTTAAGATCTAGTAAAAATTAAGATGCCATAGTTGGGACAACTCTAAAATGTAGTAGTAAATAAAATCTCTAATGCTATATCTCACACTACATAGAAACTCTAGCACTTAGGCAGATCTTAATGCCTAGCCTTCAGGTTCAAATGCTTAGCTAGATAGTGTGATGTCAAGAATGGATCTCTCAATGCCTTAGGGTAACCACGTAGGTTTGAAAATGTATAACAAAGATCTTTCCTTTTCTACATAATGATAAAAAAGAATTATAATGCCTTTGTTGATGCCAACATAGATCTATATAAGATGTCTCATCAAATTTCAATGCAAATATCTAAAGGGTAGATCTGAATGAAACTCAACAGAAGTAAAAAATATTTTTTTGTTTGAATAAATTTTTGTATGGATTTACATGAGTTTTCAATAAAATTTACCAAAACTCTCAAATACAGCTGAGTTAAACAAAAAACTAGCAAAGAAGTAAAGCAAAAATCTCATTGAGTATCTAAAGAATGGTAAGTGGCTGTTAGGATAGCTCTGATACCATTTTGGATTTCTCTAGGATCTATAAATAACGAAGTGTGCACTCAAAATTATTATGACATAGGTGTGATAAATATGCAATAAGAATGAAAATCATTCTATTATCTTCCTTAGCTTAAAGTACAAAGGAGAGGCCATACATATAGGATCTATGAGTGGGAATCCATATCACTAGACAAGATGAGTGGGTAGGCTCATCTTCAAAGTGGAGAGAGAACTAGGGAGATAGTGGAAACATGACCCCATAGGCACTAATGGGATAAGGTGGATGGGTGACCCCATCCACTCACTGTGTGACCCCATGCACCCACAAGTGTAAGATGACATCATGGTGATGTCATTACTCATCTAATAAAGACCTAATTAGCCTCCTAATCAAGCTAAAGTAAATAGGTGTAGTAAAAGCCTACACAAATAGAGATGGAATAGTGTTCTACACTTAATGTGGTAGTAAATTAGTTTTTTGTTGGTTTATTTCTACCTATTGCATACTCAAAGAAGCAAATTATTGAGGAGTGAAGGTCATTTGTTGATTTTGGGAAATAGGTGTACCTATACCCTATTGTTTCAATACACTCATGGAATTATTTAGAGGAATCTATTATGTATTGTTCAAAAATAAATTAGACCCACTTTAGTTCAAATTGGAATGCGCTTACATGTTATCCACAACATTATGAGTGAGGTCTTCCATTTGAGAGATAGTCTCTTGTATCAAAATAGGGACATTATACATATCAACAACCAACATACTTTAGCTAAATGGGTCTACATTTTGGATTACATATCCTAAAGCATCCATTTGTTTCCCTATTGATGGAGATATCTTAATAAGTGGTGTGCTAGAAATATCCCTTGCATTAAGATTACAATTTAGGTTAGGATGGTTTTGTTACACTTGTACATGTTCCATTTGTTCATCTATACGGACTTTCCATTTTTCAAGTGTACTTTGGTTCTATTGTGGCATTTAGACTAAATCTTGACTATAACTAGTTGATGCCTAGTTGAATGGTTAAATTTGAGGCACATTACTAGGAGTTCTGATTAAACTAATTAAACTTTCATGTGGGACGTCTAGTGGAAACTTGGATCTTCGATAGATTTAATGATAACTTCATATTTTATATATAACAAATGATGTTCAAGTAATTATAGATCATATCTTATCTACATTGGAGTCATAGCATAATAGGGATATTTTTATTGGCTTTGTTCAATGTTAGGCATCATTTGAGCAAGGTATTATGCCATATACTTTGGTTCTTGGCCTAGATAATGAGGTACAATCACCAAATACTATGATAATGGGTCATGCCTTTATTTAATGTATGTAATGTTATACAATGGATATGGATCAATCTCATAAGCTATGTTGTCACATGACTCTTGAGTAAAAGGGTCACTATTCATAAATTTCTCAAAGTCTAGATTATACATGGTCTTGCTACATGTGTAATGTGGCATGTTTGGATCTATAGATATGTCTTGTGATAAACAAGGGTCCAAAGGTAACAAAAAAATGAGATTTAAAAACAAATAACCTTTGAATTTGTGAAAGAGGCCCAAAGGGTAAAACAACTAAACTAGGTAAAAGCAAAACAAAATGAACTCGAAACCAGTCTAACAAACAATATTGATTTACCCAAAGGCAGTTATAATCAGTGGAAAAAGCAACACAAAATCTCAAAACACGTCTATGGATAAGGTACTAATTTTTCTAAAGGAGGTTATAATTAGTGGCAAAAGTGTTTAGACAAAGAGGAATAATATAAAACTAAGATAAAAGTATAGAAATGATTTTCCCAAAGATGGTTATAATAGTTAGTGTGAAAAATAAGGCTAGACTCAAAAATAAATAACTCAAACAAGAACTCAAAAAAAAACTAAACTAAGGTAATTAACTTAGATGAAACTTGATAATTGGCTCAATAAGACTCAATATTTGATTCTCAAGAGACTATTAGAATAATGGAACTAAGACATTGAAAATTTGGCACACCAAAATTCAAACAAGGCACATGGTAACAACTTGGATCAAAAGACTCTCAAATAAGGTACAATACAAACAACAATTTCTAGGTTTAATAAAGGGGTATTTTATATCAAATATGAAATTAACCAAAGTAACACAATCCAAACATAAAAGGTATACTACCTAAGCCAAAATTTGATGAGGCTTTAGTATAAACCTAAGTAGTTTAGAATTTTCACTTTGAAAGGTTGAGTTTCAAATTTATTCTGAAAATACTTGAATGTTCTTAGGCAAAAGAGATAGACCAAAATGGGAAGAATAACCATACATTTGAAACAAGAGAGATATAACAATGGTTTTGAACTTGGTTTCAAATGATGATAAGAAATCTAAAATGATTTAGGCATCATAACAATGCTCATTCAAACAAATTTCAAGATAAATGGTTTTGGACTCAAAAATCCAAGGCAAATGTTTGAGATGAAATTGGTAGTATAAAAACACCCCATCTAAACAAGTGACACACAAATGGTTTTGGGATAAAATTCTTAAGGCAAAAACTGTGACATAAAATGGACATAGTAACACAAGACTGAAGGGTGTGAAAACAATATGATAGATTTGGACTTGTTTTGATGTGATAATAAAAGAAAAAAATTTAATCTAAAAACACACATGTAAATCAAGGAAAATAAAAATAATACTAATTGATTGTATTATATCTAAAATTGACATGGGTGTACGTAGCTTCTACCAAATTTTCCATTGATATACCAATTATTGTGAGGAATTAAGTGTTAATCAAAAAAATAAAGTACATGTATAGGTAGAGTTTTTATGCCTCCCCATATCTCTCAAACATTGGTATGTGGCACAAACTTAGAGTGAGGAAAACTTGAAATTTGGAAATAAATTCCATGACATGTGGGGTTGTTAAAAATCTATAAATTTTTTGGGCACTAAATGGTCCCAAGTGTGGCAAACACAAGGGTGAAATCATGTCAATTGGGTTCATACCTATTAAAATACTATGCAAGGGCTTATTATTTTACATATATACTCTAACCATGTACTATTTAATAGAGTTTGGTGTTTATCAAGTCCTGACCTAAGTTTTCATTAGGATTAAAGAGGTTAGTCATTCAACTCTCTGGCAATCCCAATATCATGTGCCTAATTTATATACCCAACCATAGAGTGTAGTTGGTATGATACTGGGAGATGAAACCCCAAGTCAACACACCCCTAGAGAACTTGTGAGGGATAAAATAACTCTTTCCCATAAGCTAAATGTAAGAAAATAAAATGGAAAGACTTGAGAGGTCATTTATGGGTCACCCAAGTCACTCAGAGCATGGGGAGAGCATATACAACATTCTTTCCAAAAATACCAAATAAAAAAGGTAATAAACTAAGTGTTTTTGGCCACACAATTTCCTTATAGGGACAAGGGGAGACCATACATGCAATAGTTACTAATTTAGTACAAATAAATAAATCTAACTATGAACTTTAGAATTTAGCTAGTAATAAAAAACAAACTTAAAGTGAAAAATCTCTTAATATCTCTAACTAAAATGTATGTTCCTTTTAATAGAACTAAATCAAAGTGTGATTGAAATTTTGGCCTCTTGGCCTTGTTTGTAATTGTAAAAAATTCAAAAAATAAAAGACAAGTATGATTAAGTGTATTTTAATCAACAAACAAAAGTGTATGTGAGATTTAACAATGCTTAAGCCTCTCTCTCTCTCCACCTTAGTTCATGAAAAAAATGTTATAGGTTTTGCTTTTCATTTTTGGAAAAACACAAAGCAATAGGGTGAAGTTGCCAATTAGATCAGGTAAAGCTATCAAAAATAACATAAAAATAGGCAAACATAAAGTAAATTTACCTAGCAAAGTCCTCGAATCCTTAGAGCGAAGCCACTGTTTAAAAGGTTACTATTTAGAAGCCACCATTTATACACAAATAAATATCACAAAAAAACATGGGACTGGTGAAGCTGTTGATTACTCAAAAATAGAATGATGTTAATTTCAAGGATAAAACTATAAATTTGAAGAATTAAATTAATCTATTATA
The DNA here is from genome assembly GCA_037957365.1 of Torreya grandis. Classification (NCBI taxonomy): domain Eukaryota; kingdom Viridiplantae; phylum Streptophyta; class Pinopsida; order Cupressales; family Taxaceae; genus Torreya; species Torreya grandis. The sequence goes on from JARHVA010000229.1 coordinate 6,462,240, forward strand.
AAAACTAAGGTTAGCATATCATTATCCTTGGCCATATAGAATGTGTGATCCCACTATAAATTCTATTATGTAGCTTAGGTGTTTGAATAGTAAACAAAATGTAGATCAATACATTGTTAGTCTAAATGAAAAAATTAAGCATATCAATAAACTAGGACTAAACACTATTACCTACGAACTAGGGAGAGCATAACATATTAAACAATATCGCAAAACAGAGATAAAACACAATGCAAATGTCTTACCTTATTTTTCAAATTTGATGCTTACTTTTTGGCATAAAAATATTCATGCTTAGCCTATGATGGTTAGAGTCTTCTAGTAATACTCTTCCATGGTGGTAGCATTTCTCCAATAGTTAATTTTGGCTTGGTGTGAAGATTGGAATAAAATGGGCACTATAACACTACTCTCAAATGCTCCTTGAAGGTATTCCAACAGAATAAATTTACACATAAAATATTCTTGGCATATGGTGTGGGAACTTGTATTTATAGATCTAAGAACTAACCCTTACCCCAATGAGGTTAGTTTAAATTCTAACTTGGGTTGAGTTTATATTAATCTAGGTTGAGTCATTATAACCTTGGTTTGGGTCAAATCACTCATAAAATAATGACACCTCAATTTCGGATATTTTTCAGGCATGAAAACTCACTTTAGATATTTATGAGGTTGTGACTCATATTTTTGGAATATTTAGGAAATAATAAATCACTTTATTAGCTCCTTTGACCTTTGAATTCATATTTGGATAAAAATTCTTTTTTTGGTAAATGAAATTCATTAATTTGATTTAGAATTTTTTTTTTAGGGAATTTAATTAAGATTTGAATTGTAATTAATATTGCTTCATGATTTTTGTCTTTTGACAATTATTTTAAATGTTATGAATTAATAGCTTGATAGGCCAAAAGTGTCATTACTAGGTTGTAATTTGACTAAGGTTGAAACTAAACTAGGTTTTTGGTGCATACATGGTAATATGCCAAATAAGCTAGACTCATCATGTTTCTAGGCAATTAAATCCCCTACGTAGACAAATTTTGACAATTTAGGTGTTTCCTAGGCTTAAAATGTGTCATTTACTAGAAATTGAACTAAATCCCTCTTTAGGCATGAAAGTGGACAAAACTAAGCGTCTAAAAATATCAGATATGAAATAGGTGACATTTATGAATGGTTTTTAAACTTAAATTTCATTCCACTAAGTAATCTTCAAATATGGATACCTCTATTTAGGTCCTAAAAATTATAGAAGATCATATGTTATGTTTTGAGAAGAAAATATAAAAGATAAAGGTACACAACCAATGAAACATCATTGTTGTTTCTTAAATGATAAAATGTCCAACCTCACACAAATTAAGCTAGATAAATATGGGTTTAGATCAAGATATAAGCAAAATATGTGCTACAAGGCTAAAGTTATCAGTAAAAGAGAACATGTTAAAAGTGAACAAGTTATTTATGCCACTCTTTCAAATAGGAAATAATTGGTTACAATAATAATATGAATTATTTAAAAATTAATGATGATGTATATTTTAATCTACTTAAATGTTCACTTGGTGTGGGATTGCTCCTTGTAAAGAACCCCACGAGCCAGTTGATTCTATTTCTTAAACTAGTGATAATCTACTTGAACCAAAGTACATAAAATGAAATTTAGAGGGGAAAAGGGTTATAAGAATAAATAAAATAAAATTGGTGATATACCAAACTATATAGTGGGAGGATATCCTATTTATATGAATATAAGGCCATTAGTATGCAAGAAAGAAAGTGACAAAATATTAAAGAAAATGAATGCAAGGGAAAGATGCAACACCAAGTTGCAACAAAAAGACAAGAGATAGGGGTATAAAACTAAGATCCATGAATTATTTTAATATTTTATAAAGTAATCAAATTCACATTGAACTTTAATAATAAGGATCGATATTTTATTACACAACATAATAGTTGGGCTCAAATATGAATCTTAAGAATTTAGTAGACTTAAAAAGTATACAAAATCGACACTCTGCTCAAATGATAAAATTACAATATATATAAGAATGTAGAAGTGAAAAGGAGGCAAAATCCATAAATATTTAGTTGCTTACTAATAAAGTAGAATAAAATTTTATAATTTTCCCCTTTTGCGTAGATTTATCCATTTTAGTGGTTCGGTAAATCTCCCCATTTTGTAAATGTTTCCTTATATTCTTTGGCTGAGATTTTCCTTTTAATTTAGTTACCTCTTCATTAAAAAATTATTTATAAATATTTAAATAAAGATTTGGTGGACCTTTTTACTCATAATTTCCTTTTTATAACTAGCTTCTCTTTTAAAATACATAAGTTCTTTACTTAAATAATAGGGTGACCCCACTATTTAAATGTAGCTTCAATATTAGAAATTATTAAAAATCATTTACATTTATAAAATAAATAATATTAAATAGGACCATTTTCTATGAGGAAAATTATATGGTAGATAAATGGATCCTAGTATGGGAATTTATCAACAATTTGGCAACTCTTGGTGATAGCTTTCTTGCTAAGAGTTAAACTTAGAACTTCCTTCATCTGTTAGGAAAAGAGTCAAGAAAAATACTATTTTTTAATATGAGACCTCACCACTAATTATTATTTTAGTTCTATAATTTGGTATTGGGATTCTATGGGTGGCGATCCTTAGTGAGGTCCATGGGCTCAGTGTATCACCATTTCCTTATTTTGTGATCTCTAAATTCATCTTCACACAAGCATTTTTATGATTTTTTTCCATCATTGAAATGCTTAAAAAATATGATTTTTCACCAATTCGATGTCATTTTTATCTCAAATTTTATTTTATAGCTCAAGATAATTATTTCCTTATGTTTACCATGTTATAACTGCCAAAACTTCATTTTTCCTTTTCTAGAAGTTGGATGTTCAAGCTAGTCACTATAATCTAATTAGACTACTGGAGATTAGCATGGCATAACTTGATCCAAAGGCACAAAGCACTTTTAATATTATACATTAGTAACCTTTACCAAAATAATTCATGTTTTTAGATCTCAATAAGATCAATGACCTATGAGGAATCTTAGCTTTACGCTCTTTGCCTTCAAATATCTATGGTTGGAGATCATTATTTTTGATCTAACAAATAGATGGATATTTTAAATATTCAAACTAGTTGAGTGATCCCATTTATTCAAACACATTTTATAATTTTAAGGTATTTTAAAAATAAAATCTTATGGCTAGAGATCAGTATACTAGACCTTGATCTAACAATTTTGTGGGGAGTCTAGAAAATGATGTCATCTTGACTTTTCAAAATAATCATGGTTTTATCTTGGCTAGATTTTTTTAAAGATGGTCTAAAATCCTATTCATAATTATAAACAACTCATATCATTGATATTCAAATATATCAATGGTTTGATATTTCTCTTAATTTTTTATTTGAAAAGAAATACATTTGAATGAATAAAATGTACTGGCTAAACCTTTCTTGGTTAGCCAATAGAGATGATAATGTTTTTTGTAGATATGGTGGCTAAAGATACTCATTTTATCAAAATATCTCGATGTTCCACCTATCATTGACTTTTCAAAAATGGCTCGCAAATTTATTTTAAGGCATTAAGTTCTTCATTAGCTTTAGCAGATCAACAGATAGAGAGATCTTCTTTTAATCTAATGACAAGAGGTGTTTCATTAGATGACATCAATAATTTTTAAAAAATTACCCCACATAATTATATATAAATAATATCAATGAATCGAGGGGATTCTTCACTTTTAAAATAAAATGATTTGCATATTTGAATAATTTTTTTCAAAAGAACGAGCATCTTCAACAATTAAATTATTACTCATTTTTTCCTTCATGACTCTAAAAAGCCATGAAGATTATCCTCCATTATATATTTATGGATTTGAGATTTTAATTCCAGCCTTGATGGTCCTTATGAAAATATTTTCAATTTTAAAATACTTTTACGACCCTTGTTTAGTATAACTCTATGCTCAAAATCATGATTTTTTAGCATGAATTCTTCACTCTAACCATATCTTTCTCTTTTTTCTCTTATTTTATCTTCTAGGCAAGGATGTTTTCAAGTTTTTAAAATTATCCTTTAATTACTTCACCACCTACCTTTTCTTTGAACCTTATTTCCTAGTTTCCTAGTCAAAAAATTGTATAGAAAAGAAAACACAAATGTAAACAAACTTTTGTAAGGTGATGAAACAAAATATTATTCTTTTAAAAAAATTTAAATCCTAATTCAACTAGCATAAATGGTGCCAAATCATAAAAATCCACTAATTAGAAGGAAAAATCAGATTTACTTCCTAATTATGCTTGGCCATTGATTTAGTGTTGAGGAAGCAAAAACTAATAAAAGGTATTGTAATTTTTTATAGGGTGCATACTTTTTGGTTTCCCTTTCTTTTGAAATGAGATATTTTTTTGGAATGGACACTTTAATCATTTTTTATTTTTTTGGTTTTAAATTGAATGAATCATTTAGGCTAATTGTGCATGGGCTTGGGTTTATTCTCATGCTCTTAAATGAGCATGACATATAGCTAATTGTTGTTTCTAGTTTCTAGGACTATGATTGGGCATCCAATTTTGACATAAATACTTTCAGGATCCTCCCATACATTGGGTTCCTTTATTTGACAAGTGAAATTAGGTTCATTTTTGCATTCCTCCTATTTAAAATAGAGGACTCAATCTTTTATTTCTACTAGTTTCCATCATATTCACCTTATTATCGGTCATCATAGACTAAATTCATGGGGACTCCACTCTTTTCATGCAAGCTTTATTATCCATGTTGATCTTGATCTCTATTGTCTTAAAAAATAAAACAATTTTGGCAAAAAATAGAGAATATATTCTCATCACTATCAGAGTAAAAATTCTCCTCAGACTCTAGAAGGTCTTCTAGCATCAGGTGCCATGTAAAATCTTCTAATTCAAACAAGGTTTCATCTTTATATTCAATCATTATAGCTAGAAAATTATCTAAATATCCTTTTTCAATCAACCTATCTATGGTAAAATCTCTCTCATCATGTGAATGGTATTGTTGGATAGTAACTCCCACATCATATGTAATCTATTACTTGTGTTCAAGATACTACATGATACACTCTTCCTCATAATCAAATAAATTTGATGCTTCTTTATTTGAATCTATTGGTTTGCCTCTTATTTACTTTTAAAAACCCCATTTTCACTTTCATTTCAAAGGAAATATGTTGGGTTATCAACAATAAATGTCTTCCTTTTCAAGTTTGGGTTTGTAAAAGTTTTTTTTGGCATGTGGAAGGAGGTATAGTAATGTTATGGTTGGGAGATATTGATGATTTGAATAGAAAATAATTAGTGTGCTCTATAAAACTAATTATTCTTGGAAGATTTGAGTAGCTAGTTGGTTATTAAAAGCCAAGAAATATTTTGAAATTTTTTGTACTAGTTTCTCAATTTTTACATTGAGTTAGAGCTCATGGATCATATTTGGGGGGTTGGGATATGTGTTGGATTTTATCTTGAGATTTTATTGGAGCTAGGAAAATAAGTAAATTAGGCAATAAGGGAATCATTGGTATGGGATTAATAAGACCAGATTGTACAAGATATTTTTTAGATATCACAATAAGGTCATAGGCTTGAGGAATAATCTCTCCACCTAGGGAATGAATCATGAAGGAAATATCAAAATAAAATTACTTTATATAATATAGGAATGCCATAGCTGGTATAGGTCTAAATTTTATAGGTTGCTTTCCCATGTCATTGTAAACATGAGGATAAAATATAACATGACCTTCATGGATTATATTTTTAATGTTTTCAAATGTTATATCAAAGATAAAACATATACTTTTTACTTGAATTGATTATGAACTCCTCCCAACTAATCCCAACTTAAAATGGATTGTGTAGCTAATAAACAAAACCATTATTTTTCTTTGCCTTTTAAGTAATTTGAAAATAGTTTGAAGGATAATCAGGATCAATGATATATGACAAACATTACATAAATTTTTACCATATTTGATATGGTCATACAACTAATATAGGCATCTCCTATGAAGTAAGAAGTGGTATAAGAGTTAGTCTTGGAATGTCATTATATTATTTTAGGTGTATTGGACTAACAAAATTACAAGAGATAAAGGGTAAAACTCTTGGGTTAGACATAAGGATAATTTAATTGTATCATTTATAAAATAGTTTATGAATGACTTGGTCTATTGACATAGATATTTTGGGTTTCCTTAGCTAGTAGAGTCGCTAGGTGATTGGAGATTCTTTAAAAAATAAAAAAACAATTAATATTCTCACCAAAACCATAACTAAAAAAAATTTAATTAGGAGGTTTTACATAATATTTTAAATTCAAAATCAAATCCTTGTCCCACTAGGTGTGCAAAAAAAAATAATGCATTAAAAATTCTACTTGGTTGTACCTATATTTTAAACACAACAATAGAAAATCTACCCACTATGGGAATGTTCCTTATAGAAAACCTCTAGAGCTAGTTGGGTATGTTTCGTAAACTCTAATATACATAAACTAAAGTGCATAAGGGGAAATTTTGAGGGGGAAAAGGGTTAGAATAATACATAAAATAAAAGTGGTGATAGACCATAATAAAAAGTGGGATAATTTACCATATATATGAAAATAATGCCATTAGAATACAAGAAGGGAAATGGATATAATATTAAAGAAAATGAATGCAAGGTAAAGATGCAACACTAATTTACATTAGAAAGACAAGAATAATGGGTAGATAAATAAGACCCAAAAAATCTTTGAATCTTATAAAAATTATTCAAAGTTTAATTACACTTTAATAAGAGTGATTGATATTTTCTTACACAATACAATAATAGGGATTATATTTGAATCCTAATAATTCAGTAAACTACTCAAATAAGAAAATTACATTTGTTAGGTGTTGAATCAAGTCATGTGTACTAGTCCTAGACCATACATGCATTCCCCAACACTATCTAACCATGTTGGCATATCATGTGAGTTAGGATCACATGCTCAATTGAGGCACAAAGAGAGAAATAGATGTAGGTTAGGGGTAGTTGACAATGGTGGCATAGTAAATTTGTCATGCATGCATAATGAAAAAAAATGTTTTATATTATTATATTTAACCCATTATTTAAAACAAAAATTGGATAAAGGGATATCCTACCTTGGTAGTATACTACAGTCAATAATATATAAATTATAGTGCACAAGGGTGATAATTAGATATACAACAATCCAATTAGATACTAAACTCAAATATAAACATACACTAAATTTATTATGTTGAGTATAAGCTCAATATAGAAATTAAAACTAAGCTATGCACGTAAATGATAAATAATTAATATAATTAGATGGTTTTGATCATAACATAATGATAAATATGGATTAGATATAAAATAAAGTGGAAGAATATTCTACAATAGTCATCAAGTTCTGGATCTGACACTTCTAGCACTATGGGCACTAACATTGGCTTGGGAAGATTATGTCAATTTTATTATTTAAGTTCCATGCAAGTGTTTTATACATAATACCTACTAGAAAAATATGTGGCCACCTATATGATTATGGGTTTGTATTCACCTTCACTTTGGCATATTTAGATCTAGGTCATAGACTATCTCTCCTCATGAATTTGTAAAATCGTAGTTTTTCATCTTCATAGTGACCTTGGGGGGAAATGGGTTAGTGAGCACATAATGTTGATCTAACCCCAAATACATATATATCATTGAGTTATACCTATATGACCAATACTCTAAATAGGGCTTCAGACTGATGTAGTTATCCCCTATGTGTTGGATTATGTGTGATTCATGTAATATATGAAAAACAAGTACAATAATGACTTATCTTGTAACTTGGAAAATCAGGCTCTTGGGCTACTCCTTTAGTAATTTATACCTATATATGTGTTTTACCTATGATTGATGTGAAAATAAGGAATATTCACTTAATTTAATGCTTGATAGAGTGCTTTTGATAAGTTGCCTTGGTCTCTTTAGTATTTTTCTAAGTCTTTTTAGTGAGGAATGAATGAGGGTTATTGTATTATTTATATCAATCCCTTTGGATAAGTAACTCAAATTAAAGAATTTAGGCCAACCATTAAGATACATTTCATTTGAAATTTAGATGAATTTAGGGAATTGGACACTTGTATTAGATTAGGTCACTAATGTTAATGCTAGTGTCTTTCCTAGATGTTAGTGTCTAGGGAACAAGAAAGTAGGCATAGGTTTAAAATTTGTAGAAGTGGAAGATAAGTAAATTTTAAGAATTATGGGCAATATGGAAGGCATATGTCATCAAAAATATACTATTTAGACTAAAATATAGATTCTAAGGGTTATAATATAGAGTAGATGTAAAACTTGTAGAAGTGAGAAAAGGTCCAAAACTAATAAAAACAACCAAGGTCTAAGTTTGCCAAGTATACAAGACTGAGGTGATATATAATCCTCAAATATCATATAAATTTTCCCTCCTTTAATCTAATAATGAAATTTCTATTTTAAAGGATGTAAATGTGTACTTGGGTGTGTAGAACACACCTTGTCTTTATATGTGCCTAACTTGAGTTCTTTTTTGGTGACTAACCTGCAACCAAGAACATGTGTCATTGTAAGGCTCTAAAATTGAGATTAGGATAAATAAATATATACAAGGGGAGAGAGAGAGAGAGAGAGAGAGAGAGAGAGAGAGAGAGAGAGAGAGAGAGAGAGAGAGAGAGAGAGAGAGAGAGAGAGAGAGAGAGAGAGAGAGAGAGAGATGCTCCCAACCTTGAAGAAAAAGTGAGTTTCCATCTTGTCATTGAGTTTAGCTCAAATGTATAACCCATTGATACTTATAATCTGGTTCTCCCACTATATATAGAGCAATCTAAAAACTTAAATAATTACCAATGTGGAGGAAATGTTTCCAAAAATTCCCCCACTATAATCTGGAGATGTTGAATACTAAAAAAGTATGCAAAATGTGCTTCCAAAGCATGCCCCAACTATATTTGAAAAATTTGAATGTGTGGAAGCCATGCCTATGTGACATGCCCCCAATGAATCTTAAAATTGCACCAAATGAGAAGAACATGTCTCTATGACATTTCATCAATGATATTCCCCCTCTTTGAGGTGAGGGAGGAATATAAACCAATATTTACCTCACCTTAAAAGGATATCACAAATATATAATCTATGATTGGAACCATGTAGCAGATAGAATGAAATATCTAGGGTTGATGTCTCAGTGAAGTGCATAGAACAATGTGATCACATCAAGGCCTATAAGGGGCACGCCAATGTGTACCATCATTAGGATCAAACATGTAACCAATATCTATGGATAACTTCAAGACCAATGGGAGTCTATTTTGAATAAATGGTTTGACAATTTGAGTATCTATGTATGAAATACAAATTGCATCATAATTTGGATCTTCTTTCTTGGAAATGGATGTTTCTTGTTTGTTTTCATTATTGGAAACCTATGGGATATAAACTAGAAAAACATTGCACATATTCTCTTGATCATTATAAAAAGATGCATTTTGGTCATTCTATAACATTACCAACTGGGATTGTTCTTTCAAAATTTATTGTTTTGGATCATTCTTTGGAATATTTGGTATGTATTTTGGAGAATTTGGAACATTGGAAACTTGCACATCATGTGAATCCTCATCCATATTTAACGATGTATCATTTGAATCTTGGATTTGGTAAAGGTTTCTCCTTTTATTTTAGAGGATATTTTGGTACCCATTTTTATTCATTTGGTGCCTTTGATTTATGATAAGTTATATTTTATATCCTTATTTTCAATGTAAGAATATGTATGGTGACCATGCATTCTATGATATGCACAATAGTATATGGAGGAGGTTATTTGATCACATTATTTCTAATCATCTTGAAAGAATGATAATTAACTTATTCTAAGCCACAAATATTTATGGTGTTAATAAAACATCACATTCATAAAAAGTAATGTTTTTAAAGTAATTTGATAACATATACTTATAGATACATATGAAAAATAAAGATCAGCAGTATCATATATTATATCTCCAAATATTGTCTAATACAATAAATATTTCTTGCATATATAGGCAAGGAAGATTAATCCTAACTAAGAGATCAAGTTAAGTGATCAATCATAACTAAGAGATCAAGCTAAGAGATCAAACTTAGGACTAAGAGATAACTATCCCTAAAGGATAGAAATAGCTAGCAAATATCCCCATAATATCTAAGAGATAAATATGTAATATCTCATAATATCTAAAATATGATAAATGATATATCCACTAATAAATATTTAGAATAAATAAATAAAAGGAAATAATAAATTGCCTAGGTGAACATACCTAAGGTAAATAACCTACTCTAACACCCCCCTCTCAAGTGAAACTAGGGGCCAAAAATAAAGTGGCATATCCACAAGATGAGTACTAGAAACAAAGCATGATCAAGTACTCATGTACAATATATCTATGAAGAAATAATATGTCCTCATGAACACCCCCCCAAGGACAAATTATTAAACCCTAAACATGTCATACAACTCAAGGTAATGAGGTGCTATAAAAGGGTTCATAAATATGTTTGTAACCTGTTGCTAAGTTAAAATGTACTCTAAGCAAAGAATTCCATCTTGAATGTGTTGACAAAGGAAGTGCACATGAATCTCAATATGTTTGTCCCACTAGTGATCACCAGGGTTACAATAAATGTGAATTACACTTTGGTTGTCACATCAAAGTATAGTAGGTGAATCCTATGTGAAGCTAAACTCTCTCAATAATTGATAAAGACAAAGAACCTACCAACTCACTATGAATTTTATCCTATACTTTGCATCTATAGATGAAAGTGAAATAGCCTAAAACTTCTTGGAATCCAAAGAAACTGAAGAATAACCAAGAACAAAAAGGTGGCTAGAAGTGTAATGCCTTTCATCAATAAAATTTACCCAATCTGAATTAGTATATCCAACCAACTAAGTTAAACCTCTGGTGTAGTGTAATTCAAAGTGGGAAGTAGCTTGTAGATATTTTTAAGTCCTCTTGGAAACCTATCAATTACTATCATGAGGATCACATACAAACCAATATATAAGCCATACTACAAAATAAATATTGGGGTGAGTATGGGTCAAGTATAAAAGACTTCCAACCAACTGCCTATACAATATAGGATGACAAAGAAGAGTAGTGTAGGTGGAAGTAAGAGTGACCCTATAATATAAATGATATGGACTTAGATTATAATTATACATGCTTAAATTATAAATAATATGAAGGGTGTACCTATGTTGACTCAAATGAATCCCTAAATTTGATTGAGAAATATGTAAACCAAATAAAAAGTGCAAAAGACTGAGATCTATCATAACAAACTATGCTAAAATAACCTACTCAATAGCCTAAATTTGAGAAGAAGAGTTGTTTGTAATAAGTAGATCATTAACATATAAAACCATTATAATAATATCATCTCTAAAATTTTAGATATAGATAGTAGGATTTGAGTGGAAACAAACAAAGCTAGTAGATAGAATAAAACAATCCATCTTCTCATACTAGGCCCGAAGAGCCTATTTGAGACCATAGAGAGACCTTCATAGTCCAAAAACAAGAGAAAAATCATGAACAAACCCCACAAGTTAATTAATGTATATTTCCTACTACAAATATCCATGTTATAACTCACTTTTTATGTTCATCTAGTACACTAGATAACCCTTTGATGTAGCAAGAGAAAGTACAAGGCACATAAAATCCATCATAGAAACAAGGGAAAAAGTCTTAGATTTATCAATACCTTTGGCTTGTGATAATACCTTTGCTACAAGATGAGCATTATACTTATCAGTAGACCCATCATCTACATATTTGGTTTTGTATATCCCATTGCATCTAATCAACTTTCTTCCTTTAAGAAGCAATACCAAATCCCAAGTATGATTCTTCATTAAGGAAGAATAATCATTTGTCATCACATCACCCCACTCTTGTATCCCATGAGACTGTTAAAAAGATTGTGGATCCCCAAAAAATGCCTGAAATAAAAGTCTAAAACCTATAAAATATGCATGGTGATTTTTAGTGGGTAGAATATCTTATATGAAAGGTGATAAATTAGAAACTATAATATAAGCCCCCATAGGCATAGTGGGAACATGATCCACATATAAGTTTACATCCATAATCTCCTTAGTGTCCTCTTGAACTGGATTCTTAAAAAAAGGATCATCAAGATGAAGTGAATAATCATCAATGGATGGAATCAAAGAAGAAGTCATGGAAGAAGATGAAGACTCATGAGAAGAAAAATGCTCTTCAAACTGAATATGTGTTTGAAAAATAACATCATGAGAGTTAGTTCTAAAATTCAATAAGATCTCATATTCTCAAAATACCATACAAAGGTCAAGGGCTTGCTCTTCTTATCCAAGGCTTTCCTTTTATTCTTTGGCACAAAAACCCAAGCATCACTCCTAAAAACTCAAAATAATAAGCCATCAGGCTTAGTTTAAGACCATGCCTCTTTTGGAGTCAAATTCTCAAGTAATTTATGTGGTGTGTAATTATGAATGTAATTTACACAATTAAATGCTTTTACCTATTATATAAGAGGTAAATCCTGAGAATGCATCATGTAACTATCCATCTCCTTCAAATTTTGATTCTTTCTTTTTGCTAAGACATTATGTTATGGTGTATAAGGAATATAATGTTGGTGAACAATGCCATGATCTACCAAAAAATCAAATAAAACCTTTGCTAAAGTACTCCCCCCCATTATGAGTGCAAATCTTCTTTATGCAACTAGACTATTGATTCTCGACCAAATCCTTGAAGACTTTAAAGTGTGAAAAAACTTCAATCTTGTACTTGAGAAAATAAATCCAAGTAAATATTTATAAATTATCAATAAATCTAAGTTCATACTTATTTCCATTGAAGTAAAGAGTATAAAAAACCATCAAGTCACTATGCACAAGCTTAAGTGGTGAGTAAGCTCTCTTGGACATACCCTTAGGAAACAGATCTTGGTGTTGTTTCAATAATCCATAGTCAGGGAAAAATCTATCAAGATAAGAAACTATAGGAAGACCATCAACCAAACCATGAGTTCTCAACTCCTTAAAATATCTATAATTAAGATTTCCAAATCTCTTGTGACAAAGTTTACTCTCAAAATCATAATGATAAACAAAGCATGTCCCCATACAATAAGTCTCATCAAAACCCTCAAAGTGATATAGTATATAATTATGACCAACAACACCTTGTGAAACAAGTGAATGATGATATAATTTTCTTTTAATTTAATCCCCTTGTGGTGTGAAAGTCACTGTCTTACCTTGACTAGAATGACAAATTTGATAAATAAAGAGAAAATGTGAAGTGTTGTCAGGAATATATAGTGCATCATTGATACATACACTAGCAAGTTGTATGCCACCTTTTCTATTAACAAAAATAAAGGAATAATCTCCAACCTCAATATTGGAATTATAATTTTAACCAAGAGATATGAAATACTCCTTAGAATAAGTCATGTGGTGAGAAGCACCATAATCTATAACCCAACTATCTGTAACAAGTGACTAAGATCTCCCAATAACATTAAGTGCTTTGTCATGCTCATTGGAAGGAGGTGGAGTGTATATAGAGATCTTGTGTTTTCTAATTGAATCCTATAAGGTTTGCATCCCCCATAAAAAGAGCATGAAAGGCTAGACTTATTTTTGGATTTATAAGACTCTTTGGGTTTAGACTTATTATCTTTGGGTTTAGTGGCACTTTGAGATGGAGGAGTGGTTTTGGGTTTACTTTTTTATATTACCTTGACCTTATGATGAGATTATAATAAGGAATTTTGAGAGGTGAAAGACTCAAAATTAGATAATTTGGATTCTTCCCTTGTAAGTCTTTCACAAAACAACTCTAAATTAGACATTTAGAATGTGACACTTAAGGCATCCATGCTAGAGAAAAAGGTAGAAGTGAAGATTTAGAATGGACCTTTCAAATTAGATATAATTATGTAACCACATATTCATCTTTATTGTCTCTTCCACTCCCCTTTAATTATGTCAATAAGTTCTTGAAATTCGTTACATAATCTACAATAGATGGAAAGTATTCAATATTGAGAGAAGTGATCTCTACTTCAAGTTGCATGGCTCTCATATGATCAATAATACCAAATAAACCCTTTATTTTTTTCCATGTTTTTAAATGAGAGTCACAACCTCCAAGTGAAACAAAATACTATCACTTATGTAAGTTCCTATCAAACCCATACACTCATCAAATTTGTATTGGTGCTGAAATTTCTCATATTTTTTAGTGAATATTGGTTGTGTTTCAATAATTAAGGCCTATAATCATTTTTGTTTAAATATTGTTTCCATTATTGGTCTCCATGTGTGGTAATTATGTGTTGTCATAAGTTTCTTTAAAAAAAAAATTGTCATAACTTTCAGGCACGTCAACATGCTATTATCTATCTTCTTAAATTTGAAACTTGTCTGAATGTCATTATTGTGTTATGCCTGGATATGTAAAATAGACATGGCCACAACATAGGAAAAACATATAAATGCATCCACCAATCCACAAAAAACATAGACCTTCATCATAAACATGCCCAACTTCTGGATAATACAAGATCAAACACAGATCTGTAAATCAATCAATCTCTTCTTCTTTCCTTCCAAACCATCACTAAAAAATGTTTTAATCTAAACCATGAAATAAAAAATGTATAGATCTTCTTTCATCCCATATAAATAAACAACAATTATTGGATATATGTAAAAAAAATTGCTCTTACAATTAATTCATAAATGAATGAATATAACACCTTAATCTATAGTACCATGAAAGGAACGATAATCATATTATTCTAAGACATGGATTTATGGTGTTAATATAACATCACATTCATAAAAAAAAAATTAAAGTAATTTGATAACATATACTTATAGATACATATGAAAAAGAAAGAGCAACGATATCATATATTATATCTCTAAAGCTTATCCAATACAATGAATATGCTTTACATATATATGCAAGGAAGATCAATCCTAACTAAGAGATCAAGATAAGTGATCAATCATAACTAATATATCAAGGTAAGTGATCAATCATAACTAAGAGATCAAGCTAAAATATCAAACCTAAGACTAATAGATAACTATCCCTAAAGGATAGAAATAACTAGAAAATATCCCCATAATATCTAAGAGATAAATATGTAATATCTTAGAATATCTAAAATAATATAAATTAAATATCCACACATGGTAATAACTAAATAAAAGTAAATAATAAATCACCTAGGTCAACATGAGATAAGGTAAATAACCTACTCTAACACATGAGTTAATGGTTGGGAATCTCACTTGACCTCCTGGTAGGATTTTGTTCATATTGACTAATTTAGCCACCCTTGATCATGGTATTTTCAAACAATTTTTTTTAATTTTTTAACCTTTAAAATGGTCATCTTTGAATAATTTAACATTGTTTAAGGTACTTTAGCATAGTTTAAGGGATTTTCAAAAATTTAAGGTTTTATGTTTGTGCTTGCCTAAGTCATTCTTATATCAAGTCCAATGTGCTTCAAGTTGGTATAGGTCAAATAATGCCTAAAAAGAGACATTGAGATTTAGTATAGATCATGTGGTGTCTTATTATGCACATACATTTAACCAAAATGCCAACTCTATACATTTGCAATGTTACTCACATTTAAAAAATTATTTTGTTCATTGTTTTCATGTCTAAACATGGAATAATATGAGAAAGGGAAGGAAAGGAAAGTAAAGAGACTCTTGATATGATAAAATATCATTTAATGACTCAATTTGACATTTGGTACATAGATTCAGGAAGACATATTTCCAAATAAACATGTTTCATAGTAAGAGAAGGAATGCTTGGATGAGATTTTACAAATTTATACATTGGATAAAATGTCTCAGCAAAGTGGATCATGTAAAAAGGTGTTAGGGAATTAATAAAACATCATACAGCCTTATTATACTCAAAATAATGCTCAGATAGAAGTTATAGGTCTAAACAAGGCAAAAAATCACTCAAAATATATATAGGGTCATTGGTAAGAGAACAAGGGTCATTTTCATGATGTTGTTTCATGAAGGAGGAGATGTAAAATGATGAATGATATTATGGGTTTAATATAGCCCAATTACCTATAACTTTATGGTATAGGTTTAGGGTTATAGGGCTTGTGTTTTATGAATCATCTTAATAAGTTTGTTGCCCCTAAAACCCTAGAAAAACCCTAACATCTCATTTTTTCTTCTTCTCACAGCTTATTTGAGCTAATATATATAAATAAATAGTTATAAAATATATTATGGGATATAATATGACATCCCAAATCATCTCCAATAAATCTCAAAGCATGAACAATTGCCATGTGAGAGAACATGTCTTCAAAGTGGAGAAAATATAAGGGGGAACAGTCATAAAAAGGGTGTTTTTAGGAGGTTTATGAGATTTATTAAATGTATATAGTTGTTTTAAGGGTTTAAATGGTTAATTTATTATCAAACAAAAAAATAATAAACTCTTGAGACCTTTTAGATCCCATATATTTTTTTTTAGCAAACTAGCCTGTTTGTTACCCTTCAAACCTAGTTTTCACAAAAAAGTGGGTAACTTGAATTTTCAGCATCTAGAACCTATGAAATTTGGAATTAAAGTATATTTAAACATTTTATAACTTTTAAAAGTGTTATCATGTCTTTATATTACATAAGGAGACATAAAAATTTAAAATGTAGTCTAGGTCTACTAAAAATGGAGAAAAATAGTTTTCAAGAGGACCAAAAAAGGCATAATTTAAGAATGGAGGATCCAAATGCATTTAAATTTTATATTCATGTCCTATAATGTTTTTTAAATATGTTTAAAATTCTTCCATATCCTTGTTCCATTATAATGGTGAGATAATACCATTAGAAAATCCAAATCAAGGTCTTCTTAAGAGGTTTTTTTAAAAACTAGAATGAGGTTGTAGACCTTCTTAAGGTCACGAATTGGAAAATAAACATCATGAGACCCATGTATACATATAATTTAATCTTTGGATTCCTATTAAATTAATATAAAAATAAATTCCAATGCCTACATATAGAATGGAAGAGCTTGTTATTAAGTTGTGAAGTCTCTTTTGAAGATGATTTATAAGCTTAGACAGAGATGGTATGATATTATACAAGACCTACATGCAATTGAAAATATTGTTGTGATAATATTCAAATATATAATAGACCTTGTATGAGATATAATATTGTATTCATCACATTACTTTGGATAAATTAAACTTTGACATGAATTTGTAGGTTCTAATGGCATAAAGCATAGTATAAAGAAGTCTAAGTCTTAAGTTTCATTCTCACAAATATGAGAGATGCATTGAAAGATCCAATAATGGTGTATAAATATGCCAATAAGGTCAAGTAGGCCATGTGTCAAAAAAGAGACTTGTAAATCCTTAACTAAGAAAGGGAAGTTTTAAAAGAGAAAAGATGATTCATAAGAGATAAAGAGCCACTTCTATGCCACCTTTCATGAGGCCATAATCAAGACAAACCAACACATGTTAAAGATGAATAATATAAATTTTTCTTCACCTTCTCTTTTCATGTGACTATTTTTATGATAGATGATAGTCATGATGTAATTCCTACACATCTCCACCTTCTCTTCTCCATTCATCTATATATGCTCCTGAAAAGGACATTGTAAAGGATACTCTAGCTGGTTATGGAATAGCCCTACTAAATTGATGTTAATTTTTTTTGAATTTAATACAAGCTAATTTATGCCTTATCCATCTTCCATCAACCCTTATAGTCATTTATTTCATGCTTTATTTCTCCCTTTTCCTTGAAATTTTGAATAGGTTTAGTGTTAGATTAGGCATAGTATCAAGGGAGTCAACCCTCTCTTGAGGTTATCTTTAGTCATAGGGCACCCATATCCTTAAAGAGTTTTCATTGTGTCAATTGAGTGAGGAGACCTGAAACACATACTCAAAGGGTGCAACTCAAGGTGACAATAATTCACTTGTAGAATCATTGTTGTTAGGTGACTTTGGTTTTGGATTCTAATATTGATTTTTATTAGGCATGTAATTAGTATGCAAAGATGCAAAAACATGTTTCACACTAGCATAATGTGGATTATTTGTATATGAAATATGATTTTACATCAAAGTGATCTTTGAATTTAGAGATTTATTTTACTTTTGTAACTCATGTATTAACTTGATCATATTACTCATTTGTTCCTTTGGGGTTTCACAAACAGAAACCCTAGTTATTTTAGATTGATTTAATTCATTTAAAACTATAGGGTGGGACACATTATCCCTTGGATAAGTGATAGCCTAGACCTTGTTAGAGGGATGAGAGCTATCAACCTCCCAAGGGTTAGGAGGAGGAAGGATCTTGTATTCATTTGAAATGTTCTAAAAATTGATATGAGAACATGATAAAAAATGCTTACAAATGTTAAAGAACAATCAACCATGATATAATAAGGATATATCAATTTCATAATATTGACTATTTTTTTTTGAAAATATGAGATAGGTTTTTTTGTAAGAACAAGAAATGAGATGAACCCCCAAAAAAGGGGAAACAAAAGTAATGTACAAAATTTAGATCTAAATTTACTAAAAATAGTAAAATTCTAAATTTGTTAAATTAATACAATATTTCCATAAAAAAATATTTTTTTGTGTATGTCAACATAATAATAAAAAAAAATTGATTAATTTTTAATTTGATTTATTATGAATCAAAATTTAGCCAAATAATGGGAAATTCTTCACAATCAAAACCCTAGAATATTCTAAATAAAGAATCAACAATTACAATAAATTAGGAATTTTTTTTATAGATATGAGAGAGGTTTTTAAATAAAATATAATTTTTTATGAAACCTGGAGATTAATTTCAACATAAGTAAACCATCTACCTTGTATTCCAATATTTAATAACAATATTAAACTAGAAAAATTGGAAAATTTATATCAAATTTTGGTGAACAAAAAGAGATTTTTTAATATACTAACCTGATTAGTACATACATTTAAATAATTTTAAAATTAACCTATTTAGAGGCTAAAATTATCCAATCAATGAATAATCCACTTTCAAGCACAAACACATGAAGCCCTTGTGACCAGAGGAGGGTAAAACCCTAAGGTAAAGTTTTAGATCTAAAAATACATCATAACAAGTTAAAACCCTAAAAGGCTTGGAAGCCCTCATTTTTTTTTTGAATTCATATAAATTGGGTTTACCAAAATTTTCACCCAAAATTATATAAATGGATTATCCTACCTTGGTAATAAACTAGGGTTAAGAATATAGAAATGACAATGTACAAGGGTGATAATTAGATCCACAGAAGGATAATTAAATGCTAAACTCAAATATAAGCATACATTAAATTTATTATTCTAAGTTTAGGATAAATATATAAATTAAAACTAATCTACACATGGAACTAAAAAATAAATAATATACTTAGTTGATTCCAATGCTAACATAATGTTGGATCTAAAACAGGTAGAAATAAGTCTAGAAGAAGATTCTAGAATAGTCTTAAATTTTGGATCTGACACTTCTAGTGCTCTAGACACTAAAATAATCTTGATATGTTTTTTTTTATTCTACTATATAATTTCAACATAAATTTACTATATGTAATACCTAATGGAAAAGGATGCGACCACCTGGATGCTTCTAGGTTTATCTTTACCTTTACTATGTTGTATTTAGATTTGGATCATGAACTATCACTCATGAAATTTCAAAACCATAGGTCTTCATATTCATAATGACCTTGGGGAAAATAGATAGTGGGAATTTTTTTTTGAGCTAACCCCAAATACCCCTTTGTTAGTGAGAACTACGTACATATCCAATACTTTAAAGAGGGCCTCAGACTGATGTATTTCTCATTTATGTTTTAGCTTGTGTGTGAATCGTGTAATATGTGGAAATAAAATAAAATATATTGGAATAAAAATTAATAATATATGGTGGTTTTTTATTGTTAATAAAAACATTTTACAACTTTACTTCATCATTCATGAACTATCAAAGCAATATAGTGAACTATCAACACATCAAGAACCATTTATATGAGAATAAGACAAGAGCGTAACACATCAAAAACTTATTTGAGTGGAAACCATAAAGAGGAATAAAAATTAATTATATAAAAAAATTTACTTCAGTCCTATAATACAAAAATAAAATTTAGTGAAGTACCAACTCCACATGGAGAACCAACCCCAGCTAGCTAAACACAAACCTAGATAGGCTTTAGCAAGCACCTACTTACAAGGTGGAACCAACCCCCTAGATGACTCAATAACAAATAAAACACCTAAATGATATGATTACCTTTATAACACTATTTTTCTTAATCAAATTATTATGACCACCTCTTCATCTCTTCACACTCATATATCCCTCTCAATTTGCCTTCTAGACTCCTTCGCTCAACTAGGTCTTTTCAAGATAGATTAGGTCATTTGACCTTGATATTAATCTACAATACCCATGTTATATCTTCATGATAGTATATATTTACCCTTATTATGGTATAAATTACCTCCTTTATCTCTTCAAAGTGATATATCCTTCGCTTCAACTCCCTCATTCTCTAACTAGTCAATTAAGCCTATTAGGCCTTATTCTTATACTAGGCTCTTGATATACACCTCTTGGTCAATAATACACACTTGACCACTTATATTTTACATAAAATATGCCTTAGGACATTAAAAAGACATTAAAATAGGTTGGTCATATCATATAGGACCAAAACCTCTTTTAGGCTTTAAGGAGACCTAATTCAATTAGGCCTTCATTAGCACACGTTACCCTTTGATCTTCTTGGATAGATTTAAAATTTCATAAATTAAATGAAAAATTAATATTATAATAAAATATACCTCTAATAATATCATATTATTTCCATGACACCTTTTATCTCTAATCACCACTTGAAACACACCATTAGTAATGTTCATAATTAGGCCTTTTCACACACAGAAAGGTCTGTCTTGAACAAATAAAGATAACATAATATTTAGACACTTTCTTATAGGGTCTACTCACACACCCAACAACTCAATCACACCTGGAGGTGTTTGGAAGAGGTTAATATAATATAAAATAGTTTTTTATTCATTTAATACCATTTATGGTTATTTTTATCAACATATTCAACATCGAGTCCTTATTAGGGTTCTAAGAGGGTTTAAACATGTTTCCACTCTTAACAATCATTCATAAATCATAACCCCTTAATCCAAAAACTAATTCCTAAATTTTTTTATCTAGGATCATTACCCATATAAAATGAATAACTTAGGTTCTCATGTAGTGGTTAAACATGCCAATGAGCACCTAAAAGTCCTTTTCAAGTTGAGAAACCTTCATTTTGCGCACTCGAGAGACCTTAAAACTACATTTTATGCCTTTTCTTACAAACCATGACTTTAAAATTTGTAAAAATGATTAAAAAAACATATAATACCTCTAAAAAAATTAAATTTACATAATATCCTTTGAATCATAACATCATACCCCTTTAGGCCATACTCTATCTCTTTGCTCTCTTAGACTTTGACTTCCAAACCATATAAGGCCTAAAAGCTGACCTTCATGATTTTTTCCATGAACTCTAGACCTAATTATAAAAATAAATAAACATATCTCATGCTAAAACAATACTTTATATCCTTCTTATTCCTTGACAATATATCATAAAACCTCACTAGGCTAGGCAGTGTTTAGAAATGGTCTAGGTGGAGACTAGGTCTATAGGTCCTACCCCTATATGCTCACCTTGAGATGAGTAAATGAGTGATATAATGCCTCATATACATGATAAATCAAACTAATACAAATTTTCATGATTGAATTCATTCATCTCACCAATTCATCATGATCCTTCATGCACAAGATTAGGCATCTTATGCACATCCCTTATCAAGTCACTTACTAGGCTGAAGAACTTGATACTTTTGACAACAAATACCTTCCATGATGACCTTAAAATCACTCATGTAGTCATAATAACATATACCAATAATTTACTACACTCTCAAAAACATTTAAACACTAATAAATATCCTCTCTCATAGCTCCATTCTTTAATGACCTCATGAAGACCTTTCTCAAGAACCTTTGACATTAATGACAACATCAATGTCAAAGATCAACAACAATAACAATGCTTAAAAAATATCACCATTTGTAATTGATGGAAAAATATACTACAAACTCATCATTATTATCTCCCCATTAAGTTTTTTCTCCCCTTTGACATAAATGACAAAGTGATGTCTGTAACGCCTTGGATTATACTCCTTGCAGCCAAAATACTAAACACATAGAAATATGAGTTTATGAGTCATAATACAAACATGATCCCCTTATATTTATGTATACCTTCTTGTAAAAAATCACATATTCTTGGAGATAATGTGATCCAAAACTTAGGGGTTTTGGTTTAAATATATTTCAAGAACACAAAAATAACACAATTATCATAATAATGCTTTCTCTGAGAAGAGATGTTTTATTGCTCACAAGATTACAAATACAAACATATGCTTATCTCTGGGAAGAGATGTTTGATCCCATTCTCAAGATATATATTTATTTATACATATTTTAAATGTAGGAGGATGTGTAAGGTCAAAAATCTCGAGGGAGATGAAGTGGTTTGACTTCCATGATTTACAACAACACAGAATTTGAGAAATTACTATTTTTAGAAACTTTCTATTTTTAGATAGCACTATTAAAATTGAAATTTTTGGCACTTACATTGGATTTTTAGGGGTAGAAAACCATTTATCATAGATCATTATATATCATCACATTCTCCTCATTCTTATCTTTTCAATGGTTTGAACGGGGAGTCAAACAGAGCTATGGTTCAAAAGTTATGGCTCCCAAAAGTTCTGCCACCAATTAGGGCAGAATCGTCACCTGAAGTGTTGCTAGAATCATAATGAGCATTATTATCTCCCCCTAAGTACTTGGTTTCTTCAATTATTATAGGGGAAGTAATTATAACCAATTCCTATCTTAGGTGTTCAAAAATTACCTTTGGAAGTGGTTTGGTCAAGATGTTTGAAATATAATCTGGTGTAGAAATATATTCAAGTCTGACACTTTGTTCACTTACCTACTTTCTTATAAAATGATACCTGATGGTAATTTGATTATTATTTTAATGCATTATAATGTTATTTTAGATGCTTATAACACTTGTATTATCATAATAGATAGGGCTAGGACCATCATACTCCACATTGTAGTCTTTTAGGGTCTATCTCATTCATAGGACTTGAGCGCAACATGAAGTTTCTACAATGTACTTAACCTCACAAGTGGATAATGCTATTAATGGTTTCTTCTTGCTTATCCACGAAAATAGGAACCCACATAAGAGTAAATATCCTCCATTGGTACTCTTCCTATCATATATACTTCTTACTCATTTTGCATTTATGTAGGCTATAAAAATAAACTCCTTGCTTCTTGTATACCATAATACATACTCCATAGTCCCCTTGAGATACCTAAGTATCCTTTTGAATTATTTTATATGATTCTCCTTTTGATATTATTGA
Organism: Torreya grandis; assembly: GCA_037957365.1. NCBI lineage: Eukaryota > Viridiplantae > Streptophyta > Pinopsida > Cupressales > Taxaceae > Torreya > Torreya grandis. Next base: position 6,486,022 of record JARHVA010000229.1, read on the forward strand.
AATATTCCCATAAGAAAAATTGCTTACATGATGTCATGTCTAAAGGTAGTGGTCTATAACGAAATTCCAATTATTTACCTATATTATGTCTAATTGACCTTTGAAGACTCATCTTCCTTGCTCAAATTACACTCTGTGAGCATGGGTGTACTCTCTACCTTGAAATATTACATCTCAAACTTCTTTAAAATATCTCTTATGTACTTTTATTATGAGATGAATATACCATTTTTATATTGAGTGATTTACAACCTAAGGAGTGATAGTTATCCTAGCATGGACATCTCAAACTATTTATTCATTGCCTCTACAAAGGCCTTGGTCATGTTCTCATTTTTTCCACCAAAGATAATGTCATACACATAGAAAAAGACTATCAATTGATGTTAATTTTGTGTCTTGATGTATATATTACTATATGCAACTCCTCTTGTGAATCATTGATCCAATATATACCTATCCAACCTAGCATACCAAGCTCTAAGAGCTTGTTTTAGACCATAGCTAGAATTTTTCAATCTAAAAATATAATGTTTTTCATATAGTAGTGATCACCCCTTAGGTTTCTCAATATACACTTCCTCTTCTAAATTCCCATTCAAAAAGGTAGATTTGACATTCATTTGGTATACCTTAAACCCTTTAAATCCTGCATATACTAGAAACAATTTGATGGCCTCCAATATTGATACTGGTGTAAAGGTATCCTAAAAGTATACCCATTTAACTTATGTATGTCCCTTGCATACTAATCTAACCTTGTTTCTAGTGACTTGTCCATATTTATTTAACTAGTTTCTAAACACCCATTTTGTGCCAATGACATTCTTGTTTGTAGGCCTAGGAACTAGTTCCCAAGTTAATTCTTCTCTATTTGGTATAACTCATTCATAACACCTATCTAAAATTTGTTTTTTATTTATTCTATAATATTATTAGGTTCAATCTTGGATAATAGAGAAACATTTTATTAATTTAGATTAGTTACCGATCTTTAGCTTATTTCCATACCTACATTCTTATTAGCAATGATTTGAGATTCAGGGTGATCTCTTTGAATCTGTACTTAGGGTCTTTTTAAGTCTTATCTATCTTAAAATTATTCTTCTTCCTCATCAACCTCTATAGTTTCATATTCATTCTTGAATTTTAAGTGCTCTAAAGTGTCCTTTGACTATGAGTGTGATTTCTTTGTCTCATCAATCTTGACATTGGTGTTTTCCACTATCTTTTGTAGCCTATTGTTATAATATCTATAGGCTGGTCTCATTGATGAGTATCTTAAGGATATACATTAATTAGATATATAGTAAAACTTTCCAAACTCTTCATCATCTCTTTTGATGAAATATTTGCTCCCAAACACTCTAAAGTGTTCCACATTGGTAGGTTTACCCTTCTATAGCTCATAAAGAGTCTTATTACCATTATTCCTTATCTAAACTCTATTAAAAATGTATATTTTAGTGCTTACTACCTCTCTCCAATATCCATCAGATGATATAGACTCATTTAGCATAGTTCTAGCCATCTCTTGAACTGTCTTATTCTTCCTTTCCACTACCCCATTCTACTAAAGTGTCCTAGCTACTAAGAATTTTCTCCTTATTCCATGAACCTCAAAAAAGTCATCAAACTCATTAGACCAAAAATTTACTCCTCTATCATATCTTAGGCACTTGATCTTCCCATTCTTCTCATTCTCAACAAAAGCCTTGAATGCCTTGAACTTTTTAAGAGCTCCTAACTTTTCTTTCAATAGTACAATCCAATTCATTCTTGTGTAATCATCTATGAGTAACATGAATTAGTTATCTCCTTGAATGTTTTGAATTATTTTAGGCCCAAAAAATATTAGTATATATTAACTCAAAGGGTCTTGTAGTAGATTACTCCTTGGACTTGAAACTTCTTCTAGTTTTCTTACCATGTTGACATGACTTACAAAGTATGTTTGTAGGTTTGGTGATCTTAGGCATGTTATTCAAAAATTTCTTGGTGTTAATCTTGGCTAGATTATCAAAGTTTAGGTGACCTAAAATGTTGTTTCATATCCAAATTTCATCTATATAAATCATGAATCATCTCTCCTATCGATCTCATTCAAGACATACAGATTGTTCTCAGTCCTATTAGCATTAACAATTACCCTTCTTGATTTGGGTCTCTTTATCTCATGTTAGAGGTACAAGATGAATAAGAGAGAGGGTAAATTAGTCAACCAATATTTCATTTTAAAATCACTTATCATTCATTCATTGACATTCATGAATCAACACAATAAGCATATGCATCAAGATTACCATTAAAGCATGAATAAGAGAAACACATCATAACATAACATCTAATGTGGGAAACCCTCATGGGGAATAAAACCAACTCTCAAGCCTACAAACACATGGACTACTTTTATTATAAGGCATTATAAACATTAGAATTTAGTGGAACACCCATTACATAAGGAGAACCTATCCCTAAGATGGTCAAATCATTTTGACCATAATTTAGTGAAACACATGCTTCACAAGGAGCACCTGCCCTTAGGATGGTCAAGTCCTTCTAACCTAAATTTAGTGAAACACCTACTTCATAAGGAGCACATACCCCTAGGATGGTCAAGTCCTTCTGACCTAGATGTTGATCACCCTTCCAATGCCTATGATACAAACATCTCTTGATCACTGATTACCTACCAATTTGATGGATACACCCTACAAAAATATCCCCTTCACTTCTTCACACACTTAAAAACATCCAAAACCACCTTTTGGATCACTTCTAAACTTCTCAAAAATAACTCTGCTTTAACCTCAACAACATGACCAAATGGTCATATACATAGTCCACACTCTAATCTACACCTCAAATCAACCACCAAGCTCACAAATACATCATCTATCCTTCTATCACACTCAAGGCATCTAAAACATCCTTTTGGATCACTTTAAACCTCTTTGATCATCCTCAATCTTCAAACCTACAAGAGCATTATTATGACATCAAAAATATGACCTATAATTAATACACACATTCATCAACCTAATATAATCTATAACTCATCCACTAGGCACACACCCTTTCTTCTTTCCTTTTCTCTACAACTCTCACACATACCTCTTGACACACAACTAGAAATCATCATCTTTGATTTCACTATTTATAGAGCTTTCATGATTATTATCTTATAGGTCAGCCATAATACTTGCTTTAGCCTTTAATTCATCTAACATAGCTAAATACTATCCATAACATCTATGGGTCACCCTTAAGTAGCTACACCTTTCAAATAGGCCTTACTACCCTTTATAGTTCTCATGGAGACCTATTCACCCATTTAACACTTCAATGAGAAAATTAGAAACACAAGATCACTTTAAACATACATAAACCCATTCCAAATGATCTATAGGTCCAACTTAAGTGACAACATCGAACACAACACCCTTATGTTATAACACAATTAGCCCAAACATCATTTTGTACATATGATCACCAAGAATAAACACACAGTCAACTTTTAATCCTTTGATCATATAAAATATGGATTGTTCAAACCTCCATAATACACATATATGGTATTCATGAATTATACAACATGATCCAACACTTAGTTCATTTTAAAACATCAAAATACCATCATTAAAAACTCAATCACCCTTCTTAGGTTACTTGTAGAGCATGAACACATACATTATAAACTTTGGAGCTTAATAAGTTTGATTTAAAAAAAATTAAAAACTTAAAATAAATATTTTTGGATATGCCTTGAATTCATCTAGATCTTTTCTTTTTACACCATGGTTAAATTATACATATATCAAAAGATATAACACAAAAACTATAGACTAGTCTTATCTCATAAATTTGAATAATTGAATTCCAACGGTCATTGAGTAATTGTTAAACTTTGAACATGTTGACCTCATCTCATGCACCCTTAAAATATTGAAAAAATACATGTTTTCAACCTATTCATATCAGCTAGGTCTTTATCTTATAATTATCACTATTAGATCTTGATCAGAACTCCCATGATTTTTATACTTGACACCCTCATGTGCCTTATGAACACTTTTGTTTTTAGTGCATGTGCTTATGCCACTTAGTAATCCCTCATTCTTTGTTGACTCTTTGACTTGTCTTTCACCATTGATCTTCATAATTATGAACCATCACTAATTGTTGATCTTTTGTCCAAGATCCGTGAATGTGACACATGTCACTAGCATGTTCATTCTTTGACATATTGAATTTTATGTGTTCTGTTGGATGAAAATCTATGATTGAATGTGCACCATTAGATCTAATGACTATTTGACATCATACTTCAACTTGGTTAAACTTGATAGTCTCTATCCCATCATAGTCTACTAGATAAACATAAAATATTTATATCTTGAGATAGAAAAAACTTTGGGACTCCAAATATTTAGGGTACCTTCTTGGAATTATAGACAATATCACCATGAAAACATTTACCCAATATTGAATTTATTAGTAACTATAAAAAATTCAAAAACTTATTGAATCATACATATCTGAATGATGTACAGTGATGGTTTGGCTTCTCTTAAGCAAGAATATGCATGTTCCTCTTTTCAAATGATCAAATGGCATTCATTAAGACACTTATGGATGCCTCATAACTTGTTCTTTGTCCTTATAGACCTAAAATTTTTCCATATCTCACCAAGTTATCAAACACAACTTATTTGTCATTCATGCACTAGTATCTCATGCTCTCTTTGACATCAATGACAATGATCAATAATCTCCCCCTTTGTTATTGATGGTAAAACACCCTCAGAATGACTTCATTTGAACTTATTCATTCTGATATTTCTCCCCCTTTGACATTAATGACAAAGGGTATCTTTCTGAACATGCCAAAAAACATTCATCAACATCATGTATGCATTCAAAATACTATTTAAGATGTTCAGGATACATACTTTCAAGCATATGAGTCAATTGCTCCTCCTTTAACATGTACCAATCTAAATTTGGACTTATTTAATCATTAGACCTGAAAAACTAATCACAAAGATTATAAGGCTCACCCTAACATAAATTTACATCTTATTTCATCCGTTCTTTGACATACATCAATATAAACTTGGGATTTTTTTTATCCTCGGACTTTTCTATCTACTAAACACACAAGCTCCTTTTACTCATGCATGAAGATTCAATATCTTGTCAAAACATATGACTTGGTTTGATCAATTCATCATATCAATCTTCTTTTATTCACATCTATATAAAATATCACAACATCTTTAATATGACTAAAGCATCTCACATGTGCTTCCCCTCACATCATGCATAGCTTCTTAAGCCATCTGAGTTAACTCCCCTAACTCCATGCTCTTCTTTTTTCCAACTTGAAAGAATCAACCTCGATATTCATAATTAAATTTCAAATATATAACTTCTGAGAACACCTTCATGGCCTCAACAACATAAAAATATCAAACTCAGAACACTGAACTACTTTGGGTCTTTAAACAACACCATTCTACTTTTATACTCTCACTTACAAGACACCTCCAAAAATACCAATAGATATTCAACCCACATACTACATAAGAAATATGTTATAAACTAACCATAAAACTTACATTTAAACACTCATTCTATGCTCTTTTGGATAAATTGATCAACAAGCACTCTTCTTCACACTAGCCCTGTCTAGACTCCTTATAGCCCTACTTGGAACTTGCATAGCCCACAAATTTTAGTAGACACATATTATAAACCTAAAACTTCATATGTAAATTACTATCATATTCCCCATCAGTCACACCAATTTTTATCACCTAACTCATGTTATGCAATATACTTCCTTCACAAACCTACTAGCCAATTAAGCCTCCATCTAGATAAAAACTTGAATAATTTGAAAACCCAAAACCTTCAAATCTATAAGAATATTTATTTGACAACCCATTTGACCCATTTAGCTTGTTAATAATCCTCAAACCTCAAATCATAAGGAAAACCACTTTTCTAGCATAGCCCAAAATTATAGAATCTAAAAATAAATAGGGTCAATAAACCTTCTTTTGATCAATGCCCACCTCTGAAACTTCTTGCACACCTGGAGATAACTATCACACACTTTTGGACCAATTTTTGATCTTTCAAACCTTTGGTAACCCATACATCCTATAACCCATTTTAGGCCTACTTGCCCTTAAGCCAAAGTTAATGAAACCAAAAGCACTCAAAAATCTCCACTTTGACTTCAACATACCATAAAACCAACTGGAACATGATAGAATAAGGTCAATATACCTTTATATGTAAAAATATAATCTTGAGAACTCATAAATCCTCCTTTTCCACTTGGAAACCTTCAAACGGATCCAACTAAAAACACCCTTATAAGACCACATGCTTCTTCAATCTGAGAAATGTCTTCATGAAGCACAACAAAGACATCTCTAATTCAAAAGGACCTAAAATAAAGGCGGATACTAGTCTTCATCATAGGATTAAAGAACCTTCTTCTTCTTCCTTTTCTTGACTGAAACAACTTACTTGGCATCCATCTCTTCTTTGGCTTCCTTGATAATGCATGATAAAAAATAGGTTCTTAGCATATCTCTTCAACTAACACCTTCTCCTCTTTGAAAGTAGATAACAATAACTATTGGCAATCATTAAACTTCTTGCCTAAAAATACTTCAATTATAACAAATAAACCATCAGATTGAGATCCTTCTTTTAGATTCTCCTTGGCTTTGAATGGTATGGCTATCTTGATTCTTGGATCATCCACTTAATTCTTTATTTGGACTAATATAAAAATTCATTAGCACTATTTAGACACCTCCAAAATCTATTCCTTTTCTATAGTATCAGAAGTTTGATTCTTGATCTCAATAGGACTAGCCTTCACTACCTTAGATCTTCACATCATGTTTTAACTTTTGATATAATTTCTAGGAGTCTCTCCCTTCTTTATATGACTTTAGAACTTATAAAATTTACTAAGACAAATTCTAGCAATATGACCTTTCTTATCACAAATGAAACAAATAACATCAGTTGTACCTTTTGACAGATTTGAACTATGATCAATCTTTGGCCAAAAACTCCTTCTATCATAGCTCCATAAATTTCCATACTTGATTAACTTCCTTATATAGTCCTTAGCTCTATGAACATACTTATTACATGTATAACAATGACCATGGAATTAACTAGCATACCTTGAATCATTTAGTTGTCTAACATACCTTCTTGCATTGCTTTCAAAACTTGCATTCCTTTTAGCTTACTCAAGCTTTACATGTTCATTTTCTAGCTTATCCAACTTGACTAAAAAAAGCTCATGCTCACTCTTTAATGACTCCATTTCAACCTTCAACTATGTACACTTATCACTTTTATCTCTCAAACTAGAACTTGTAGCCTTTAACTAAAATATGAGATATTTGATGGTCTCTTTATCCTCCTTGGATTATTTAGCCAAATGATTCTTCAATCTACAAACTTGTTCTTCACGAGACTTGAATAGCTCTTGATTATTATTCTCATCTCTCTTGGTCTTTCCTAATAAACTTTCCTCAATAGAACTAACTTATGTTTCAAGACCTTTGATCACATACCTCATCTTGTGATTCCTCTTTATGAGCTTAGCTTCTAGATTCACTTCTTCTTCCTCACTATCATAGAACACTTCTTCTTATCCACTATGATGGAAAACTTGTTCATCACACATGATGTCCTTTTATTTTTAACAACTTTCCTCTTTTGAACTCAAACTTGGTTTGGCATCTTATAGTTGAATGTTGAGATCATTGATAAATTTATGATCCTCTTTGGCATCTTTATTTAAAGTACATATATGTTCTTTAAGTGCCTTGATCACAACCTTACACTATTTATTATCTTTCTTCAATTGCTTATCCATCTTGTGCTACTTAGGATCTCCTTCAAGTTATTAAGCTTCCTCCAAAGGACCTAATCTGATAACAATTATTGGAGGTACAAGATGATTGAGAGGGGGGTGAATCAATCAACCAATCTTTCACTTTCAGATCACTTATCATTCATTCATTGACATTCATGAATTAACATAACAAGCATATGTAATAAGATTACCATCAAAGCATGAATAAGAAAAACACATCATAACACAACATCTAGTGTGAGAAACGCTAATTGGGAATAAAACCCACTCTCAAGCCTACAAACACATGGACTACTTATCATATAAGGTATTATAAACATGAGACTTTAGTGGAACACCCATTACACAAGGAGTACCTATCCTTGAGATGGTCAAGTCCTTCTAAATATAATTTAGTGAAACACCTACTTCATAAGGAGCACCTGCCCCTAGGATGGTCAAGTCCTTTTGACCTGAATTTAGTAAAACACATGTTTTACAATAAGCACCTACCTCTAGTACGGTCAAGTCTTTCTAACCTAGATGTTGAGCACCCAACCAACACCTATGATATGAACATCTCTTGATCAATGATTGCCTATCAATCTGATGGAGACACCCTACAAAAAAATCCCCCTTCACTTCTTCACACACTCACAAACATCCAAAACCACCTTTTATATCACTTCTACACTTCTCAGCAAAAACTATATTACAACCCTAGCAACATGACCAAATGGTCATATACAAATTTCACACTCTAATATACCTCTTAAATTAATTTCCAAGAACACATATACATCATTTATCCTTCTCTCACACTCAAGGCATCCAAAACATACTTTTGGATCACTCTAAACCTATTTTATTATCCTCAATCTTAAAGCATATAAGAGCACTATGATAACATCATAAATATAACCTACATGTCATACACATATCTATTAACTTATTCTTCTCTATAACCCATCCACTGGGCACACACCCTTTATTCTTTCCTTCATTCTACAACTCTTAGACATACCTATTCACACACTTCTAGAAATCATCATCTTTAATTTCACCATTTATAGAGCCTTCATTATTATTATCATCTAGGTCATCCATAATAATTGCCTTAGCCCTTAAGGCATCTAATATATCTCAATACCATCTACATAGGTAGGTCATAACATCCATGGGTCACTCTTAAGTAGATACACCTTTCAAATAGGCCTTAGTAGCCCTTATAGGTCTCATGGAGAGCTATTCACCCCTTTAACATTTCAATGAAAACATTAGAAACATAAGATCACTTTAACAATACATAGACCCATGCCACATGATCTATAGTTCCAACTTAAATGACAACATCCATTACAACACCCTTATGTTACAACACAATTTTCCCAAACATCATTTTGTACATACGATCAACAAGAATGAACACATAGTCAACTTCTAAGCATTTGATCATATATAATATGGATTGGTTAAACCTCTATAACCCACCTATATGGTCCTCATTAAGTATAGAACATACTCAAACACTTAGTTCATCTTAAAACATTGAAATACCATCAAGAATAACTCAATTACCCTTTTAGGGTTACTTGCAGAGCATGAACACATACACAATCAAATTTGGAGCTTAATAAATTTGACTATCCAAACATTAATAATTTTAAATAAATATTTATAGATGTACCTTGAAGTCCTCTATAACTTTTCTTTTTACACCACGGTCAAATTCTACATATATAAAAAATTATAGAACAAAAATTACATATTGGTCTTCCCTCACAAATTAAAATATTTGAATTCCAATGGTCACTAAGCAATAGGTAAACTTAAAACATGTTGACCTCATCTCATGCACCCTTATAATATTAACCAAATACACACCATCTATCTCCTTATACTAGTCAAGTCTTTACTTGGAACTTTCACTATTAGATCTTGATTAGAACTCCCATGATTACAAAACTTGGCACCCTTACATGCCTTATGAACACTTTTGATTTTAATCCATGCACTTGTGCTACTTGGCAATCTTTCATGCTTTATTAACTCTTTGACTTGTCACACACCATTTATATTCATAAATACAAACCTTTACTCACCATTTATCTTCTATCCAAGCTCCGTGAATATGACACATGTCACTAGCATGTTCATTCTTTGACATATTGAATTTTACATGCACCATTGGATCAAGATCTCTGATTTAATATTCACCTTTAGATCTACTGACTAGTTGACATTAGAAATTAGCTTGGTTAAACTTGATAGTCTCTGGTCCATCATAGTCTGATAGAGCAACTTATAATATTTATATTTTGAGCTAGAAAACACTTCAAGACTCCAAATCTTCAAGCTACCTTCTTGGCACTATAGATAACATCGCCATTAATTTTTTTTCCCACTATTGAATTTCTAAGTAATTCTAATAAATTCACAAATTTGATGGATCATACATATATACATGACATGCAGTGATGTCCTAGCTTCTATTAAGCAAGAATATGCATGTTCATCTTTCTAAATGATCAAATGACATATCAAGACTTCATTAAGACATTTATAGATGCCTCAAAACTTCTTATTTGTCCTTACAGACTTGTAAATATGCCATATCTCACCAAGATATCAAACACAACTTATTTATCATTCATGCACTAATATCTCATGATCTCTTTGACATCAATGACAACTTAACATCAATGACAATGCTCAACATCTCACACCCTCTATCATGAAATGTTAGTATGTGTCCTTGATTGCACATTTGACTTACACTAGGTAGGTTATGTTTCAAACCTTCCACATACAACACATTTTGTTTCTTGGTCTTCCCATTATCCAAACTCAATATACCCTTGAAAACTATATTGGTATTTATGTTAGCTCTAAACCTCACTATTCCTACAACATTCTTCTTCAATGAGATGAACTTAGTTATATATCCTGTCATGTGGCTTGAGCAACCACTATCTATATACCATTTCATGCCTTCATATTGAATGTGAAAGTTAGTCTAAGCTAACATAGATTTCTCTTTGGTCTTTTATTCCTCTTTAGAAAATAGTCCATCTTGATTCTTGAGCTTGATGTGATTTGTCCTAATTTGATTTGGCTTCCATACCAATGTTTGATCATTATCATACATTATAGGAGCTTCATATGTCTTTTTGAATCTTGAGGGACTTCTAACTCTATTAGAGTAGAATCTTGCAATGTGTCTTATATTGTGACAAATGTAGAAAACAACATTTATGTACTTACCTCTTGGTTGATTACTCCTTTTCCCATGGTCCCATGATGACTTATCCTTTATTGAATTGGTATTTTCATGTTATTACTCTTGACTTGTTCTAAATTCCCATGCTTTCTCTCAAACTTGCTCATTTTATCTATCAGCTTCTCATGTTCAACCTTCAAGGAATCTATCTCTATCTTCAACTGGTCGTACTCAACTTCCTTTGACTTAAACCTTGTGTTGACACCTTCTAACTAACTTCTAATATCCTTGATAGTATTATTTTTATTCTTCAAATCGTCAACATCACTTATGAGCTCAAATTTAAGGTCTACTTCAACTTCTCCTTCTTCACTGTCATAGTATACTTCTTCATAATACATGTTGTCTTCTTTATGTTGATCACAAGACACTATATGTTTCTTAGGGTGACCTTCAAGTTGTTAGACTTATTTTAAAGTACCAAGTTTTTATACTAATTATTAGAATAAAAATGATTGGGGGAGGTCAATCAGTCTTCAAAACTTTTTACAATTTTACTTCATCATTCATGAACTATTAAATCAATATAGTGAACTATCAACACATCAAAAACCATTTATATGAGCATGAGACAAGAGCATAACACATATAACACTTATTTGAGTGGGAAAACCTCAAGGGGAAGGAAAAAATTTGATATATACAAATGGACTACAGTCCTTTAAGACAAACACCAAATGTAGTGAATCACCAACTCCACATGGAGCACCAACCCCAACTAGCTAAGCACCAACCCAACTAGGATTTAACAAACACTTGCTTACAAGGAGGCAACAACCCCCTAAATGAATCAACACCAACTCAGACACATGAATACTTTGATTAGATTTAGAACACTATAATTCTCAACTAACTGATGATGACCACCTCTTCAACTCTTCACACTCATTTATCCCTCTCAAACTTCCTTTTAGGCTCCTTCACTCAACTAGGTCTCTTCAAGATAGATTAGGTCATTTGACCTTGATGTTCATATATAGTACCCTTTTTATATCTTAATGATATTTTATTTTCACCTTTTTATGGTTTTATATGACCTCCTTTATCTCTTCAAATTTATATAATCTTCACTTCAGCTCTCTCATTTTCTAGCTAGCCAATTAGGCCTATTAGGCCTTGTTTTTATACTAGGCTCTTACTCATAAACCTCTTGGTTGGACATACACACTTTTCCACTTATATTTTACATAAAATAGGCCTTAGGACATGAAAAAAACATGAATCAAACATTAAAATATGTTGTTCATAGCATATAGGACCAAAACCTCTTTTAGGCCTTAAGGAGACCTAATTCAATTAGGCTTTCATTAGCACATGTTACCCTTTGATCTTCTTGTAAAACTTTAAAAATTCATAAATGATAGAAAAAATTAATATTAAACTCAAATATACCCTTAATAATATCATCTTATGTATATGACACATTTTATCTCCAATTGCCACTTGACTCATGCCATTAGTACTATTCACAATCAGGCATTCTCACACACATAAAGGTCTATCTTGAACAACTAAATATAACAATATTTGGAAACACAACCATGAAAATTATTTATATATATATATATATATATATATATATATATATAACCTTAAACATGTAAAAAAATTCACCAAATTCATTGTACTTTATTACCTATGGCAAAAGGACTAAAAAACACTCCTATAACTTGCTCACTTAGAACTGCTAGTTTTCCTTAAAGACTAGTCATGGTGATTTTGACCTTCAACACCTATATGACTAATTTAAAAGAATCTTGATTCAAGCATATGATCCTATGTGATATTTATACCATTATTTTATATAAATATAACATTTTAAAATATAAATATTGGTCTTGCAGACCAATCTCATGACCTCACTATACACAAACCTCACTGAGCTAGACAAGTTAACTTGTGAGAAACTTTTTGATATATAAAATGATATCCAAAATATTATATAAAACATGAAAATGTATTAAAATTATTGAAAAATGTCTCCATTAAATTTTATTCATCTCTATTTTATGATAACACATCCCTAATCATCTTCTCACTTCTGCCTAGGTTTCTCACTTTTTGCACAATTAGGCCCATTAGTGATAGGTTGTCTTGGATGACTAGTTTATAAAAACTTACGGTTATAATCTGAAAATAAATCAATAGTTACATAAAATAAAATTCTCAACCTTATCCATCCAATTATTCAAATACTTTGACTTGGTCAACTTTGACTGCTATAATAAATCTCTGAGAAATGTGCACTTTCTTGTAAGGTCTACTCACACACTTGACAACTCAATCACACCTAGAGTTGTTTGGGAGATTTTAATAAAATATAAAATATTTTTATAGTCATTATATATAATTATAGGCTATTTTAATCAAAATATTCAAGATCAGGTCCTTATTGGGTTTTTAGGAGGATTTAAACCTATTTCCACTCTAAACGGTCATTCATAGAACATAGCCACTTAATCCAAAAAATAACACCTAAAATTTTGAGATAGTATGATTACCCATATACCATAAATATCTTATTTTATCATGCAGATGTTACACATGCCAATGAATACCTATAATTTCTTCTCGGGTTGAGAACCCTTCATTTTGTGCACTCAAGAGACTTTAAAATTACTTTTTATGTCTTTTATTGCAAACCATGAATTCAAACTTTGTGAACATGGTTGAAATAACATATCATAGCTATAAAAACACTCAATTGTCCATAATATCTTTGGAAATAAAACCTCATACCCCATTAGGCCATACTCTCTCTCTTTGCTCTCTTAGACTTTGGCCTACAAACCACATTATGCCTAAAAGCTGAACTTCATGATTCATTCCATACACTCTCCACCTAATTCTAAAAATAAATAAACCTATATCATGATAATATATTGATTTATATCCTTCATATTCCTTGATAATATATCATGATACCTCATTAGGCTAGGCAGGTTCTAGAAATGGTCTAAGTACAGACTAGGTCTGTAGGTCCTACCCCTGTAGGCTCACCTTGAGACTCATATTAGTGATATAATGCCTCATATACATGATAAATAAACATAATAAAACCTTTCATTAATTTTTGCATTCATATCACCAATACATCATGACCCTTCATGCACAAGATTATGCATCCTATGCACATACCTTCTCAAATCACATACTAAGCTCAAGCACATGACAATTTTAACAACAAAGACCTTCCATGCTGACCTTCACATCAATAATGTAGTCATAAGAACATATATCAGTCATGTTTTACACTCTCATAAACATTGAAAATTGTATCAATATCCTCTCTCATAGTTCCATTCTTCAATGACCTCATGAATACCTTTCTCAAGAACCTTTGACATCAATGACAACATTAATGCCAAATCTCAATAACATGAACAATGCTTCAACACAATAGTGACCTAGCTTGTATCTTGGAAAATCAATCTCTTTGGGTATTCCTTTAGTACTTCAGACCTATATATGTACTATACCTATGATTGGTGTGTAAATAGGGAAGATTTGCTCAATTGAATTCTTGATAGAGTGATTTTGATAAGTTTCCTTGGTCTCTTTGGTATTTTTATAGGTCTTATAGGTGAGGAATGAATGAGGGTTGATCTTATATTTATATCTATCCCTTTGGATAAGTAACTTACATTAAATCACTTAGGCTAACCATTATGATATGTTTCATTTACAATTTGGATTACTTTAGGGAACTGGACACTTGCGTCAAGTCAAGACACTAACATTGATGCTAGTGTCTATCCCAAACATTAGTGTCTAAAGAGCATGAAAGTAGGTACAGGTTCAAAAACTATATAAGTGGAATTTAAGTACATTTTAATCATTTTGTCCAAGATAAAATCCCTAGGTCATCAACATAAGACTAGTCAAACTAAGAGATATAGGCCGAGGGCCATAAGATAGAGCATATGCAAGACATGTAGAAGTAGGAAAAGTTCCAGAACTAAAAAGAACAACCAAGATCAAAGTTTTCTAAGTGTATAATATTGAGGTGCTACATACTCGATAAATATCATCTATACCCATGTCAATAATTAGACCTATTAGAAACCATTAACAAAGAAAAATTATTCCACCTAATTATTCATATAATCAAAAGAAAGAAACCATAAAATATAATAACAATTAAAAAATTTGTCTAGAACATATTAATGGTAATTCATGGTCATGAATGAAAATAAAAATGATAACAACATCAATAATAACTTTTTCTATAGAAATTATAGGGTCACCTATTTGCGTCATTTCCTATTGTTAAACCATTTCAAACACAATATCAAAATCAACTTGCCTTTATTTAAGTTAATGTCATTGTAGATTACCATCATGGACTATCAAGAGGAAATGAGTAACTATTTGCTTCACCAAGCACCTATTTTCCTACTGGTTAAGTGGGACATCCTGACCATTGAGTTGGTCATGGTGAATAATGACAATGAATAAAGGAATATTGAAGGGTTGGGTTTATCTGAGAGTTTGAAGGATAATACTAATGATGAGGAAGAAGATGATGAGGAAAACCTTTCCCAATTTGATAAAAATCTCAAAATTAAAGATAATAAGTGGGAAAAGCTTGGGTAAAGAGAAGGGTATCAAGGAAGGCAGGACCAAAAATCCTAATTTAGGAAAGAAGGATCAAACCCTAGAGAAGAAGGATATTATCAAGATAAATTATAATTTTCTAGGAATAAAATTGTATGACACTCCTCAAATGGATGCCCACCCCATGGATAAAGAGTAAAATTGGAAAAAACTTTCTTTTATAGCTCAACCTTTTTAAATCCTTGGAGTTTTTTCTCTGAAAGTTATCTAAGAGATCCAGAGCATAATGGAGTAATAGGGTGGAGCTTCCAACCAAGACTTATTACATTTTAAACATGTTATTAGTCTAGTGAAGGAAAATATTTACAAGAAGACATCTTACTCATAAAAAGTTCAGGAAGAAGGTGGAGAATGAAGGATAAGGAGAAGAAAAGCACCAAGGGATTTAAGATCAAGCCAAGAGAAATTAAAATAGAAGCTAATGGAAAATTATCTACTGAGGACTATCTGGATGGACCAAACAAATGTACTAGCAGAAACATAAAATGATTGAAGATAAAACCCTAAAAAAAAAGATGACATCTTGGATACCATGGTTTAGGCAATCAAATAAGAAATGGAAGGAACAACCTTCCTAGAGGAGATGGTAAATACCTAAGGTTGGTCTTTTGATTTTTGGTTGCTAAAGTTTGGGGCATTTTTTGATTTCATTTTGCTAATGTAATTTGGTCTCAGTAGATAAGTTGTTATTGGGCTTGTCTCTTAGTTTATTTTATTATTTCTTTCAATTGTTAAATTTGGTTGTGGGATCCTTGTAAAACCCTTTTATTTACCACTATATAAAAAAATAACCATTTATATTACTATCGATTCATGGTTACATAGTGCACTATGGCACTTGATAATATCAAAAAAACCTATTACTCTATTTTTCCATTATTTTCATTCTTCTCAAGAATTTTGTGAGTAGTTCAATAGAGTTTTCCTAATAGTTAACTAATTCTCCTCTTCCTCCCTAAGTGCTTGCCTTTTATAAAATTTCAAAGAGCCCTATGTGTCATCAAATATCTCAACTACCAAAAATAATTATTTAATGTGATCATTATCAACTTGGTAGCTAATGCTATACTCTGATTAAGGCCAATTACCTCATCATTTATTATCAATTCTCATCTAATTGTCAGAATAAAGCTATAGGTCCTAAATTCCACCATTTATCCCCAAATTTTATGCTAACTTGGGTAGGTCTAATGTTGACACATTTTCACTTATGTCATTTTCCTATCAACAATGTTAGGTGCATGCACATGGAATTGGTTCATTAGTGTGCATTATGATATATGCCCTTAAATTATGAGCACCATGTTGGGATTTCATAATTATTAAGTGCATGCACATGGACTAGTCATTTCAATGAGTGTCATGTTTTATCAAGGTCTACCAAAAGTGGGGGTCAACATCACCCCACACTTGGTTGGTCACCCTCAAAAAACCAACCAATGGTTTGAACATCAAAAAGAACTTATGGAACCTCATTTCTAAATGTAAACTCAAGAGTTATCCAACATGAAAGTGTATCCTTAACCTATTTAGTGATGGGGAAGATGCACACAATTAAATACTAAAACTTGGGAGGTGGCTCTTGAGTCCCATCAATATCATGATTTATATTGTTTACCATAAAAATTATATTCTTGAGTATGTATTCTAGTGTGGTCTCCTTTTTGACCTCCTAGTGATACATATTCTTGAATCTCTCTTCGAGCATTTTCATGTTGGCACTAATTTTATGACCAATGTCTTCTTTCTCTTTTAGAATTTGGGTTATCTCAACCTTTTACTTATTAAAATATACTTATGTGGCTAGGACATCTTATCTCTATTGATCATCATATAACCATGCCATGATCACTAAACCTTACCAAGCAAAATTTAGGAATATCCACTCAGTCATGGTGGCTCTCGCATTTAGCTTATTTAAGAGGTCATCACACCCCTCAAGTTTTTTTGTAAAATTTATATGGGATCTCTCATGAGAATATTAAATTTCATACCTTGTATATTTATCCCTATGCATTGGGTGATTCACCACCCTACTTTATTTTTACATTATTGGACTCTAAGTCTACCTCATCCAAGAGACTAGGTTCCTAGTTTAGAGTTTACTGATACAAATTTAACAATTTTTTACTAAGGTTGGCCAAGTTCTTATCTACATGAACAAACTAATGATATAGATTCACCACATACACCTCTTGATAATAAATAGTGGCATGGTTAAAAATCATCTTGTGGCTCACATTTATTTCTAGTTTAATGAGTGCATTCCCAAACTCTACCCTATTAAACTTAGTTGGGACAACATAGATGAGTTGAGGCTCATACATGATTATACTAGGTTTTAGGTCTTCAATAACACTAACATGTACTTAAATTTTTTATTCATACATGTACACATCAAAAAAATAAATACATCCACCTCCATGTCTATAAAAATGAACCCTTGGGGTCAATGACAGACATGTACAGGTCCTCATTTACAATTTCATAGCAAACCCTTTCTTTTAAATCCATCCCATGGGTATCTTCTTCTAAATCTATTTCTTCCCTTTGGGGATTAATCAACCTTTCTTAAATGAGATTATATTTCATCTTGTGTGTCTTTTTATCTTCTAACATTTTGATCTCTAGCACTATAAGCCTCAAGATGCTTACCCAAGGAAAAAAAGTTTCTTTTAACCTTGATGTTTTATTTTATTTTACCTATAATGTCATAACACTATAAACCCAACACTTTAGAACCTAATTCCTTGTTATGGCCCTAGATTCCTTTATTTTTTCTCTTTTTATTACAAGGTAATTCTTCTTAGGGATCTCAAATATTTTTGAGAGATATAAAATGGTGAAATGGTTGGCATTGGGTGTTTTATATTTCCAATGGTGTCTTATTGACAATGTGAGATAGATGGTTTTAAACACCATTAGTATCACTTCAACCCACTTGTATTTATTTCCTTAGCTTATTATTTCCTATATTTGTGGTTTCAATTGCTTGATTTTAATTTGGTTTCTTAGTATGAATTTAAATTTACTCCCATGTGTGATAGCTAAACATATTGGCATGACAGCTAGCAAAAATTTGAATCCAAAGTTTGAAATTGATGATGCCATATTGCATGAATTTATTTTTGGTACAAACTTTGCCTTCCATTTTAGTATTCCTAGGCACTAGGCTCCAATCTTAATGTACTTCTTTTTTAACCCACAAATATCCATGTATCCATCTACTTGATCAATTTCCCTCACACACATCCATTTTTCTTCTTTCCTTAGCAACTAAGTACCCCTACCCCATAATAATTCTTGTGCTTGGTCCTCTAATTCACCATGTATTTTTTTGTTTTCTTATGTTGAAATACATGAAAATATCAATATACTTTTATTTTAATGATCACCAATGTGTAGCATTACTAACTTCATGACATTGTGAGTTCTTTAAGATTTTGAGCCTATAAATTTGAGACTTAATAAGAGAGAGGTTATAAAAAAATGTGAAACAAAAATCATCTAAGAAACTAATTGGGTGGACGAGGTTGTGTGTTTTATTACAAATCATGGCACACAAATATTACATTAAAAAACTGACCTGTACTAATCTAGCCTACTAAAAATAATATAGAAAAAATGGCATAAAACTTATTACAACATGGCTAAGGCATGCTTAGAATGGTATGACTTAAGCCATCTACTATATAAATTCCCAGTGAGTACTTAATCATCTAACATGTGCGTCTTTCATGCACCAATATAAAAAATATAATGCATAATGTAGTTCCCTACCATTATATTTGAAGCTTCCCTATATGGTTTAAGTACTTGGAATAAAATATTATAATAGGGGATCCTTCAATGACTATCTTTCCATTTATGTGTCAGTCATGATAAGCCTTCTATTGGACCTTCTTCATAGTTTTTTCCCATCAAGTGAGAATGCACCTTTCATCTAGTTATATTATATCCTCTAGATGTGCATCAAGTGACTCTCTATCTTTTAGTAATCTCATGTACACTATGCACAAGGATGAAACTATAAATTCTATATGGAGGATTGCTTATGTACCTAAAAAAATCTAAAAGGGTTTGGAGTTGTTTAGGTGCTTGTATATCATTCTGTAGGCCCATAATATTGTAAAAACATATTCATCCTAGTCCTTGCACCTAGCATCATAAATTTTGGTGTATTTTCAAGAATCTTATTGAAATCCTTTGTGGTCCCATTTTATCTAGGTGGTATGGGGTAGTCTTGTGGTGTGTGATAATGAAATAAACTAGTAGGACACACATAGTATCATTGATGAAGTGGGTACCACAATCACTGGTCAATCTAAATGAGAATCTATAATGACTGATGATATTTTTCCATAGAAAACATGTTATTATTATATAGTTATTTATTAGTGTAGCCTCAACTAAATGAGTGAGATAGTCTATGGAGGTAATAACATGGCACATGCCAATCCTTGGTGTGAATGGAGAGATTGGTCCTATAAAATCAATAACCCACTTTTCAAAATGTTCTTGGAATAGAATGGGTATCAAGGGAATCTCACCCTAAAAGTTGGGTTTCCTAGTTTATTGAAATCATCACACTTGCATGTGTATTCTTTAGCATCATGGAACAAAGTGGGCCACCATAAATAAGAAAGAAGGATATTTAACATAATATATTCTCTAAAAAGTGTCCTCTAGGAATGTTTTCATGCCCTTATTATAGCACTCCTAGGTTATCTTGTATAAAATACATATGTGATTAAATTAATCACATTTGATCTTGTAAATTTCATCCCCAATGAATATAGGGTGGTACAAATAACTAATTATTTTTATTCCTTAGAAGAAAGATTGTTGGGAGAAATTATAGATGTGAGAAACACGATAATATCATCAAGACCTTTAGGGATGTGATGAATTATGTACAATTGAGTATTTGTGAGGCCATATTCAATGTTTTGCACATCCTCACCTGTGTTGATGCATGATAGGTGGTTATGACCCAAGTTTTGATTTTTAGGCTTATAAGCTGAAAAATTGAAATTCTTGAAACAATACAATCCATCAAAAAATTCTTCCATAGAGTATTGACCTTTTTACAAGGTACTTTAGGGATTTATGGTTAGTGAATAAAAAAATGGTATGGTCAACATATATTGATATAACTTATGCAATGCATGTATCATTGTGGGTGCCTCACACTTAGTGTTTGTGTAATTACACTTAACTATTGTAAGCTTTTGACTAGAAAAGTAAATGGGGTGGTCCATCTTGTCATCACTTGACTGAGCTAAGATGGAACCTATTATTTTCACTGAGATATCAACATGCACATGAAAAGGTGTCATTGAGTTAGTAAATTAGAATATTGATACACTTGTGAGTCTCTTATTTAAAGTGTCAAATGCCTCCTCTTACCCCATACCCCATATGAATGGATTATTCTTGCACAAACATTCTTCCATGTGCATCTTGATCTTGGCATAGCGATGAATGAACTTGTGGTAGTATCAGATGTTCTTAATAATGCACACACTTCCTACTGAGTGTTACGAGCCTCTATCTAAAAAATTATGGTTACATTAGTAAGGTAAACAAGGAGGCCATACTTATATTTCATGTGGCCAAATAGTGTGCCAAAGGGTTTCATAAAGATGCAATTATTCAAGTTGATATATATTTTAAATTGGATGCTTCAAACTCAACCATAAGGTGCAAATTATCATGATGGTATTTCAACAACCTATAGAATATCCAATCATCTATATACACTTTGAGAAAATATTGGATGAAGTTCTTGAATGTTGCTATGATAATGCATGTGAATATGGAAGGTACATTAGTTAAACCACATCACATGAAATTGTAGGTAAATGAACCCCATGCAATAGTGAATGTGGTTTTGGGATTATCATCCTTCAATCTATACCTAATGATACCTTGAAAATCCATCCATGAAGGTTTAGATCTTGAAACCTGATTCTCCATCAATAATTTCTTAGTGAATGGGGTGGAAAAGGGTTTTGTGACATACACAAAATTGAGGATATATTATTTGATACATATGAATATGCATTCATATTTATTAATGGTAATTACCATTGGGCTCACCCACTCAGATTCATCAATCTACAAGATCACACTAGAAGCTAACATGTTGTCAATATCTTCCCTGAACTTAGTGCATAAATTAGGGTTCATTTGGTATGGCCATTTCTTCATGGTTTTTATGTTATACACCAATATGATCTTCAAATTTTCCAAATAAGAATGTACATACTTTAATTCTTTGTAGCTCCTTGGGAAGAGGTGTTGTAATTCTTGTAGTAGTTTTAAGATGTATGCCAATTCCACATCAGACAAATAATACCCATTGGTAGACATACTGGGCTCTCTTTCTAAGTTGATATTTATATTAATTTTTTCTATAATCTCTTGATAACATTTTTTACTAATCATTTGGCACATCAATCACTTCTCACTTACCATGAGAATTTTTGAGTCAAAAATGACCATAAGTCTCTTGTTGGGGTTATTCATATACCTTATGCACATGCTTATGCTTCTTGGCTACATATTTAAGATTTTAGGCCATCCATACCATATTATCATCATCACTAGAGTCACTATTCACTCCACAATCCTAAAATAATTTGGGTAGTGTGATCCCCTTTTTATTTCACATTTTTTTAATCCATTATTCAATTATGGCATAATTTTTTACAATGGTACAATGGGTGATGTGCAATGGTTTGTGTAGACACTAAAAATTTACACACTACAATTCTGAATGTTGAAACACCCCTGGCCCCCCTTGGAACCATTTTGACCCTTTGACCCCTAACCAAGTTCTTTAACCACTCCCTAACTAACCCACCTTCCAAGACCAAATTTAACCATTTTATCCTTACCCAATCAACTATCGATGGTGACCCTAACCATTGACTATCACCTTGACCATTGAAGGTTAGGTGCGCTACCTAAACCACCAATCTGCAAACCACTCCACCTTGATTTTCTAAAAATAACCCATCTAAATCTGGATATAAACCATTACATGCATGAGTTATAATTATAAATTCCAGTTAACATCTTGTTGCATCTCTCATTCCTTGCCTATAATAAGAGGAGGTGTAAGCCAAGGGGGATGTACAACTTCAAGAAAGAATAGGTGCATAGATCATCAAGAATAGATCACCAACAATGATCATTAGTCTCTTATATAGGTACTTCCAACAAGGCTCCTCAACAAACCATCATCAACTATCAATAGTCAACCATCATCCACAAGATAAGTATTGTTCTTATTTGAGTTTCAATTATTTAGTTTCAACCTTGACCTTTCACCTTGCCCCTATCCACCCACAACCTCTTTCAACCATCTAAACACTTGACCTTTGAACTAGACCTCTTAACTCTGACCCTCTGCCTCATAACCAACCTCTGACTTGAACCCAACTACCAAAACCAATGTGACCTCTTTCACTAAACTTTTTAAAAAACTACCCAGTCTGATAGTAACCATTGATGGTCATCCTAACTGTCGATAGTCACCCTAACTATCAATGATCACCCTGATCACTGATGGTCATTATGTAAATTTATTTACAAAAAAACCATTAAGCACCTACCAACCTTAACTAGAACCTTGTTTTCTTGGCCCTTGTCACAATATAGACCAAACACACTAACCTGACCATGACCCAAACCTTCTTTTGATAGTTTAACATTCACCTAAATGTTATCTTTTTAATCTAAGCATTTATTTTGAATATTATTTTTTCCACCTAGATTAAATACTTTCATATCTTTCATGCAACCTTATTTTATCAACATTAACTTGTTTTTAAAAAGTGGATTGACATCCTCCAAATAAATCATGTATTTCTTAAATCTATCTTGCTAAGCAATCCACCTTCCTACCTAACTAACACGACCCTTCTTTAGTCTCTTTCTTATGCAAGTCATCCTCCCAAACCAAAGAGGATCTCTCACAATTGTTTGGATCATGGAGAAAAAACCAAACCCAGGTTATCAACCTCACCCTTATTTTTAATTTTACTCTTTCTTCCTAAGGAAATAAAGAAAAAATTGAGTATAACATTTTTGGCATGCCCAGTGGGACCCCCACCATTTATTCCATTTTTTAGTTTGCATTTACATGCTCTCTCCTTATTTTTTACTCATAAACAAAATTGAAATTTATTTTTGAGCTTAAAATCAATTACATCCATTTCTTGATTGCATGTTTATCTCACAATAGCTTAATTAAACAAGTAATTAACCATAACAACAATATTACCACACACAAACTAAATCACTCAAAAATCAAACATCATAACATCTTGACATAAGGCTCGAATAAGATTTCATCACCTAGCGATCACCTTAACCTTTCCCAGTTATCCTACTTGGATTTCACCACTAAGGGGAGAACCAAATCAGCTCTCTGGTTGAGTATAAACTCTAAAAATTAGTATATATTTTCTAAGAACCCAACAACCTTATCTTTGTGGTGTGTGAAGTGAGGGGGTAGGCCCTAATACCATGCCATGTATTGATTCCAATATAGATTCCTTTTGAGTCCTTACACACTACCTAAAACCTAACCATTGATTTCTTATCTAGTACCTTATCTACCAAACCAAAGTTGAGTCAAATCTTAAAGCTTCAAGAATAAGCCACAAGTGAGACTAAAACTAACCTTAGGATTTAATATGCTTTTGAGTGTGCTCTATCTTTCTTGACTTTTTCTTGTCTTCTCTCTATTTGAGTTGTGAGAAAACTAACCTCTTTTTGGTTACCTTATACCATTTGGCCATCATCTACCTTATCTACATTACCTTGATTAATGGGGAGCCCACCTATCTTTTTAGTTAGATATCTTAACTTTGTTATATTTATAGATAACAACCCTTTTTCTTTAGCATCTTGTCTTACATTAATCACCACTTGTGCTCCCAAAATCACCTACAATCAGTCAAATCTCAACTATAACCAACCAAAAAGCAATCAAAAACCACCTAACCCCACCTATAACTAATCAAAAACCCATCAAAAACCAATTAATCATCACCTTAACCAACTAACAAACTATAATCAACTAGCAACCTATCAATAACATGATCAACCAATAATGTATCAACAACCAACAACCTATCAAAAAACGTTTAACTATTGTCAAAATCAACCTAACCAATCTTAGGGTTTCCTATCCCAACCATCATATCAACTAACTCAACCTCATCAAACTTTTGACTACCTAACCCAACCTTCATATCAATCACCTAAACCCACTTTGTGACAACCTTATTTATCTCAAAACCAAGAATTGGTTTACCTTTTTGGTCACTCAACCAATAAACATCAATCTAACCTATCAACCACTCATTATCAACCTACCTTATTAACCATACCTATCTTACCCAACCTATCCAACCTATCAAACTTATTAAACCAACCAACCATATCTACCTTACCAAACCAACCTACCCCACCAAACATACCCAACCAATCAAACCAAACTAACTTATCATATCAACTAAACCAATCAGACCAACTAAACCAATAAAACTAAACTAATATATCTTATCAAAGAATCTTACCCAACTAACCTACTTTATCAAACCAACCAACTAGCTCAACACCTCAAGAGCAATTGGTGCACCCTCTTCCTAGGTCGTATACCCCATTGGGGGAATCATATGCCTCAATCCTAGACAAACTTTTGTGAGATTCTTTTATTAGACTTGCTCCAGTCATGCCTATCAACACTTCTCTTACAAAACCACTTTAGTTCATAGAGAATGAATTTTATGTGTATCATCGCACACATAAACATGACACAGACATATGTTCAACTTTTAAGATGATCATCCAAAACCTTATTGATCATAAAGAGGTCCCCAACGATAGAATCCATGTTCCTCCTAACCTAACCTTGAATTTCTTAAATTAATCAATCATTAAACCTCTTCCTTCACTCATTGTGGAGGAAAACCATGATCAAATCCCTTAACATAATGAGTCCCATCAATTAGATTTGGCCCTTAACAAACCTATAACTAAGGAAACTATAATTGCACCAACCTTAACCAATCCACTTGTTGACCAAGTGGAACCTTTACAATTTTTGATAAAAACCACAATTAAGGAAATAAACCAACCTACTCCACTTTACCTTTTAGTGGACCAACATCAACCTGAGCAATCTATTCCACTTCACCTTTTAGTGGATCAACCAACCAACCTACCTACTCCACTTTACCTTTTAGTGGATCAGCCTTAGCCCAACCAACCTATTCGACTTCAGCTTTAAGGGGATCAACCTCAAACTAATTAGACTTCACCTAAGGTCAACCTAGCCTCAATTACAACCAAGGATACCTAATTATTTCATAGCTTTCTCACTTTTATCTACCTTATGGCATTATCTTTGGTTTAATTCCTACTAGAACATGGCCAAATTTTTTCCATCCTACCTTACCCAACAAACAAAACAACTAATCAAACCAAGCAAATGAACCCAATCAAACATTTATCTTACCTATTTCAACTAATCAAACCAACCTTTGAACTGAATCAATCAACCATAACTAACTATCAATCAACTTGAACCAATATGAACCCGACATTCCACCTGAACCACCACCTTTAACTTAACCTTTTCATCCACTAACAACTAAAAACCCTTGGGTCATGGATGAATTCATTTTCATCTCTCTTAAGCCCTCTTTTCCACCCAACACCTTTGCCTTGGGATCTTTTTCCCACTTCAACTATTTATAGGAAGAGAAACTTGGGGAACTCTCCCTCTAAAAGGATTTAACCACACCTTAGCAAGCAAACATAACCCAATCTTGACCCTTGACCTAATATAACCATGGAGATCACCTTTATCTACCATTCTAACTATGGAGATCACCTTTATTTGCAACCCTTACTAACCAACCACTAACCCTTTCTCCACTGACCAAACCTTTTTGAATAACCATCCACCTATTAGGGAGTATCTTATTCTCCCTCAATTATTTAACCATTGGAGATCATCTTTCTCCACCCCAACCAAACTAAAAACCACTTAACAATCTTGCCATTGACCATTTTCAATCCAACATTCTCTTTTCCACATCTAATCAAGCATTGGAAAGTAATTGGGGGACATTGTCACCCTTGATTAGCTTAAACCATTTTCATGAGTAGGGATCTGGGGCATTATCCAAATCTAAGCCCCTAAATTTTTTGCAATCACATCATGTTCTTTGGTTAAACCAAATTCTTGGTCATCTTGTGTCTAACTTAAGCTCATCCGTTGATCTGAAACACCTTCATCTCCTTCTTTTAAGGAAAACCAACTAAAACTAGATCATGTGATTATCTATCATAACCTTAGCCTAATACTAAACATGGGTACCACATCTCTACCCATGGCATGTTTCTCATGGTACTTTTCACCCCTTTCACAAGGTAGATTCTCATGGTTGTTGTCACTTGAACCTATTTTACCCATCGCCAACCTCCTTATGTTATGGTTTTTCCTTCATGAAGGAAATTATTAGGCTTATATAGACTCATTCATGTCTAAAACATCATAAACATTAATTTAGGATATCAAATATCATTTGGGTCAAATCCCTAGAATGTAGATTGTTCCCTTGAAGGATGACTGCCCAAACCATCAAAATTTCTTAATAGACTACTCCCTTGAAGGACAACTATCAAAAATGAACAACTCTAAAAGCTTATACCACTCCCTTGAAGGATGGATAAGTCAACTTTGTCAAGTAAACAATCACCTAGAAGCTTCTTGCATCAATCAGCTTCCCCAAACCATCAAATCAAAGTAATTAAAAGACCCCATTAAAAAAAACAAAAACAAATCAATCCCAAAAAAGTCACAATTAGCTTTCATAATAGCATTAATATACTTCATGCATTGATTATTCTACACCTAGCATAAAAGCATGGACTTATTTATCATGGTTCCTAGGTTACCTACAGAAGGGGCAAGCCGTCCCCATAAGGAGGTTACACTACCAGCCATCCACCTTTTTCACATATCTCCTTTTTTTAACCCCTATCAAATCAAGGGATTTTATATCTTACTTGACACTTCGTGATCAAGATGCTTTTTTAAAACCAATCAGCTAACAAAAACACAAAGCATGAAGGGTTTATGTTTATAAGCCCACCCATCTTGCCATTATGGTCTTTACCAATTAGAGCATTTAGTTTCCTCCTTTTACCTTTCATGACACTTGTCAAGATGTATGTCTTCCATTTTAAAATATTTGAACCTTCAACTACCAAATTTTGCACCCTTTCACTAAGAAATGGGACACCTTTTTTCAAACCAAGTGGTACACCAAATTGGGCAACCAATTTAAACACCACACAACCAACTAGGAGATCACCTTTCTCCATAATCCTAACCTTTGGAGATTACCTTTATCCTCTAACCTTCACCTTTTGAATCAGATAAACATTGCAGATCACCTTTCTCCACAACCCAACCACCCATTAGGGAGTAGTTTATTCACCCCTAACCTTTGAACCAAGAGATTACCTTTCTTCACCAACAAAACCTTTTTGATAAACCAACCCAATCATTAGAGATTAACTTCTCCATCAACCTTTAACCCATTGGAGATCACCTTTCTCCACCTCACTTGGACTTGGCCATTTTGGCCCAAACTTTCACATATTTTGTGATGACCTTACCTTGGTCTCTTTAATCACACTGACTACATTACCATGCTTAAACATTTTTGTAAACTTGCAACACCTTACACATGACCTACCACCCTATTTATGTTTTTTTATGGGAGTACTTCCTACCTTGGATACCCATAGAAATATTGACCTTATCTATGAGACTAATAGGTATACCCATCATCCATGCCTAAATGTGGTCACATAGTACACTAGTCATTTGCCCCTTAGCATCAACTTTAATTTTTACTAATCAAGGCAATATTATGTGTGATCTTAACTATCACACTTGGCCATATTTTATGTGCTTGTTTTCACTTTAATTCCCAACCTTTCACCAACCTATCTTGCCTAACCTTTTTCACCCACCTATCTACTTATCAAACACACACTTGATTTTATTTTACCTCATCAACTCCCAATTTGAGGGGGAATACTTATTTTTATACTCAAGGCAACCAGACCTTTAACCAGTAACCAATTTTTATTTTTTAGCATGTTGATTCAAGCTACATAACAAAAAGGGGCAAAATGTAGACACCAAAAATTTTCACACTATAGGTCTAAATGTCAAAACACCCCTGGCCCCCCTTAGAACAATTTTAACCCTTTGACCCCTAACTGATACACTTAACCACTCCCTAACTAACCCACATTCTAAGACCAAATTTAACCTTTTTATCCTTACCCTATCAACCATATACAATCACCCTAACTGTTGACAATCACCTTGACCACTAACAGTTAGGTTCCACTACATGAACCACCAACATACAAACCACTCTACTTTACTTTTTAAAAAATAACCCATCTAAATCTGGATGTGAACCATTACATGCATGAGTTATAATTAAGAAGCCTGGTTAACATATTATTGCAGCTCTCCTTCTTTTCCTATAAGAAGAGGAGGAGGTGCAAGCTAAGGGGAATGTAAGACTTCAAGGAAGAATAGATGCACAAATCATCAAGAGCAGATTATCAACAATGATCATAATTTTATTATGCAAGTACTTATAGCAAGGATTCTCAACAAAACATCATCAAATATCAATAGTCGACCATTAGCCACAAGCTAAGTATTATTCTTATTTAAGTTTCAATTATTTAGTTTCAACCTTGACCTTTCACCTTGCACCCATCTAGCCACAACCTTTTTTAACAATATGAACAATTGAACCTTAAACTAGACCTCTTAATTATAACCCTCTATCTCACAACCAGGCTTTAACTTGAACATAACTACCAGACCAACATGATATCATTAACCAAACTTTTTAACAAACTACCTAGTCTAACAATAATCATCAATGACTATCCTAACCTTTGACAATCACGCTAACCATCGAAGGTCACCCTGACCACCAATAGTCACTGTGTAAACTTATTTACATAAAAACCAATAAGCACATACCACCTACCAATGATCCAGGTAACAATTTAGGTGACAATTTGGGTGATGGTTCCACCCTAATTGATGATAGAACTTTTAAGAGCCATAAATTTTACACCTAGCTCCAATTGACTCACCATTTGAACCATTGGAAAGCTAAGAATAAGTAGAATGTGATGAGATGGCATGAGCTCTGATCAATGGATTTGGACCCCTAAAACCAATGGAAGTGCTCCAAATTTCAATTTTAGTAGTGCAGTCTAAAAATAGTAAGTTTTTAAAAATACTAATTCCTTGAATTATGTATTGTTTTAAATCATATAAGTCAAACCACTTAATCTCCATTGATATTGGTGACCTTTCACATCCTCACCCTGATTTCAAAATATGTATAAATGAATATGTAACCCAATATAGAAATCAAACATCTCTTCCCAGACATAAGCATATAGTTGTATTGTGATCTTGAGTAATAAAACATATCTTCTTAAAGAATTCATTGTTACTATGTTATTTTTGTGTTCTTGAAATATTTATCAACCAAAACTTCTAATTTTTGGATCAACCAATCTCAACTAAAACCTTGTTTTCTTGGTCCTTGTCACAATACAAACTAGAAACACAAACCTGACCATGACCTAGACCTTCTTTTGATAGTTTAAAATTAACCTAAATGTCATATTGTTAATATAATAATTTATTTTAAATAATATTTATTCCACATAGATTAAGTACTTTCATATCTTTGACACAACCTTCTTTTATCAACATTAACTTGTTTTTAAAAGTGGATTGACAACCTCCTAGAAAGTTGTGTACTTCTTAGATCTAGCTTATTAGGTAATCCACCTTCCTACCTAGCTAACATAACCTTTCTTTAGTATCTTTCTTATTTAGTTCATCCTCCCAAGAAAAAGAGGATCTCTCAAAACCTTCTAAGCCATGGAGCACAAACCAAATCTAAGTTATACCAACCTTACCCTTCTTTTCAGTTTTACTCTTTCTTCCTGAGGAAATAAAGCAAAATTTGAGTATAATAGTTTGAATAGCTCCAAATTGGGTGAAGAAAAAGAAAATGTATGTGTTAATTTATCCTTTAAGACCATCTAATTATAAGTATCTTGGTTTTTTTAATTCACAACATACCACATGTAGGCCCAAGTCTTTATAGTTAGGTAGAAAACATCAAACCAAAGTTCTATGGGGAGACAAGGTATTTAGCTTTCCCATTTGTCTTCACATTTATGAATATGCGTCTTGAGATTAGAGTAACAACTATGTATAAGTTATCCTTGGTGATCATTACTATGTTTAAATATAGATCATATAACATCCTTAAACTCTGTCCAAGTGGTAAGACTTAGCTTGTGAGTAGTGTGATCAAGGAATTTGACTCAAGAGAGGAGGTTAGTATGGTGTTAGTTCCAAAAAAATTAAATTAACACACTAAAAAATCTAACATATCTAGGCCTAGATCATGGGGGAGATTAGTGAATAAATCTAATGAAAACCTAACTAAAAATTTAAAGAAAAAATAACTTTCTTTATCTTCCTTGATTGCTCCAAAAGATCTCTTCTTTGGCTTACTCAGATTATGCTCAAAAGATCTTCATTAATGGGGCTTGGTTATCTCCATTTCCTCTTGGCACCATGGTTAGCTTTGGTTTGGTTTGGCTTGGCTTATAATTTTGGTATTATAACCCTACACATTTTCTTCATGGTCAAATTATTGCATAATAACTTTACTCTATTTTAGCTCTCTAAATGAAGAGCTCTAGGCTTGCTTTTATATTTTGAAATGAATTGGAATGAAATAAATATTATCCTTTGTTTTCTTATATAACCCTAGTAGGGTTGAAAGGTGGCCAAAATCTCATGCTTATCATGAATACGTGTCTCTTGAGATATTTTTCTTTTAGACAACTCATGATCAGCTTTTAAGATGCTCTTTTAAGATATTTATTTATATTTGAATTTTCTTTTTTAATAATTAATTTATTTTATCATGTGTAATGAACTGTTACACCAAAAGCCCAAACTGTTAGTGAATCCACCCACCAGGATCATAACATCCCACCACGCTTTCACAGCCCAGACTCTAGGCTAGGCTTTACGCACGTACACAAGATCCACTACGTGTACGAGCCCCGGATGAACATTGCAATGACGGCGTAACCCACCCGCTCTGCGACTCGAACACGGGTGGTTGCTCTGATACCAAATGTAATGAACCGTTACACCAAAAGCCTAGACTGTTATTGAATCTGCCCACCAAGATCATAACATCATGGATTAATTAAATTAATATTTAATTAGGATTTGATTTTAGTTAATCTTTGTTAGGCTTTTTCATATTTTCCAAGTATTTAATTAATTCAATGTATGCATTTACATGATTTAATTGATTTATGGGGACAAATTGATTTATTGATTTATGGGGCCAAATTGATTTATTAATTTATGGGGCCAAATTGTTTTATTTCATGGTTAGGAAGCCATATTTGAGACTTATAGAAATTATTACACTAGATGGTCAATGGTTGGTAAGAATTACTCTAAAGTTGAGTATGAAGCCATTAAGAGATAATTTTAGGTGTCTACAAGTATCCCACCTATGCACAACAATGTTCTTCAAAGTGTATACTAAAGCACTTAAATAATCCTTATCTTTTGATATATATGCTTCAAGGTCATGCAAAAATGAGTTAGGACCCATGGATCTATCATAGTTGGGGAACACAAGTTTTCCCTTGCTAATGTGAAACACTCCCTTTACTTTACAATTGTTTGTGGTACCTAGATCCTCTTAACAACTTATAGAGTAAGATTAAAAATCAAGTTAGTTTTTGCATTAGTAAATAAAAACCCATAATAAGCATAAAGGACATAATGTACTAAGCCTACTCCCTTAAGGGGTATTGGTAAGGAAATTTAAGAGTTATTTAAGAAAGGAATATACCGTCCAACCTTCCAAAGAGTGTCCCTCCTTTTAAGAGCAGCCAAGAAGCATGGTTTTACCCTGATTTGATACTCCAAGTCTTTGTCAATGAAGAGTAGCATGCTCCTCCATCATTTCATATTACACCAATGGCTTAGGATCATGAATTTAATCAATTGGTGTAAATAGGTGAAGCTTTTCTATTGCAATTTCTGTATAATACATTTGAATGAATGAAGCTTAAAAATGGTGGTCTTGGCTCATTTATTTATATATTTTTGAAAATGATTAGAATCAACCATGACCATACATCTTGAGATCAAGATGTGTTTCCAAAAATAAATTAAATTTTGGAGGGACAAGCCATTAATATCCCCATTAATATTTGGAATAATGGGGCATTAATGAGGCATGCAAGGGCTTAATCATGATATTTATCCATTAATGGCTTATAGATGCCACACCATTGATTATGTCATAGGGTGATGAAAATTTGAGGAATGCATTTCCAATTAATATATTTACAATAACTTCCATGGATTTTTCACTTAAACTTTTGATTTGGTTTAATTAATTTTCTACAATTCTTTGGAAACTAGTTGTTCAATTTAATCAAACTAGTTGAAATGTCAATTTATCAAGTCATAGTTTGACTAGAGTATGATTATAAGAAGGTGTCAATTGAGTATGAAACAATTCCCCATTTAAAGCATTGTGGACACAAAATAACACATTCACGTGATGTGTGCTTCCAAATTAGAAGACTTCAGTGGTCTAGAGCATCATTTTACATGGTTCTAATTTAGCTTGAAGTGATTTAAGAAAAGATAATAATCACTTAAAATCCATTTCCCCATTCATGGATACATTAGCCTAAATTGGTACATGTACATAACAATTTTAAACCATTTATCATGTTTTAGTGATTTTGGCCCAGATTGTGCATTTTTGTAGAATGTTGCTTAGATTGACAAATTTATCATAATAGTGATAGGAATTAGATGTCTATATTTTAACCTTGTTTGAGAAGTCATGGTGAGACATTTAATTAAAGCAACATCTTTTCAAAGAATGAAAGAGTTTCTAAGAAGAAATTGGAAGGTATGATTTAAGAAATGATCCATGATTCCCCCTCAAGAGGGCATGTGAGGATGAAAGAGAGGAATGGACTCTCAAAAAAAAAGAGCAAGAGTGAAATTAACCCATAGATGAGAGTATATCTGTATGAGCTAATGTTTGCATATGTTGATTCATAATGATCAAAAATAAAATAGAATATAATGGGCCCTAAGGCAGGGGGAATTAGAAAGGACGCAATCCCAAAAATAGAAGTGGCACACTTTAACATACCCAAAAGAGGGTAAAAGTTGTGGGCTTATGGAATGATTGATATTGAGATAAGTTGCACACTTTGAATTAACAGAATGAAGGTAGAAGTTGTAGAGATTGGAATTAGAATAAAAATGAGAGCATTGCTCTAGAGAAAGGAGGTCAATGAATTAATAATGTTCCCCAATACAATAGATTTGATCAATTTATAAATTGATTTTGCCTTAGTAAGGATAGTTTTGATCATTGATAATTGATTTTGTGCCCTAGTAGGGTGGATTGGCTCAATGATTGGTCTAAATAATGTGCCCCAATAGGGAAAATTAGCAATCATAGCTCAATGAATGACCTAATACATAGATTAAATATGATCATATACAAACATAGATATGAGGGTCTAATGACTGAAGAAACCACAAAAAACTAAGCATACGAAGATGCACAAAGTGATGAAAGAGATGGTTAGAAGAATGAGGGTGGCCGAGTTGACCTGAGATACCTCATATATCCAAGTGATGCCTATATAGTCCAAATGTACCTCAAGCTAATGTAATTCTCCCAGAATCAAGAGAAAATGGAAAGAGGAATGAAAAATAGAAGTAAGATAGACAAATGTTTAATTTTGAAATCATGTTAGGTAATGAATATGTAGGATAGTGATTTCACTAGATGTTATAATATAATGTAGGAGACGTATATACCAAACTAATCATACAAATAGTCAATTATACTCATAGTGTATGTCAAGAGATGGACGTCTTGCAGAGAGTCTCATATTAAGTATGGTGCATTTGAAAATGATTTTTAGAGCTTCAATGACTTTTGGACTTGGCACACTTGGTGCTTATTATAGTAAAAGTGAAATTATGCATCATAAGTATGAGTAACTTATAATGACATTATATTTTGATTACGATTGGTTAGTTTAAATGTGAATATTTATAACTAAGGATAATGATAAAAACTACCAATACTAGAGTTACACCTATTGACATTTAAACAAAAACAAACAATAACAATAAGAGGAAAACAAATACAAATATGTAAGCTAACTTAAATTAGGATATGAATAACCAAGTTTTAAGTAGGAAAAATAATGTATAAATAAAGAACAATTGAATAAACAACATGAAATCAAGATATGAATAATCAATATCCATGTGTATTAAAAATATGTAATTAGAAAACAAAAGAATAAGTTAAATACAACAGTAAAAAAATCAAGCCTAACTGAAAACTAGACCAAAAGTGGATATAAAATGTATTTGAACTCAAAAGAACAAAACAATACAAGATAAGACAAAACAATAACATAAAAGACCAAAATAACAAAACACCAAGAATAAAAAATAAAGGAAATAAAAAATGAACAAATAATAAAATAATAAATAGATAAAATAAAACCTCAACAACAACACAAATACAATAAAGACACAACACAATATAAATACAAATGAATGATCAATAAAATACTAATAAAATAAATGGAGAGACAACAAAACACAACCAAACAACAATAA
Source organism: Torreya grandis (assembly GCA_037957365.1). Taxonomy (NCBI): domain Eukaryota; kingdom Viridiplantae; phylum Streptophyta; class Pinopsida; order Cupressales; family Taxaceae; genus Torreya; species Torreya grandis. The sequence continues at coordinate 6,521,698 of JARHVA010000229.1, forward strand.
AAATCAAATAAACACAAAAAATAGTTAATCATAATGTTAGTAGAAACTAAAAATAATTATTCATGCATGTGTAATAGAGGTGTTACTCTTTATGATAGGGTAACCCCTAATATAATAAATAATAATACTGACATAATGAAACAAGAAAAAATGAAATTTCCCTTAAGTGGTAGGGAAACAACACAAAACATAATGGGGGGAAAAGAAGAAAAGAAAGGGGGTGGTCGAGCTAACTCTAGATGTATGAGACAAGTGGATGTTGCCTACATAGTTCCATGGATGCAAGATCCAACATGAACTTCAAACCATATTATTTTTCCATAGAAATGGGATAGAATAAAAGTGATGATAAGAAAACATGACTGATTTTGTAGAGGAAATAAGGAAATAGGATCACAAAATGGTGAGTGCATTCAAATGAGTGCTCACAAAATGATGAGGGATCATAATAAACAAAAGTATAAGATAATGTTTTTGTGTTTTTAGGATAAGCAACAAAAAGTGAAATATTAACAAAAATCCCAAGGAACTACATAATTGAAGAGATGGACTTCTTCAGGTAAGATTTCAAACAACAGCTAAACTGACTACAATGGGACATTTGATCATGTTAAGGAAATAAGGCCTACCAAACATTAGAAAAATAATAATAAAACAATATACAATGTTAAATAAATATTAAGAACCATTCAACAAGGAAAAACCATGTGTTGATGTATCTACATTCACTTCTTTATAAGAAGTTGTATAATACTATTCAAGATGAACTGCTTTGAAGAACAAGCACTGATTGTGTCTAGATTGCCTATGAGTCATAATTAGGATCACATTTGGTTTTAAGGAGTAGAACTGTCTAGGTTACAATGGTATAATGTATGAAAAGAATATTATTTTGAGTAGAATAGTCCAGGGTAGAATGAGACAAAATGATTATGGTCCAGAAGAGGATGGTTTAGAGTGGGATATAATGGTCCAAAGTGCCAACGATCTAGGGTTAAAATGGTCCAAAGTAGTAAAATAATATGGTTCATATGAGAATGGTATTGAGTAGGTCAAAATAAAATGAAAATGATCTAGGATAGGAGAGTTTAAGATATAATAATGAGATAAAATGACTTCAGCACAAGTTTCCCCTAAGTAAGGGGTCTTGTAGATAATGGTTCAAAAGGCTGTCTAGAATAAAACTACTTGAGATGTACAATGTTCATGGCCTCTGAGATTTCTTCACCACTTGAGTATCCAATCAGTAAACCCTTGATCCATAATTTGTTGTGATGACATATGGGCCCAACCAATTATGTTGGAACTTACCCTTCTTCTTGCATTCAACATTAGTGTTCTTTTGTTTCTCTTTCAAGACCAAATCACCAATTTCAAACTCTCAAGGGAGAATGCACTTGTTATATATTATACATAATATATTATAATAGGATTGAAAATTATCCAGGGTTGTCAAACACTTTTCTTCAAAGAGTTCTAGTTATTTCAACCTAAAAACTATATAATCGTCATCATCTTCAATATTCTCTAAGGATACTCGTAGTGAAGGTAACTCAATCTCAATTGGCATAATAACTTATGTGCCATAAACAAAAAAGTATGGAGTGGATTCTGTGGGGGTTCAATGACTAGTGTGATAAGCCCAAAGGGAAAGAAAATTTTACAAGTGTCAATTATGGCCAACATCATTTATAATATTCTATACGATTATAACAATGGTTTTGTTTGATGCCTCAGTTTGATCATTTCTTTGTGGGTTATATTGTGTGGATTTATTATGCTTGATTTTAAATTTTGCACAAAGAGATAAAACATCTTGGTTTACAAATGATGCACCATTATCAGATATAATATGGGAAAGGATACCATATTGATAGATGATATGTTAATGTATGAACTTATAAATCATCTTTTTGGTGACATAAGTGAGAGGAATGGCCTTGATCCACTTAGTAAAATACTCAATAGTAATGAGAATATATTTATGACCATCAGAAGATGTTGGGTTAATTATCTTAATGAGATTGAGGCCCCATATAGAAAATATCCATGGTATAGTAATCAACTGTAGTGGCAAAGAAGGTGTGTGCATCAATTTACCATGTTGTTGGCAAATAATACACTTCCTAACATAATTACAAGCATATGTTTCCATCTTGGGCTAATAGTAACCTATTATGAGGAGATTTTTGGCTAAGACAACACTATTAGTGTGGGTTCTCCACATCCCTTCATGAACCTCATTAAGCGCTAACTTGGATTCTCCCAAAGAAAAAAAATGAAGCAACATTCCATCATAGCCTTTATGATAAAACATGTTTCTAATGAGGATATAATGGGTTATGCGATGAAGGAAAAGTTTTTGATAATTATTGGAAAGGGCAAGTGGAAAGACTTGGTTGTGAAAATAATTATAAATGTCTTAAGACCAAGGTAGGTAAAGTGAGGGATTGGGACCAATAATGGTACATACCCTTTCTGAATTTGGCAAGACATGAGCTAGTTGTAGAAGATTTTCAATGAGAAATTGATACTCTTTAGAACCATTAGCAATTTGTATCATTGACCTGATTTTTTCCATTGCATTAGAAGATCTATTATTGGCCCATGGTCCTATTCAAATTGTAGGGATTTGAAGTGAGTCTTAAGATTATCCACAATATTATTTTAGGGTACAAGATTTTTATCATGATTTTGGTATTGATCTATGGTTTGATTGATAATCAATTGAGAATATCCATAGATCATTAAACACTAGATATCCCACTGCATTACAAGATGAAGTCCTACAATAAGTGATTCATAATTGGCCATATTATTTATACAATGAAAATTAATATGAAATGCTTTGTGAATCATATCCCCTTATGGTGTAATCAAAAAAATGTTGGACCCATATCCATGGTATGTAAAGGAACTATCAAAGTATAATTTCCATTGTTTAGGTTCCTACAATACTTATTTTATTGTCATAATAGAATCATCTAAAAAATCAAATCTAAGTGGTTGAGTGTCTATAATAGGGGATTCTACAAGTTAATCTATAATGACCTACCCTTTAATGGATTTTTGATTCTAGTACTCAACATCAAATTTTATTAAGATCATGACCCATTCGGCCATGCGGTATGTTAGAGTTTCTTCAGATAGTAAATATTTTAGGGAGTTCACTTTAGCAATAATAATAGTTTTATTATTCAACACATAATATTATAATTTTTGGAGGCAAACACCATGGATAAACATACCTTCTCAATATATGTATAATTATGCTCATAATATAAAAGTGTGTGGATTAAATAATAAACTGCATATTCCTTTCCTTGATCATCATGTTGGGATAAGAGTGCCCATAGTGCATGTTTGATCATTGAAATATAAAGAAGCAATGTTTGTCTAGGTGTTGGTAGTCTCAAAACTAGTGGGTTAGCCATGTATGTTAAGAGATTCATAAATTTTTATTGGCATCTTTCATCCCATTAAAAATTAAACCCTTTCCTCAAGAGGAACATAAATAGGTGGCACTTATGTGCTAGTTGTGAAATAAACTTGTGAATATATTAGATCTTTTCTTATAGGCTACAAATCTATTTGAGATTGAAAGGTGGAGGAATTTATAAAATATCCTTGACCTTAGTGGGATCCAATTCAATCCCTCTTTATGATATAGTGAATCCAAGTAATATTATTGAAGTGACACCAAAAATACACTTCTTAGGATTCAGACAGACCTTTTACTCATGAAGTCTCTAAAAAATTCTTCATATAACATAAGGATGTTTGACACATGTTCTTGGTTTATCTAAGATGTTATCAACATATTTTTCAAAAATATCATGCATCTTGTCATGGAAGATGATAGTCATAGAATGCTTATAGGTGGCCCCAATGTTCTTTAAGCTAAAAGACATGACTTGATAATAGAATGTTCCCCACAGTATGGTGAACATAGTTTTGTGTTGGTCTTCTTGAGCTATCTTGATCTGATTATACCCTAAGAATCCATCCATGAGGGACAACATCTCATACCCAATAGTAAAATAGATTATCATGTTGATGTTAGGTAGAGTAAAATAATTTTTGGGGATCACCTTATTGATATTTCTAAAATTAGTAGAAATGCATATACCTTGTGGCTTTTTATTGGCTGGTAATATATTTGATATCCATTTCGAAGTCTAGTGGTTTGATGAATCCTACTCCTAATAGGTTCTCTATTTCTAATTTTACCAAAAGATCGATTCATGGATATATATTCCTCAATTTTTGTTTGATTGACTTAGCATCTAGATGGACAACAAGTCAATGCACAACCAAGTCAAGGTCTAAGCCTAACATGTTAGAGTAAGCCCATGTAAATATATCAATAAAATCCCTTAGAATGTTGACAATGTGGTCATGTCTTTGTCAATGAAGGAGGTTCCAAGATAAATAATTTTGGGATTATCATAAGTCCCTAGGTTCACTTCATTAGTGTTTTCTACAAGAAGTGTAGAACCATCTTCTAGAACAGTAGGAAGTGTTTGATCATGATCCTCTTCTTTTAATTCAACTTATAGTTATTCTTCCCAAAGCTCTAGATAATGAGATGAATTTGAATCTGCTAATTCAAGTACTGGAAAACTAGTAAATATCCCTAAAAAGTTATGAGTAAGCGACTCAACAACTTTCTATTATTCTGATGTGATGTTGGTGTTGGATATGGATCTAGGACTTGATGGACCTTGTGTGGCCTTTGAAGATGAGAAAACTTTCCCATCCAAAAGTACCTAAAATAGGTTTTCACTCAAAGGCTTATCTTTTTCTTAACTCTTTCCTTGATTAATGAGCACATCAAAGAGGTTTTTACCCAAGGATCTCAATGTTTTATCTTTTTCATGACCAAGAAAGTTTGATTGCTCTCAAAAGTAGTCAAAAGGATCCAAAGATAATTTAAAACCTTGTTTATGATCATGAATTGGCAATCCATCTTTGAGGCCCATATAATCAACAATAAATTATTGATTTTGGAATTCATCAAGGCATATGAAAAAAAAATTCTAGACCCAATCAATGAGTTCAGGATGGCATAGGCAAGGGGAATAATGGGATGTGATAGTCATAATGGATTATGAGTCAAATAAATCCATGTTATCAAGCTCATCATAAATACTATAATGGGATGCTACATTACTTCTAAGATTCTTGTTGGTAGTTGATTAAAAATAATCACTATCAAAATATACGAGGTCACCCCCAGATAATATAAATTCAAGACCTTGATTCATGTTAGGTTTACCATTTAATAATAGCTCTAGGATTCCTTGTTCTCATGGCCTGAGGCCTTTGCCTATATAATCAAAATTATCCATAATCTGATTAGGGATAGGATATTTAGGATTATGAAAATAATCAATGATGCCATCAAAATATAATTAGTATCCTTCAATAAAATCTTCCCAATCTTAATTTGGTGAGGTAGTAGGTATGAATACCATTGGTGGTTTCTATGTATCTTTATTCTATTTCAAAATCATGTTGGGTCCATAAGGGCTTTGGTAATGTTTGGGTTTGTCAAAATATTTAGTATACTTTGGAAACCTAAAAATATGGAAGGCATCTTTCAGATGGTATGTTTAAATGCCTACATCTTCTATAGTGATCTATTGTACAAGGGTTATGTGAAATGGATCAGTCAAAGTAGAGGCAAGGTCACTTGGGTTGATATAATTGGATTTGGGTGGATGTGAAACTATTTATTTGTTATTATTCATGATGAATTCAAAACTAGGGTAATAGTTATAATTATGAAACTCAACCTCTAGGTGTTCACAACACTGGTAGGGCTGTAGATCAATAGGAATAGTGACTATAATCCCATTATGGGGGAACTTGAGGCACTAATGTAAAGTAGACAGGATGACTTATACTTCATGGATCCAAGGATGATCAAGAAGTATGTTATAATGCAACTCAATATCCATAATATCTAATAATGTATGATGGGACACAAACCCAATAATGATTTACAAATAGATAATTTCAAAATATTCCTTTTTGATGTTATCATATGCCTTGATTGTGATTATGTCTAGTAGAATGTCCTTTGTAGTATAACCCAATTACTATACTAGCTTGAGGGAAAATATTTTTAGCCTTGAACCATTGTATATAAGAACCCACTTGATTTTATGGTTTTTAATTATGACCTCAATATATAAGGGGTTATTATGGCTAGGACCAAGAATGGACATTCTCTTTGATTAAATGCAACTTATTGAAATGGAGACAAATCCCCTATAAGTGTTTGGAATTGTTCAAGGTTAATAACTTGATAAATAGTGGATTGTTGAAGGAAGTCATTCAAAATAGTTATATGGACTTTAGATGTATGAAAAAGGTCTGAGATAGAAATTTTTGTAGGGCTTTTACTTAGTTGGTCTAAGACACTATGCAGCTTTTCAACAGAAGCATGAGAATGCTTAGACTTAGTTGGTAGAGTGTTCAATTTTGGATCTAAAAGAATAATGTTCACATTAGGTCTAGTGTTAGAAGAGGGAAAAAGGATCTGAAGGGTGACTTGCAAGTGTCTAGTTGTGATTGCACAATTTAGAGGTAGTAAGGATCCATTATAATGATAAGAAGAAGGCAAAGGGAATTTAATGGTGAATTTTGAATGTCTAGTTGTATTTGTTCAAGTTTGAGTTAACAAGGAGTCATTATAATTAGAAGATGAAGGCAAAGGGCCTTGGATGGTGACTCATGAGTGTCTAGTTATGTTGGAATAATTTTGAGTCAGTAAGGAGCCATTATAATTACAAGAATAAGATTTAAAGATAGTAACCTATAAAAAGTGAGGAAAAATATAATTTATTGTATCTAATGCAATGTTACTTGAAGGTGAGGGTGTTGACCATGTAATGAGGGGTCCAGTACTTCAAGAAGCATGGGATGATTCATGAGATTTGATAGTGATGTTGGTAATGTGGTTTATAGAAATATGCCCCATGATGTTATTGTAATCATAAGGCATGTTGTTATTACCTAGGTTATTAACATGGGTACTGTGATCCTAATTATGATCATGTTGATTATGATGTTGGCCTTGTGCTTGTTGACACTAATTTTATCCTTAGTTTTGATTATTTCTTATTGGCTATTGATTATGCTTAGAAAATGGATCTTTGTGAATGCCCATATCTTGATTAGTGTTTTTCATTTCAAGTTTGATTTCAACTTTACAAATTTCAATCAATATTAAATGAGATATCTAAATTGAACACATTGATAAGCACCATGACCAATAACACAATGGAAATTTCAAAACTCATCTGCCCAATACCAATTGGGTTTTTATTGATCTTCAAGAAATGGCCTTGGTATAGGGCACACAATCAAATTAATTTCTATGAGATTTTGGAACATAGCCTCAATAGACTATCCCAACTTGTTAAATACCTTGTATTTATTGAATGATATTCATGGAGGATCCCTTTGTAAATTAGTTGGTGGATTAGGTGGAGTTAATTGCACATTTGGAGCTAGTGAAGCCTACACCATTTGTAAGTGTCCATATTTAGTCACTCTATTCCCTACCATGTTCTTGTATTTGTTAAACCCTTTAGTTTTTTTTGTTGTAATAGTTTAAATAGGTGATTGGGTATGATTGGAAATTTGAACCTATGATTAAATATTGACAAGGCCTTTAGTGATAAGCACCTTCTCAATCTGTACACCCTTTTCTATAATTTCTTGAAATGTGTTTGCACATGCAAGTCATATATTATGATCCACCTCAAGGTGTAGGTTATAAAAAAAGATATCAAATAACTATTTATCTAGAAAATTATGTTTAAATCATCTAATTCATACTCTCCACTGCTATAGATATGCTACGAATATTTCATCATCTTATTGTTTGGCTTTGCATAAGTCAACCATAGTCAACTCATGCTCAATATTGTAAGATAAATGGTTGATAAATTTTTGAAATAAATCATTCCAATATACAACCAATATATTAGGTAACATTAGGATCCAATCCAAAGCTTGTCCTGCTAAACTGCATGGAAACAAGTGAAGTAGATAAACACTGCTATAAGCTACCTCTTGACACAATACAAAAAATGCTTGGATATGTTCTTGAGGGTTACCCTTCCCTTTGTATTTGTAAAAGTTTGGTTCTTTAAAATGAGGTGGAATGGGGACTTAGAGAATGCTTAAGTTGAGCTGATATAGACATATCTTATAAAATTTGTATTTCTTGACTCAATTTCCTATCTCCAATATTGATGCAATTTCTTTCATCAAATTCCACTTCTGCATGTTTGGTGCATTTATAGGTGGAATATAATTTTGTTGGGGTGGTATGTGCCTCTGTTATGTTGGATTTTTATGGATATAATCCTTATGATCTAAAACTTTGTTTTGGTTTACTCCTTGAGTTGAGTAGGTTAGCTATTGATCCTTAGGTTGATAAATAATCCCTAAAATCTACTACCATGAATTATAAGTATTTTTTGATTTTGGGAGTCTATGGTTGATTCACCAAAGTAAATGTTGCTTGGGAGGAACTTATAAAAGTATTTTGAATAATACCCCCAATATATGTTGAGATTTTGTTACTTGGTTTTATAAAATACAAGAGTCTCTTGGTGATTGAAGAATGTATGCTTCAAGTTTGATGAAGCATGTTGCGAAACCTCTTTTTTTTGTTTTTTATTTTTAATTGAGATGTCATGATATATTGTATATGTGTTCTTAGTTAGATTACGATGAGTTTTTTCTACAAAATTCTCTTATGCTTTAGAAGTATTGTTTTTTATCGAAGTTGTAGCTAAAGAGTCAATCAAGTCTATGATAAGCTAGTTTGCATATCATTGGCTTATTTTCTTGATCTTGGTAGCAAGATCTTGATTGTTGGGTTTTGACTCTATGATTGTTTCTTTGCCTTTTTTATAAGAAGAAATGTTTGATTTTATAATATGAGAGAGAGATTACTCTCATGGTTTCTCTTCTACCCTACAAGTGTGTGTAATTATTCCATAAGGAAATTTGATGATAACCTAGCACCTGATTCTATCAACCTTAGGAGAGATTCATCTTTGTATTGTAAGGGTTAATTCTCATAATAGTATTCTTTAGATACTATGGTTGTTGGGATATCTTTGAACACAATTGAGTTATCATGTTCATCATAAAAATTCTCATCCTTGTAACTATTAGCCAAAATTAGCCTACATACAAATTTTTTGCTTGGATGGATCATGCCACTCTATTATTTTAGGTTACTAATAAATAAAATAGATCAATTTTGTTGTGCATTTTATAAGTGTACTTGAGAAGTCAACCAAATTTTAAGGATTACATGAAAATGATTTATTTTTGTGCCATGAATATCCCATGCAAATTTGATGTCTTGATGTGTTTCATATCTCAAGATATAAGCCTTCAAAAATAATCCAACTATGTGGGATGTGCCAAGGGATGTCAAATTTAAGCCACAAGAAATAGCCATTTGGATTCAAAAAAACTTCAATAAGTTTCAAGTTGAATGTGGGACTACCAAGTATCAAAATCTCACTCAATTAGAGAAATATCAACAACACGTATGTGATCAATCAAATCAATAAGTAAAAATAGATCTACAACACATGTTTAATCATAGATAATAGATATAATAGTGATCACAAAGTGAAAAGGTCAGAGGATCTTGAAAATGAATCAGATGCTGCCATGTGTCATAATCATAGTGAATTAGTAGATCAATGGCATGCATTTTATTAAGAAGATCAAAGATCGATGGAGCATATTCAACCATGCATAATTAGATCAATGATGTGGATAAAATTCAATAAGTTAATGAACCTATATTGCATGTAAGGCCACCATGTGGTGTAAGTGTGTTAACTGGATGAAGATTGGTAGTAGGGTCCACAAAAGTCATGTGGGATTGACAAGTGTCATTATTTTTAAAGACAAGATCAAAGATCAATATGAGACTACCAAGTTTCATAATCTCAAATATAGATCAAAGATCAATGACCAATAATGAAGGTGAAATCCAAGAGATTCTTAGGAGATCAATGAAGTAAATTTGATCAAATTTTAGGGGGCACATGATGAAGACATGTGTTTAAGGAGACAATGGTTAGGTTTTAAATGAAATAAATAACATTGAAAGGAAATTCCACATAGTAAAATATGTTAGATCAAAATATTTATCGACCCAATCATGCAAATATTTAAATGTGAGATGAAAATATGATCTAGGTTGTTAGAATTAGACCCTAAAAATTCATATGCCATCATTAAATCTCAATTCTATACAAAGGTTTACTCAATTAGGTTATGAAATCTATCTTGGGTTTTGAATTTATGTCTTTATCATGATCAAAAGGATAATTAGCCTATGGATCTTCATCTAAATTATGGCTTTATGAAAACCAATAAGGGGATTGGTTTTCATCTATATTAGACATATGCTCATGGTTTGGAGTAGGGGTAGAGTTATGATTATGAAAGGAGTGTTGGAAGGGACACTAGATAGTGTAAATAACATATCAAGATGAATCATGGTATTATAAGCTCATTAAAAAGATGGACAATTTAGAGGTTGAGAAAGGCAAGTGGATCATTTAATGAAATTTTAAAAGTCTTTGGAGACTTTCCCATTTTAATGGACATGACTCAACACCTTCAACAAATTCCTATCTTCTAGTTTATTTCTAGGTCAATGAGAAGGCTTGAACACTATTTGGAGTTGATGAAGGTTAATTTATTAAGGTATAATCAGTGATAATTGATCAAAAGGTGGTTGAGACTCCATGAAAGTGGTTGGATATCATTTATTGATTTTTTTTTTTACTTTCTTCTCTCTTTATCTTCTCCTTTCTCCTATATCTCCCATTTTTTCCTCATGGAAAAGGACTCTCTCTCATTATTGAAGAGGAGACTCTCATTTGATAAGTCAAAAAACCCTATCAAAATTTGTATGAAATAACTCTTGAAGCAATAAAGATAATCTTTACATGTCTCTTGCCTCTAAATTAAGTTTAGCAAGATTGTGCATGATGGCATTATGAAGGCGTGTCTTCCATGCCCATTTTTCTTCTTTTTTTCCTATTTTGAGGCATTTTCAAGTTAGTTTTAGGTTTGAAATTAAACTCTTATACCATTAATGGATGCTCAGTATGAATCTTTGAATCCCTCTTTTCTTAATTCATTTCTTAGTTAGCCTAGTTTATGAAATACTTATACAAATTAGTAATTTGTGAGATTGTGTGAGCAAGGATTATCTTATGTTACATTAGTGTTTGTTTCATTATTATGTGAGTTATCATTTAAATTTGGTGCATCACCCTTTTAGCTCTCTTAGTTATGTTATACCCTCTCTCTATCCCTTTTCCAAGTAGAAGCATTAGTCTAGGTGATATACCAAGAGAAAGTCAGCCTTCTCCAGAGGTTTAACCTCACTACAAGATACCCATAGCCTATGGTTGTTCCAATTTTGTGGCTTAGTTAGAGGGAGCCTAAAATACCCCTCCAAGGGTGAAAATGAAGTCTATAATAGTTTTTAATATGCTAGGTGGGAACAATTTTGAAAAATATTGGTCAAGTTTGATGCTGGTGTGATCAATTTGTAGTGATTATAGCTTTCATATTTCAGTATCTAGTGACTTTGAAGAACACTCAACATCCTAGTGGTAGAAAATTAGCCATCTTTCATGCCAATGGTGACTACAAGATCACGTTCTAGAGGTATTCCTTTTGAATTTGTTGAATTACCTTCAAACTTAGTAAAAAGGTTAAGATTTGCTAATCCTCATCCATACAAAGGAAGCATTCCTCCTAAATCAGTTTCAAAATCTACACTTGCAAGATATTTGTTAGGTCCTTTCATTACCATGGCATCCCATATATCTTTCCCTTTTGTGGCTTTCAATGAACAAAGTCCTTTAGATCTCTATTAGTATGATCTTATTCTAGTTATAACTCTTAAAAGTGTTCCTTACTTCATAGGAGACCAATCTATAACCCCTTCTGAGCACTTTAGAGATATAGCCAACTTTTGCAATATTCATGATATTAATGAGGAAAATGTGGCCATATATTTTAAAGTTAAAGCCTTAGACTAGTATATAAACCTTATTTCTAACTCCATCACATCATGGGATTAGTTAGGTGATGCATTATGCAAAAGGTTAGGTGATGCTTCCTTTTGTCACTTGCAGAATAGTTAATTACAATCAAGAAGGCCCCTCATGAGGTTATGCAAGACTTCAATACCAGATTTCAAAAGACATGAAAAAAGATTCCAATCTCTATTAGGCCTACTCTAAACTATGATTTCCTTTAATATCTAAAAGATCTCAATAGTGATATTATAGTAATGATTTAGTCTATGGGAGAAAAAACACTACTAGATTCTTATAAGGTGGCAATCAAAGCAAAGAATTATCTAGTACAAGCTGACAAGCTTACACCTAGGCCATTAATGTCTTTATTTCTTGAGATTCAACCACCTCCTATCATCATTATTCCCCTTGATACCATTCCTTCTATGCCAACACTTGTTGCCATACCTACACCAAAGTAGGAAAAGACTTCAACTAGTCAATCTAGTGACTCCCAAGAGTATAAAAAATTCCAATAACATAAGAGCATGTTACAATCCTTTATAAATTAATTATTGAATGTGAATAAGAAGCAAGCCAAATTTAATAAACCTTACCAGTCTCAATTTCAACCTCAACAACAATCTTATCAAGCAAATAGGCCACCTTACAAAGGAAATTTCTAAGGACAAGGCTAACAACAAAGGCAAGGACAAGGGAAACCTAAATATGTTAGTTAAAACAATTATAATCCAAATGCTACAATCACCTCTAATACTTTGGTCCCTAATCAGAACAACTTTGCTGAAGAAAATGAGGGTACCATGCCTTAAAATTAGTCATTCGATCAATCCATTTTCCCAAACACTGAGTTTAATCAAGGTTTCAATGATCAATGGCATCAGGGTGCTAGCTATGGATACAATCAAGATCTTATGTCTTACAAACATAAATACCTATGATGACAAAAATTGAATAGATTTAACAAGGCCAAGGGCCTAATGAAGGAACAAACTAGTTGGGAGCTACAATGGTTAACTATGAGTAGGAAGAGTGTTATGCACTAAATCAGGAGGCTAGTTCTAGTTAAGCATACATTGTAGTGAAAACTAATACAAGTTTAAAAATAAGGAACATGGATGGTAACCAAGAAGTATTCAAAGAGCCTCCTACTATTACTCCATTACTATCAAAGCCATGCGAACCTACTACTACTCCAAAGGTTCTAATAGCTCCAAAGAATTAAAATCAAGGGAATGACTTTGTACCCCAAAACTCACAAGTTCAAGGTACAGTTGTGTCTTCCAAAGCACAAGAAAAAGTTGGTGGTTTACCCATCAATATTTTAGAACATATGAAAAATTCTAATGTGAGTGTGCCAATGTGGGACATGATTTCTATGCCTGGTCAAGTACATATCCTCTAAGAGGGTTTGTCAAAGACCAATGTTTTTGAGAAGGCAACAGGTAAGGAAAATGTAATCCTCACCAATGTAACCAAAGGACCTAATGAGGGAAAATCAAATAAGGTGGTCAAATGTCCTCCCTTATACATTTATATAGTCATTATTGAATCTTTGGTACATAACTACATGGTAGAGAGTCAAGTACTGCAATGATGCCAAAGTCAATAACATATCAGCTTGGTTTAAAGTATGAACCCCAATCTAAGGGAGCTACACAGCTTGATGGATCTTCCACAAAACTAGATAGCATCATCAAAGGTCTAAGCTTGACCCTACATGCTTGTCTTAGTGTTTTAGTGGCTCAATATGTGTTTATTCTAGATGTGCCTCCTCATTTTTCTTTATGTTTATCTAGAGAATTCATATCCAAAATTAGGGGTTATCTAGTACCAGATTGGTCTTACATGGATTTTAGGACAAGGTATGGTATGAAGGTGTCTATTAAAACTAATCCTATTATCAAATTGGTCTTACATGGATTTTAAGACAAGGTATGGTATGAAGGTGTCTATTAAAAATAATCCTATTACATAATTTCACATAGATCCTTATGGGCCAGATAGCCCAGACATTAATTGTACCATTCTTAATGAAGATGAACACCTAATTAGTCAAGAACTAGACACTCATCCTGAGTGGATACCTGATATGTTCATGGATGAGTTATGGAGTGAAAATCAATTAATTGACCCTTTTAAGGTATTGAAGAGAGAGAGACATGGGAGTCTATTGATTTCATGAGGAGAAGGAATTCTTGCCATTCCTCATTAAGCCATAGGAAGATACTAGTGGTTTATGAAAATTGTTCTTTGATGGCTCAAGGAGAAAACATGGGTTAGGTATAGGTGCAATGCTAATATCTCCCTCCAATGATAAGTACTTATCTTCTAATTAAATTATTCTTATAATGTGGTTGAGTATGAGGGTCTTATCCATGGCCTCTAGTGGGATAGTAATAGGGGTATAAAGCAGTTATAAGTATATGGGAATAGTGAGCTAATAGTGCATCAGGTTAGAGGCTAAAATATCACAAAGAATTCCTTGATGAAATCCTATAAACATAGAGTGTGGGATATACTTGAGGAATTTAAGGCCTTCAACATCCAAGTAGTGCCAAGGAAGTAAAACTATCATGTTGATAGGTTGGTAGTTGTGGGAGATCAATTTGACATCCCAAATAAGTTGAAAAAGTCCAAAGTATAGCCACATATTAAAGTGGTGGTAAGACCATTAGTGCCAGACAATGAGGCTCATTGATAGGTATTTTATAGTGATAAGCATATTACTTGTTTCTTGCAATAGGAAGTAGATTTTTCCTTGATGAACCAAAGAAATTTCTAATATCAATATGAGGATCAAATTATTCAATTGAAATTTAACAAAATTCCTAAAGGTCTAGTCACCCTTCAAGCTCTCTTCCTTAAAGGAGACCATATGAGGAAAGATAAGGTATTGGTGTCAATTGATGAGGAAAACTATGAAAGCATTCTTATCCTTAAATACAAGCTCCTCAAGCTTGGAAAGGTAAGCACTAAGGCTAAAAGGCATGATTTCATTAATTTTTGTAGGGAATATTCAAACATCTTTTATTTGGAATATAGTGACTTGACAGGCTTTGATCCCAAGGTAGCCCAACATACTATAGAATTGGATGCTAATGCTAAGCCTATGAGGTAAAATCAAATGCCTATCATCCCAAAAATTAAAGAGTTAATGAGGAAATAATTAACTAAATTGATTGAATCCAATATCATCTTTCCCATCAAGCACTCCTCATGGGTAGCCAACTTGGTACCTATAAGGAAGACGAATGGTGAAATTTAGTTATGTGTTGAATTTAGAGACTTGAATAGGGTATCTTTGAAAGATCATTACCCCTTACCATATATGGATAAAATCTTTCAAATGGTTGTTGGTTCAAAATGATTCTCTCTTTTGGATGGGTACTCAGGATACAACCAGGTGTTGGTAACAGATGAAGGCCAATACAAGACTGCCTTCACCACACAGTGGGGCACATATGATTATCATAATATTCCTTTTATCCTATCAAATTTTGGGGAAAATTTTCAAAAATCCATGGACATGGCTTTCTAGGCTTGCTGAATCAGATGGTGTTGGTCTACTTGGATGACATAACAATTTTCTCCAAGAGGGCTAGTGAGCACTTGAATCACCTAAGATTGATCCTTGAAAGGTGCAAATATTATGGGATATCTTTGAATCCAAATAAGTGTGTGTTTTTTATCCATGAAGGCAAACTCTTGGGACACATTATCTCAAAATAGGGATTAGCTATTAAACCTGATAGAATAGGTTCCATCTTAGCATTATCCTTACCCAAGCATAAGAAGGGACTCCAAAGTTTTATTTTGAAAATAAACTTCATGAGAAGGCTTATACCTAGTTTTGTAAACTTACTCAAACCCATCACTACCATTTTTAAGAAGAACTAACTTTTCACTTGGTCTAATGAAGGTAAAACAACATTTGAGGCTATCAAGCAATTCATTTCCCAAGCACCCACACTCATGAATCTTGATTTTTTAAGGGATTTCATATTGTATGTCTTTTCCAATATTGACAATATATTAGCTATGTTGATGCAAAATAATGGTGAAGGACTTGAGCATCCAATTACATTTTTTAGTCAAGGGCTTGAAGGGTATGAAGTAAGGTATAATTTTGTATAAAATCAAGTCTTTGAAGCAATAATAAGTCTTAAAAAATTCATACCAATGCTCTCTAATAGCAATATTTATCATATGGTGTCTCATCCTGGAGTGAGGGAATTCCTTATTAACAAAGACTTGAATGAGAGGAGGGTTGGTCAGATTACCAAGGTCATGGAATATGACATGGAAATCAAGGTCACTAAGATAGTGAAAGGTAAAGGCTTATGTGAGTATATGGTTGATGACCTTCATGAAGATAAAGAGGTTTTCTTGATAACATAAGATAACTCAAATATACATGGACCTCTACCTCACACTAGTTGGATCTAGGATATGACACATTTCTTGATAATATATGAATGCCCTTAAGATATGGATATGACAAAAAGAAAGAATTTTAGGCCTTAATACATACCTTATGCATTGGTTGATGGGGTTATATTCAGAAAGGAACTCAATAAATTACTTCTTAAGTGCATTGATGATGACCAAGTGAACAGGCTCTTGGAAAAATTCCATGATGGGCTTAGAAGAGGCCATTTTGCTCTAAGGACTATAGTAAAAAAGTGATAAGGACTGGTTATTACTAGCCCAGCCTCTTTAAGGATGCCTATTCATGGGTGAGAAAATGTTTAAAGTGTGCTCTCTTTGTAGGCAAGTAAATATTGGTAGCCCTTCTTCTCAACCTAATTTAGGTGGAATAACCCTTCATGCACTGGGGTTTGGACTTCATAACAATGATCAATCCACCTTCCATTAGAGGACATAAATGGTAACAAGGTAAATTTTAAGATTCCATATTTGAAACCCCCATAGATTCATTTACGCAAATCTAATTTGTAGCCTTGGAAAATTAGTAGATCTAGAATTTCCACCTATTCACCCAACCATATGTTTATGCTAATAGGTTCAATCTAGGAGGTAAATTTTTAGTTTTATTCAAATTACCTAGTTAATATCTAAGGGCCTAAAATTTTAATTAATGATGGTGAAATGAGTGATTGGATAAACATTATAGATATTTGTATTGGTTTACGTGTTTAAACAAATTCTAAATGCATATTCATTCCTAATGTTTTTTCTCAACTTGAGGTTTAAGAAAGACCCCATGACATTGTGCATCAAACTTCAAGAGGAGGAATGAAGTTTCATGCTACTTTCCTCTACCCAGGGTAATGTAGTTTAGATTTACTAGTGGGAGAGGTGTTTATCTATGCCAATGATAGAGTCATTAAAATCTACCCATGATAGTTCCATTAAGTTCTATCAATGGGAGAGATGAAAGGCTCTACCCATGGTAGAGTTTTTTATTTATACCAATGATGTAGTTGTATGGCTTCATCTCTACTGAATGGGAGAGATGGATGACTATACTATTTGTAAAGCTATATGATGGATCCCTTATGGTTGGGTGGCACCATTGGTTATACCATCTAGTAAGACCCTTTTATCTAGACTAAATGGCTCTATCTAATGACTAAACTAGATGGTTGTATTAAATGACTAGACCAAATGACTTTATCGAATAGTCAGACTGAATGACAATGTCAGAAGCCTAGTTTGAATGGCTAGGCCAAAACAGAGGGTTGTTAGGGGGTCCTATAAATTATGCCCTTAGCCCTCATTTGATGCATTTGATTCCATTACCATGTCCCCCCTCATCCCCACTTACAACAATTAGAGGAATATCTTATAGATTTACGTGGCTATATCTTGAAAAAATTAAAAGTTTACATTATTCAAGGAGAGATTTATGAAGATGAAGAGAAATAAAATTTATAAGGGGTTCATAAGCAAGATTCATATTTCATGTATCAAGAGTTAGAAAAAATGATGGTGCACCTCTGCAAGTATTGCCATTAATTTAGACTGGCTTATATGAAAAAAATTGAATCAAAAATTGGTCAAGATGCCTTTAGTAACCACTTTCATGAATCCATTGGATACCAATAGAATCCATCTAGAATCATATGGGCTAGCTAAAAATGGTGAAAATTTTTGTAGTTCTATTCAACACTATCATTCGATAAGGTCATTCAACATTATTGTTCAACAATGTCATTCAATAATGTTGTTTAACACTACTATTCATTTCTTCTATTTGGATATGTCAATATTTAAAGGGATCGAGGGGTATCTTATATATTTGGTAAATTAAAAGATTTTTAAAGATAATGCTAAAAAGATTTGGTGAGTTGACCCCCAAAAAAAATTATATCCTTAAATTTTTGGTGATCTAGTCCCATCTGCCAACCCTAAAAAATCACCAAAACCAAATTCTAAAAATTAGAATTTCATGAATTATTGAATATTCACCATTAAAATTTACCTTGATGGGTACTCACTAATATTGACTACTTCACTAGGTGGGTGGAAGTAATTACCCTAAAAGAAGCTAATGAAACAATAGTGTTGGACTTATATGATAGAATAGTAACAAGGTTTAGTGTACTAACAACAATAATTTTAGATAATGCCTTAGCATTTGTTGGCATGAAGACAAGTGAACGGGCACTTTAGCTTGGCATATACCTTAGTACATCCTCAAATTACTACCCCCAAGGTAATGGGCTAGCAGAGTCAAAAAACAAAAACTTGATAAGGATCATCAAGAGGAATATGTAAGAGAATTAGAGAGTATGGCATACAAAATTTAAAGATAGCCTTATGGCTGATAGAGTAACTCCCAAAGTTGCCATTGACAAGTCACCATTTATCTTTATATATGGGAGGGAGGATAAATTGCCCATCTCTCTTGAGTTACCTACCTTGGAGTTAGACCTTCATTTTGAGTTGATGGAGAGTGAACCTATGAGAATGAGGATGGTAGAGCTCATGGACCTTGAAGAAAAAAGGGACATTGCAATGAAGAAAATAGAGTCACATCAAAATCAAGTCAAGAAAGCATTTGACAAGAGATCCATAAAAAGAAACTTCAAAGAAAGGGACCTAATCCTCAATTGGGATTCAAATAAGCCAAAGATAGGAAACCATACCAAGTTTAATAGGTTGTGGAGTGGCCCTTTCTTGATCCATGGATGCAAACAACATAATGCTTTTCAACTTGCCTAGTTAGATGGAGAGGTATTACCCATCCTAGTTAATGGGATTCATTTAAAGCCTTGATATTAAAAGAGTTTGCAGCCATTATATATATTATATTTATTAGAGTAGATTTTGTTGTTTTCCTCTAAGTTCCGTATTTACATCATTTTATTTGTGTGTTTCCCTTCCATAAGTGCCTTGGGTATAGTGTTTGTTTTGTTCTTGTTGATCTTGTTACTTTAAGAGGAGGTTTTAAAAAAAATATAGCCTTTTATCATATTCATATTAGTTGGGAAGGAAATACTTGTGACCCTGTATGCCTAATAAATCAGACAAAACAACTAATCTATTACATAATAGGCATGTAATCCCAGGAGGTCCCCAAAAATGTTGGCCAAAATTGGCCTATATACAAATTTTTTTACCTAGATGGATTATGACACTCTCTTGATATAAGTTATTAAGAAATTAATAGATTAGTTTGGTTGTGAATTTTATAAGTGTACTTGATAAGTCAACCAAATTTTAAGAATTACATGAAAATAGTGTTTTTTTGTGCCATGAATATCCCCTACAAGTTTGGTGTCTTTACATGTTTCCTATCTCAAGATATAAGCCTTTAAAAATGATCCAATTGTGTGGGACATGATAGGGGACATCAAATTAAATCCACAAGAAATATATGTTTGGATTCAAAAAACATTCAACAAATGTCAAGTTGAACATGGGACTATCAAGTGTTAAAATCTCACTCGATCAGAGAAAGATCAATGTCATGTGGGTGATCAATTGAGTTAATAAGTCAAAATAGATCTACAACATATGTTCAATCATATATCAAAGATATAATGATGAGTACAATATCAAAAGGTTAGAGGACCTTGAGAATGAATCAAATGGTGTCATGTGTCATGATCATGGTGAATTAATAGATTAATGATGTACATTTGATCAGGCAGATCAGAGATTGATAGAATGCATTCAACCATGTAAAAGTAGATTGATGGTACATATCAAATTCAATAAGTCAATGAGCCTATATTATATGCAAGGCCACCATGTGGCATAAGCATGTTAATTGGATAGATACTAATAGTAGGGTCCAAAGAAGGCACATGAGAATACCAAGTGTCACTATCTAAAAAGCTAAGATCAAAGATTAATGAAAGACTACCAAGTGTCAAAATCTCAAATGTAGATCAAAGATCTGTGGCCAACAATGAAAGTGAAATATAGGAGACTCTTAAGAGATTGACAGAGCAAATTTGATCAAGTTCCAGAGGGCATAGGATGAAGACACATGTCTGAGGTGACAATGGTCAGGTTTTAAATGAAATATATAACATGGAAAGGAAATGCCACATAGGTAGACATGTTATATTGAAATATTTTACCACCCAATCATGAAAATATATAAATATGAGATTAAAATATGATCTAGGTTACCAAAATTAGACCCTACAAATTTGTATACCACCATTAAATCTTAGTTCTATGTAAAGGTCTACTCAGTTAGGTTATGAGGTCTATCTTGGGTTTCAAATTTATGTCTCGATCATGATCAAGAGGCTAAGTAGCTTATGGATCTTCATTGAAATTATTTATATATGAAAACCAATAAGGGGATTAGTTTTCATTTATAGTATACTTATGCTTAGGGTTTAGAGTAGGGGTAGAGTTATGATTATGAAAGGAGTATCAGAAGGGACACTAGATAATGTAAATAACATATCAAGATCAATCACAATGCTATAATATCACTAATAGTATGGAGAGTCTGGAGGTTGAGAAAGATAAATGGAGCATTTAATGAAATTTCAAAAGTCTTTGGAGACTTTCCCATTTTAATGGATCATGACTCAACACCTTCAATAAGTTCTTATCTTCTAGTTTATTTCTAGCCCAATGAGAAGGCTTGAAGGCTATTTAGAGTTGTTAAAGGTTAATTTTTTAAGGTAGAATCAATGATAATAGATTAAAAGGTGGCTGAGACTCCATGAAAGTGGTTGGATGTCATTTATTGATTTCTATTTTTGATCTCTTCTCTCTCTATCTTCTCCTTTATCCTATATCTCCCATTTTTCCCCCATTGAAAAGGAATCTCTCTCATTTTTTAAAGAGGAGACTCTCATTTGACAAGGTAAAAAACATTGTCAAAATTTTTAAAAGACCTCTTGAAGTAATAAATATAATCTTTACCTATCTCTTGCCTCTGAATTGTGTTTAGCAAGATTGTGCATGATGGAATTGTGAAGGAGTATCTTCCATGCCCATTGTCCTTCTTTCTTGCCTATTTTGAGGCATTTTCAAATTAGTTTCAGGTCTAAACATAAGCTCTTCTACCATTAATGGGTGTTTAGTGTGAATCTTAGAATTTTTCTTTGCTTCATTCATTGTTTGGTGAGCTTAGTTTATGAAATACTTTTATAAATTAGCCAGTTTGTTAGATTATGTGAGCAAGGATTGTCTTATGATACATCAATTTTTGTTTCATGCTTATGTGAGTTCTCATTAAAATTTCATGCATCACTTTTTTATCTCTCTTAGTTACCTTATACCATCTCTCTATCCATTTTCCAAGTAGAAGAATTAGTCTAAGTGATCTACCAAGAGGAAACTGGCCTTCTCCGAAGTTTCAACCTCACTACAGGATACCCACAACCTGAGGTTGTTCCAATTTTGTGTCTTAGTTGGAGGGAGCCTGAAGAACCCCCTCCAAGGGTGAAAATTAAGTCAAAAATAGTAACTATAGCCATAAGATACCCAACTATGAGTATACCCTTGCGTCATGCATAGAATATTATTTTCTTCATTTGTTGAGATTTGAAATGTGTTTTGTAAACATTAAAAGGTGTGTTTTGGAAGTATTCAAAAAAATGACAGGGTAAGATGAGAATATAATAAAATAAGTGGCATAGTAACACAATTAAAATAAATTATTATGAATTTAATCAACTTTGGTGGGTTGAAATCATCAAATTGGAAGAGGGTAAGATAAATTTGACACCTAAAGTGCAAGCTAGCAAAACAAACTTAGGTCAAAGATACATCACTACCTTAAAATATACATACAACTATGATGAGTTGTGATTAGAAAATTATAATAGGGTCTTTCTAATTAGGAGGATAACAATGCAAACCAAGAAGCTCAAAAATTGAATTAACACAAAAGATCCTAAATATAAAGGTAAAACCAAATGGGTAGCTCAATGCCACCACATGGTAATAAGACGTAGAATGGTCCAAAAACTTAGAGCATGAGTGAATTCAAGATAATCTAAGTCCATAATGAGAATAAAAATATGATGATTCTAGGTAATGACCTTCAATCCAAATGAGAAATCATACCCAAGTTTACTCAAACCAAGTGCAAAAGGTAAACTGATAGCACCTTAGCCTAGAACTTAGAAAGGTGAGATTTTGAATTTAGATTAAAAATGAAGGATTTAGAGATTTTGAAATGTGGGTGAATGGTCTAGAATCAAATGGGTATCATGACAACACTATTTAGAAAATATAAACACAATGTTCTAAATGATGTTTTGAACAAGGTAAAAAGTGATTTTGATTTGGTTAGCGTAACACCTCTTTGTTTAAATAGAATAGTGTATAACAAAAATGTTTAGTTTTATGATATTTTTTGGTTTTCAAATAGTTTTAGACTTGAAAATACCAAGCAAGTAAAGAATAAAATGATAAACACCTAAGTGTAGTCTCCAAATTCTTAAAACTGACAAGGTTACATGGTACTCTTGAATTTGGTATATATACATGCTCTTGAGAGGATTTTAATTATTAATCCAAAAATAAAATAACATGAAAAGTATATTTTCTAGGCCCCCTCTTCTCTCAAGATATTTTACAGAGACATGGAACTTTGGGCTACTTACCTTGCATCAATAGTATGTTCACAATAAGTTGGGTTATTCTAAAACTAAAATTATGCATGTTTAAATGGTCCCATATATGGATAAAACAAAATATTCTCACATAAATTAGATATAAATCAATAATATTTTTGTGAAAAGGTATTTTCCTTTTCAAAACCACTACATCTATTACTTTCTTAGTGTAGTGTGTTGTTTGAATTACCCCTATGGTCTGAGGTGGAGTACCACTAAGAGAGCTTGTTTTAACTGCTCAAAACAAGCATCCTAGTGGGTCACCCTAAATTTATATACCCTATAATGGAGTGGGTTTTATATGATTTTTGGAGATTAATTCCTGGGTTAACACTTTCCTATAGAACCCATGAGGAGGCTATGAAATCCCACTCACAAGCCAAAATGCATAACAATAAAAGACAAGTGAAAAAACTTTAGGGTCATGTTCGGGTCACCCAACTCATATGTATTTGGGGAGGGCCTTAATTATGTTATTTTAATGCTTTTGGACTTAAATCAACCAAGTCAAATAATGAGTGTTTTTTGTTACCCAGGTTCCCTAAAGGGGATCAGGGAGAGCATACACGTATCAATCATTTTGCTAAAAAAATAATTTTCAATGAGCAAAAATAAAACAAATAACTCTTAGGAGTATGTATCTAAGTGGGAGAATTTATTTTATTGCACCAAAGTGAGATGCTTATGAAATTTGTCTCCTTGGTATTATTTGAAAGACTAGTAAAAACTTCACAAACAACTAAGCATAAAAACAACTAAATTCTTTTTAGGCACCAAACAAAATGTTCAAGATTTAACCACTTTCAAACTTTTGCCTTTTTCTAGATTAGGACCTATAATTATTAGAGGGTTTTTATCTGCTTAGAATCCCAAAAGTAAATGAGAAAAAAATATTTCAAAATAATCTCTTGGGTTTCCTTTTTTTTTCCTAAGAGATCGACGTCGTTCCACACAGGGATCAATCTTAATTCATAAAAGTCGGTGTTGGGAAATCCACAGAGGGATCGATGTCGGTCGATAGAGATTGACATAGGTTCCTATAAAAAAAATGAAAAAATACAATGGTTTTCATAAAAACCACTATTATAAAAATAAACATAAAAACCAAAAATTTCTTTGGATCCTTTAGGAAAATGGTAAAGCAAACAATATGCAAGTAAAAACTAGAAAACTTCAAGAAAAACCCATTAGTCACATTTTGTACCATGTTCTATTCTTCACATAAGAATCGATGCCAGTTTTATGAGGATTGAAATTGATATGATATAATCAACACTAGTCTTTGTGTAAACTATGTGTCGTTAAAAAAAGAAAATACGTGAAAAATGAAGGTAAAACTTGAATTTTAAAGATTATTAAGCATCTATTAGCAAAAATAAGAGTTACATAGTAATCTCCTTGGTTGTATGGGATGTTTGGTCCCATTAGGCATGCCAAAATGTAGAGTAAGATTAAAAATCAAGTTAGTCCATGTGTTAGTAAAGAAAACCCAAAATAAGCATAGAGGACACAATATGCTAAGCCTACTACCTCAAGGGGCATTTCTAAGGAAATATAAGAGCTATTTAAGAAAGGAATATACCATCAAACCTTCCAAAGAGCATCCCTCCTTCTAAGAGAACAAAGAAGCATGATTTTGCCTAGATTTGGTGCTTCAAGTCTTTATTAATGAAGAGTATCATGCTCCTCCATCATTTCCTAGTGCACCAATGGCTTAGTCTCATGAATTTAATCAATTTTTAAAAGAGGCGAAGATTTTCTATTGCAATTTATACATAATAAGTTTGCATGAGTGAAGCTTAAAAATGGTTATCTTGGCTAATTTACTTAAAGATTTTTGAAAATGATCAGAATCAACCATGACCGCCCATCTTGATATCAAGATATGTGGTCATTAATAAATTTAATTTTTAATGGACAAGCCTTAAATATCCCCATTAATTTTTGGAAGAATGGGGCATTAATGAGTCATGGAAGGGATTAATCTTGATATTTTTTCCATTAATGGCTTATGTATGCCACCCCACTGATGATGTCATAAGGTGATGTAGATTTTAGGAATGAATTTCAAAATAATATATTATCAATAACTTCCATGGATTTTTCACTCAAGCTTTTGATTTGGTTTAATTTGCTTAAGTGGGTTTAATTAAATTTCTGCAATTCTTTAGAAATTGGTTGTTCAATTTAATCAAACTAATCAAAATGTCAATTTATTAAGTCACAATTTGATTATATTATAATTATAAGAAGGTATCAATTGCATATAGAATAATTCACCATTTCAAGCATTGTGGATGTGAAATAACACATGCACCTGACATGTGCTTCTGAATTATAAGAATTCAATGGTCTAGAGCATCATTTTACATGTCTATAATTTGAATCAAAGTGATTTGAGAAAATATAATAATCACATAAAATGCATTACCCCATTTAGGAATACATTAGCCTAAATTAGCACCTATACATGACAAGTTTGAACCATTTAGCACGTTTTAGTTTCAGATGGTGTATTTTCATAGAATGTTTCTTAGATTGACAATTTCATCACAATAGTGATAGGAATTAGATGTCTACACAATTGAATATGGCCTAAGGTTAGATTTTTAGTGATTTATTCATTAAAAAGTTTTTAGGTCTTGACCATACCAAACTACACTTCCATCTCATGACTTCATAATGATTCTTGTTCACACCAGTCACATAGAATAATCATGGAGTCAAAAATGAACTATGACTCATCCAATCCCAATACACCATTTCATTTGGTTCTATATTATCCACCCATTACATTATGATGTTGTAGATGTTTATTTCATCATATATGTTAACACTCTCAATATAGGGGGCCTTGGTCATTTGACATAGTAATCACAACATGTTCCCTCTAGTTCTTAAAGCTCATATAACACTTTTGAAGTGCATATGTATAATTATATATCTCGATGAACTTGATCATATTAAAGTATACTATAAACCTTGTACCCATTATTTTGATACATATATTATGCATAATTCCCATGGGTTGATCTTAATTTTTGTTTGACATGAACAAAGCATGCACTGAGGGTCATAAGGTGGGGTTTCTCATCTTTCGCCAAGAATCTCCTATGAAGATATTGAATTAACATATATGTCTACTATAGTGTCATATATTTACCATTCATTGAGGTTTTCATCTATGAGTAGTTTTAGATCATAGCCTGCATTATGGGTTAACCTTACCTCATTCCCTCACACTAGATCTAAAAAAGGTACTTAAGTGGGTTATTTTCATATATAATTGACCAACATATTCTTCACCATAGGGACAATTACCTTCAAACATATGATATATAATACATCAATGAGATCATCTCCTTTCTTATTGTCCAATACTTTGGGTTAGGGCTATTTTCTTGAATTTTATTCTATCTCAAACATATTAAAGTTCACCCTAAAAATTATGGATGACATCCATAGCTTCACACTGTACCTATTTTTGGTGTGAACCATTTGGATAGGGTACCATTAAAGGTTTGGGTCACACCACCTTATATTCAAATATTATCATCTTATATCCTACTTAGTCCTTATCCTTAGGAGCTGATAGTTACATAACTGGGCCATTTCATGTTGTTATAGGAACTGTGGGGTCAATATTCTTCTTAGTTTATGCCTTTGGAACCCACTATTTTGAGTTTCACTCAAATTTGATCATGTCAACACCCTTATTATGTTTCTCCTTGTGCATGTGTTTGGAATATAGGTCTAAGAATTCTTTGACCTTATGGTAACCTTAGTAACACTCAAAAGTGGGATATTTTAGGTAGTCTTGCTAGTAGTGGCCCAATGGTCCATACTTATAACAAGTGCATGAGGGGAACTTTCTACCTTGACATTCTCCACCATGTTATTTATAAACATGTTATTATACACAAGCACCATAATCTTGGTTAGTTATCTCTACAATGGCATGTCACATGCCTCGGTCTCTTACCTCATGGATATCATGAATCACTCTATAGTCTTTAGCATTGTGGGTAGAGTCGTCACAAATTTTTAAGTAGATAGAGGATTTAGTTTCAATTACACATGGGAAGAGGGGAAATTTTTTCATGTTATGGCCTTCATGACCAATATCATATGAAGCAATAATATCCCTCACATTCTACCTTTGTAAGTTATTATTATTATTATTATTATTATTATTATTATTATTATTATTATTATTATTATTATTATTATTATTATTATTATTATTATTATGTCCTTATACTTTATAGTTGATACACCACAACCCAATCTAAGAATCCTATGTGCTATTGGTCATAACCTTGTACAACTATGATTCCATTGAAGTAATATGTGCCTCCATTAAAATTTTGATTATATTTTATGTGCCTCTAAATGATTTATCTCTCAATGCTACCTCTAAGGCCTCTTGAGGCTGAGTATATGTCTTCATGGATAGGTCATGCCACAAGGGTGAAAACACCCTCTAAAAACTATTGTGTATGTTATACTAGGTGAATATAAAAGGAGAGATTTAGCACTAATGTGATGAACCTAGCATCATACACACAAACACTCTCTATCAGATCATGTTTGATCACTTTTAGTGGAATGATACTTTGTTTCTCAAATTCAAGAATGTTAAATTCTTTCAATAAAGCTACTTTAAAAAGGTCATAATCCACAATGGCCTAGTTTGGATATAGATTTTGATACCAGTAATGGGCATGATTTAGTATTATTGTGACAAACAAGTTTTAATTACACTTTGAAAACATAACTCTTTTCATGCACTAAATGAGACCACACTTATGCACATGAACCATGAAATTGTCCACTCCATGATATTCAAGTAAGATCAAGGATATTTCATAAAATACCTAGGGAGTAGGTATATGTGTAACTATTGATTAAGGAATTTGTTGTACAAGTATGTTGGTTAAAGGTGCACTCAAACTCTAGCTTCCTTTAGGGATGTCTCCCATTCCTCTTGTTAGTAACGTATCTTCACAAGTTCTTACATCAGGTTGTACTATAGCTCTTCCTATTGTTTTAATTTCTTGATGAACTATCACCAACCCTCTAGATCTTACTATCCCAAATTGCATTTTACTAATAGTCTAATGAGTTGGACCCCCTCATATTGGTGGCATACCATACATCATCAGACTATAAGTTTGTGTGAGTTAGGTGACCATTGGTATGATTGGTTGGTAAGGAATGATTTGGTATAGCACACTTATTTCTCCTTGTGCTAAAAAATATATTATGCCTAAGATATGGTCAATGTCATGGTTAATTTCTTCTGGTTGTGAGTAAACCACCTGAACATACGCTTTAGGTAGATGCAAAATGGGCACATCCTCAGTATTTTTTTGTATGTATTTTGTCTCCTTGGTAACTTTAGATTCTCTTTCTAGAATTCATTCTAACTCACTAGTGTGTACTTATTTGTCAACAGAGTGCACATCCTTTGCATAAGAGTCTTATTCATACCATTTCCATTCTTCATAGGTCCTCATAGCATATCCTAAGTCAGACTCTCCCTTATGCCTAGGGTTATTTTAAACCATTGAATATTGCCTAATTTCATCATATTTACACCTTTGGATCTCATGATCATATGGTCCCTCTATGCTAAATATTTATTCCTCACTACTTTATAGAAACCATGCCCTTTTCACCTTATACCTTACACAAAAATCACCTATATAGGAACTTAGACAACCATTGGTAAGTTATCTATTCTAATATATATCATTTTTAATATAAAAAATAAATTGCCTTATATATGATCCCCTATGATCATATAAAAACTAGTATTCGACCTCCTATAGTCATGAATATGTGGATACACCAAATTCTAACATGTAAATATTCAATATCCCATACCACTAGATGTCAACATAATTATTACAAACTACATCTAGGTTCCTTATCTATTCCAAAAGATGTTCTATTGAAGAATATTTGTCAATATTTTATACTCTTATGCATTACATACACTACAATCCATGCATGTATATGCATTGGTAGTTCATAGAAAAATACCTTATGAAGTGCATTATGTAAGTTGTCTTCCACCTGTTAGCCAAAATTTGATACCATAGGTGAGTAATATTAAAAACTTATTATCTATACTTGTTTAACTTTGTTAATATCCCTTGAAGGTTATGGCCTATGTCGTAGCTTATCTTGTCATGATAAAGATGTGATGTTTGTCCTAGTAGTGCTTAAGGTCTCCTAGGATGGTATAACCAAACTATGAAGTCATGGTCCTCAAAGTGACTAACCAATATTCATGAATTGACCCTTTATAATGTGTTTAGAATGTTTTAAGGTATGTTTTCAAATTTTAAGGTAATTTCTCCATGTTTGATGCTTGCCCAAGTTATGCAATGTTAAAATACACATGAAAGGAGGTAGTTTTTCAACATGAGATTATGATTAAATGTCCTTAGATATATTCATATGAAAATAAGGTGTTAGAAGCATTGGTAGATCCATGAAAATTTAAAATAACCTTTCATCTTCCCTATTGGGTTCTTGGCAAACTGAGGAAGGAAGTTTTATTGAGGATCATTCATGAAGGAGGGAGAATTTAAAGACCAATGTTGATAGGTGATGGAGGGGATTCATATTCCTTATCAATCTATAACATTTGTTTTTTTAGAAATATAATTGGTGCTCTATCAACTATTAAGATTGTGGAGCCTCTAAAATCCATACAAAACCTTGCAAGCTCAGTTTTTCTAGTTTGAATGCATTTGAAGATTCATTAATGCAAATTAAATGTGAAAGAGTATATTTTAAGATATTATTATCCATTAAAACATCTAATTTTATGCATGTAACCATGCTCCAGGTTTTTCTATGCCAAAAAAATGGTGTTTTACCAATATTTGTAGCTTTGGGCAAGTTTCTTGTGAAGTATGAACTATTTTTAGCACAAAAAGGTTAGAGTTAAGTGAAAATGAAGGATAGGATTATTAAAATAGGTAAATAAATTATTAAACACCATATATAATCCAAAAATAATATTTATGAATTATTTAAATGCTCACATATAAATTTTCATAGTTGAGAAAGTCTTGATTCATTCATCTTGAGGAATTTCTAGTGTTAAAGAATCTAGTGAAATCATATATTTGAGGGATGGTATTCAATATATATTAAATATTTTAAAAAAATTTCTCAGCTCCATATCAACCTAAAAATCCCTAATTGACCATGAATGATCAATATAATAATTAGAGGGATTGTCATGCACTTACAGGCCTGCCTATAATACTATCTTCAAAATGCACTTTGTGTGATGAACATGAGGTTTAATGGTAATTTTAGGTGTGAAAAGTCTTATAAAATAACCTTGATTAAATTAAATATTAAATTAGGGTATTTATATAAGGACCACTTCTTATTATTTGAGTTATAAAAACCACCTCTAGTCATAATGTAGGGAGACAATGTAATCTAGATAGACTGTGTCAAGACTATGAGTAAACCTATTAATAAAAAGCACTTATTTTGAATTGAAAAGATTTTTATAGGATTGTAATAGGTGAATATTATCAAAAATAAGATGATACAAGTTTAAATATCTTTGTAAATTTGAAAATCCATC